>PYAF01000424.1:63676-82243 GCA_007407185.1 Glycine tomentella
GATGAACTAACGAAAGATATTCAAGAAGAAGTGTCGTGGTGTATGCTCTTTGCAGATGATGTCGTACTTATTGATGAGACCAAAGATGGCGTTAATAGAAAATTGGAATTGTGGAGAAGCACTTTGGAGTCTAAAGGATTCAAGGTAAGCAGGAGCAAGACAGAGTATATGAAGTGTGAGTTTTCGAGGATTAAAGACGATGATCAAGACACAGTGCATCTACTTGGGCAAGAGGTATCCAAGAAAGACGTTTTTAGATATTTGGGATCAATGTTGCAAAAAGGTGGGGAGATCGATGAGGATGTAAGTCATAGAATTAGAGCAGGGTGGATGAAATGGCGGAGTGCATCGGGGCTTTTGGGTGACCGCAAGATTCCTCTTAAGCTAAAAGGAAAATTCTATAGAACAGCTGTTAGACCGGCAATGCTTTATGGAGCGGAATGCTGGCCAGCACATAGGCAACATGAGCATAAAATAGGGGTAGCAGAAATGAGGATGTTAAGGTGGATGTGCGGATATACGAAGATGGATAAGATAAGAAATGAGAATATTCGACGAAAGGTATCAGTGGTACCAGTATGTGAAAAGATGAGGGAGCATAGATTGGGATGGTTTGGACATGTTATGAGACGACCATTAGATGCTCCTGTCAGAACAAGAGTCTGTTACCAAGAGCTAGATACAAAGAGAGGTAGAGGTCGACCAAAACTTACCTGGGGAAAGGTAGTTAAACAAGACCTAATGAAGTGGGATATAGATTGGCGGACGGTATGTCTTAGGACGGAGTGGAGAAAAGCTATAAGACTGGTGGAGGGTTAAACTCTTTAGTAGTTCTATGTTCCAGTTGTTCCCTTGTTTTAATTCTTTTCATCTTCTTTTCTTTTCTTCTCTCACCATTCTTCCATTCTTTTATTTTAACTTTGTTTCTCTCCTTTGTTCTTTTTTCGATTTATCATTAGGTTCATCTACCACCGACCCCAATTAATTTAGGTTAAAGGTGCTGTTGACGTTGATGTTGATGTTGAAGTTATAATAGATATTACAAATTAAAAATCATAACTAATAATACAACTTATAGTTTTTTTGAACTAAAAGGGGTTACGACTTCAATTTATTTTTTAAAAAAATATTTATGATTTTAAAATTATAACATTTTTTTTTACTTTTTAAATTGAAATCGTAATATTTTTACGACTTCAATTAAGTTTTTTTTTTCTTTTTTTCTTTATGACTTCAAAGTTGTAAAGTTTTTTTTTATTTGTGAGACTTTGAAGTCATAAAGTTTTTTATTTTTTATTTTTCAAATAAGTGATAAAAAAATTATTTTTTCAATATATTTAAAAATTGTTAATAACTTTTTTATTTAATTATTTAATAAATAAATCTAGTTGTACTTTTTTTTTAGTTTTATTTAATATTTTGTATATACTTTTGATACAATTTTATTTAATATTTTCTATTTTTTAATAATGTTTTATTTAATATATTTTTATATGGTTTTATTTAATATTTTTAAATTTTTTGGTATATATTTTTAATATTTTAATACTAACAATTACGCATGATCATCCTAGAACAAAAAGAGAAAAATATAGTAGAATAAAAGGACAACAACCATCAACAAATCCAGACAAGATGAGAGACATCGACGCATATCTAAAAGAACTCATTATCAGACATCATCCACTATTAATATTTTGTAAAATAAAGATGTAATACATTTTAATTTTTCAATTTTAAAATAAGCCTTTTGCATTATTCTGTTATTAATTTTTCAAATTCATAAATCCATCAACTTTCATTCATTACCGTTAATGAAAGAGCTTAAGTGACACATTCAAAGACGAATTTGTCAGCGCTCTACACGTTCAATGAAAAATTTGTTAGCGTTGTATTCAAAATATAATTTAATTTTCATCTTCTTCCTTTTTTTAAATCGTTACAAGCCTAACATTAAAATAAACACTTTAAAAAAAGGAAAACAAACATAAGTTAGAATAAACATAACAATACGCATAATATTGATTAATTAGCATAATGTGTCTATTGCTCTGAAATTTCTATTATAACAACATTAATTAATGACAAAATCAAGTTGAATCTCATTTTTTTTAAGGATTAACTTAATGACTATGCATTTTTGTTTGAGTCTCATATTTTGGGTAAGGTATTGTCTCATATTTTTGCTTTAAAATTTCTAATGTGACAGTACCTTACCCAAAATATGAAACTCAAACAAAATTGCACAGCTATTAAGTTAAGTCTTAAAAAAATGAGACCCAACTTTATTTTGTCATTACCTAATGTTATAATAGAAATTTCAGAGTAACAAACCAATTATGTTTATTAATCAATATCATGCTTATTATTATGTTTGTTCTATCTTATATTTGATTTCCTAATTTTTTAAGTATTTATTGTAATCTTATATTTACAATGATTAAAAAGGGAGATGATAAAAATTAAATTATATTTTGGATAGAGTGCTCTACACATTCAAAAACAAAAATAACTATTTACCTAAATCATAATCCTAAATTCACAAACACAAGAGGCCAATCATGGATTACAAATCCCCCCACCTAATATTTAGGTGCATCTGGGTATTTTTCACGTGAGGAAATTCACATTATAATCACATCGAGGACAATTTTTAGAGTGCAGGTAGTTGTGAAATACATATTTAAAGAAGAAAAAGGAAAATATTTTTAGTAGTCATACGGATAATTTGTGAAGTATATGTCCAAAGAATAAGAAAAAATATTGTTTTTTTTAAATTAAGACAGTGAAGAGTGGGAGGTTTACTCTCTAAATTATACATTTTAATTTATACTATATATAATTAAATGTTTTAGATTTTTGCAATGTGCAAAATAATAAATAAAAAAACGATTTCCTCTTAAACAACGATTAACAAACATACTGTAGAACGGGCAACATGTTCCTTGCTGAAAAGTTCAGTTTAGGCAAAAATTACAACTTATCTTCTTCACCTACCGACATGTTGCCCATAGTCGTGTCACCTGAACCAAAAAAACCATAGAAATTCCCATTTGATGATAGGCACCGCACAATATAAATGCAAAGCCAGAGTTTGAACATCAATGCAAGCCTCAAACTAAAACGAGATGACTTCATTGACTTGTAGCAACTTGCATTATCATTAACAGATACCCAGAGCTTCATTAACATTTTCCACATTGCAAAAATTCCTGTTGAACAACAATCCGCTATCATTCAAACTTGCTAATACTAGAACAAATCACGGGGAAAAATAGAAAGAAAGTCCTGACATTTTCTGTGCTTTACTGTACAGTTATGACTTCATTTTACTAGAAATGAATATCAATTCTCTCATACTGATTATTAATCAATAATCTACAGATAGAAATAAGTTCAAGATGCCAGCCAGCCTTGGCTAAAAGACTTACAAAAACTGCATCTGAGGTATCACGGAAAAGAAAATTCCAGCTAGCCTCTTCAAAAAATAAAATAAAATCCAGTTCTAACTTTCTGTCTTCCTTTTATAGGGGAAAAAGGTCCATATCTACGTAGGGCATGTAGAATGCTTCACTGTTTTCACATCTTCCTTGAAAAAAAAATATTAGTACCAGTAAGTAAACAACCAGAGCAGACTTCAGTCCATTACTTCCCTCACCACGTTCTTAGTTTCCTTTCGACGTGATAGGAATTTCAAAATCGAGAAAACTGCAACCGAGGCAATTTGTAAATGCTCAGAGCTACTTATCTTTATACATATTTGCCCCATTTTACGACTATTTAGATTAGCACTTACAGATGCTTTCGAGCTTCTAGATAACCTGAACTCCGATTGTAAACTTCCACTCAACACCATTTCTTTATTGAAAGAGAGAACTGTCATTGTCAAGCTTAAATTGTCATTTCTTACAGGATAATCTTCCCCTCGTAAATTAGCTTCAAAACTCCCACCATATGCCATTTGTCCTGCACCCTCCATGCGGCCAGCATTCAAAACAAATTTTAATCTCTTCCCAACAAAAACAGTATCCTCAAGTTTTGCACCCACGTAGTACTTCTTAGCAAAAGATGTTAAGGAAACACCACAGTCCGCAATATTGTGCTTTATGTTTTTCAACTTTGTGTTGCTATGAACGGTACAGATGAAATCTTTACCAGAGGATTGAACATCAACACCCATAGAATAAGTAGGACCCGATGGATCAACATAAACTGCAGCACACTCAGATTGAATACTGAAATCCTGTTTGTTCTTATTCATCTGTCCCACAACTGAGGCATATACATTCTTCTTTATTTCTGTAGTAGTCTCCAAGTTTATACCATCAAAGCCCACATCATGATCCCATCCTTGGGGATCAAGAACAGGTCTCACAAGCAATTGGTCATCAGAAACAAGGCAACGATATCTATGGCTATGGCAATCTAAGTCAAAACTTGGAGGGACAGCCATATCCGGTAACAAAACAGGTTCAGGAGGTGCCTGTTGATCATCAGGGTTATCACCGTTCAAAAACTTCTTATCTGTAAAGAGTAGTTTCTCTTTGCGCCTCCGACAGTCTTCTTTCAACTGTTTCTTTAAGTAAAGAGTCTCCCTGTAATCCATTTCATCCAGATAATCTTTTTTTAGCGGCTCGGGCAACTTTTTGAACTGAGATTTTGTCAACACTCGTATGGATGGAAGTTGATCATATTCATCTTCTTCCTTATCAGAGAGTAATATTTCCTCAACTTCATCATCAATCCCACTTACATTGGATACAGGTCGACGGCGTAAGAGAGACGAAAGGAGATGGGGCATAGAAGGAATGCGGGCACTGTTTGATGGTCCCAGCTCTACACTGTTCTGAAACTTGAGAAGAGAGTTTACATCACCCAGAACTTTGGTACAAATGCAAAATAACAAGAGTTGAGATCTCCAAACTTGTCCATTTGGGAGAATTTTCTCTCCCATAATATTTTGTGGGCATTGAGAATGGTTCTCAACCAAAAGTACAGGGCTTTCAACCTTGGAATCAAACACTGCCTGTTGTATATGCTGCTGTATCATATTAGTACAATAAGAAACATATGAATCATAATTAAAAGTATATCCATCAGGTCCTTCTGGAATGGCAGAGGAAGAATGAGTCATGACTATGATGGTGTTGAACCAAATTGCCGAGCCAAACACTTCAGTTACAAGTTTCAAAAGTGGGAAGTCAACATAACCAGCATTGATAAAATCAAGCCGTTCAAAGTACAAAACAATATCTGGAGGGGACTTTCTAATGAATCTCTTTATAGAAAGCATGATCCTCTTATTTCTTTTCATATTGTTGGTGGAGGAAGGCAGGAAACCAGGGGTATCAATAAATGCTATGTTAAGCCCATTGACATTTCCCACAACTTCTTGGATGCAATTAGTAGCAGGTTGAAAAGCACCAGTGGTGGTTTTTGCTTGACCAAATATAGAATTTATGGTAGCACTTTTACCAACTCCTGTTTTACCAAGAACAAGTATTCTGCAGGAGAAATCCAATTGAGGCATACCAGTAGCCTCCAGTTCGCTTGCTATTGCTCGGGCTCTACTGCTACTGTGGTTAACTCTTTTCAGATCTGATTCCTTGGCACGAATCAAAGTTGCCAGGTGCATCCGATAAAGAACCTTAGCAACCAAAAGATTTTCTTGTGACTGGCCAAGGCGTTGGAGCAATCGGAAGAATTTAACTTGGAGTTCCTCAACCTTGGCCAAAGTATCCTTCTGTCTTCCATTAGTGTTATGTTGATACTGATAGATTTCTGTATCTGAAACTAGCTGCAAGGAGGAACTATGCTGATTACTCTGAACACCATATGAAGAGTTTGATGAGTCAGAAGGAATGGGTGATGATACTGAATTAGCTGAGTGATCTGAACCTAACAAAAAACATATGTGTTAGTTCTATCTAAAGTGTACTGACAATAGACATTACATTCACAAAAAAAATCAGATTTGGCACAAACATTGGTTTAGAAATGATATTACGCATGGAATTTAGCACCGCTCACTTCAATCATCCTCAATTATAGAAGTAATGTCTAAATTTACTTGTTCCCTGGACTAGATGTGAAGAAGAAACCTTCTATTAACTAACAAACAACAAAGACCCAGTAAATTCACCACAACAGCAATTTGATATTGTTGTGTGTTTAGTAACTATATGACAGTTATGCGTATATTTCTTGAATAATATGTGTGGCAGATTTTTGGGGATTGTGTAACTGCATGTTAAATTGTTGGTGTTGGTTTGAAGGAGGATATTCCTTGTTAGGGAAGAGGACTGTGTCAGTGTTCTGTACTACAGGGAGGCCTGCAGTTCCTGCCACCTTAAAATAAAATTTTAGTTAATGAGAATTTAATTTTATTGTTAAGCAAAGTTAAACAATTTTCTTTTACATCCTGAAAAGAAAAAGAATGTTCAATGATAGAAGGGTTGTTTACCTAGCTCAAATCTTGGATTCGAATCCCAACCGTAGCCTTCTGGCATAGTCGTATATATCTATGTCTCTAAATTATCATACTGTAAAGGCTCACTCTATTATCAATCCAAGCATAACCTCCACAGTTCCAGTTCCTCCATATGCATGGTGGTGAATCATGTCACAATGTTCCCTACAGGATCTAAGAATTGTGAGACCTACTACTAGTCTCAAATGGTGGCCTAGGAAGACGTACATACTGCACTATATAATTAGAAGATGTTACTTTTTACTAAATTATAACTATTTATCTGTTGAGCTTAACATGCAAGGAATAACAGAGCAAAATAAGATCCCAGTATCATCTTATTTCACCAACACCAACCACCATTTTCAGTGATTCCACTCAAAATCAAACAGTAAAGTCAGGGTGGTACCTTGCTCATTAAAATCTTCATTCCGATGCTCTCCAGCATAGAGACTATTACTGCCAGATAATGGTGAAGGCGAGACCAGTGATTTGGATAGTATTTGAGAGAAGACCCAATCTCTAACACCTTTCATCCTACAGCAATATACCAAAAGAGAGCTCCATAACTCCAAGTAGTAACTATTTACAACGGTGAGCCAAAGAGATATTTAGGTTCTTCTTAAAGTGAAAATAACGCCCCAAACACATCATAAACACAGTTAAAATATTCATCACATGCAATCAACAAAGCATAATAATTCTTCACTTGGGAACCTCAATTCAGTCAGCACAAAGTGAATTACGAGCCAATTTTGAAAACATAAACCCTTTCCAAACAACTTTCTATTAAAAAATTCAGTCAATCAGTGTTGGTGCAACTAAGGAACATGATAAGAAAACACTATATTCCGATGCGCCATATACAAAATCAGCACACATGAGCTAACCGAGATATGTGGCAGAGGAAGAATGACGTGTAAACCTATGAAACAGAGATCGCCAAACGAATTGCAGCAATCATTCAAATCCAACGGAGAAAAAGAAAAGAACAATAAAATAAAATAAAATAAAAATGCAATAAAAACACCAAAAGAAGTTTCTCACTTTGGTATTTGGGCATCAAACACAAAGAACCACAACACGAAAAGCCAAAGGCAGCAGAGTTGTTGGGATATACTCAAATCCCAAGAATCATTTTACGGTCCAGTAGCGAGTCCAACCGACAGGGCGAAATCATTAAGGAAACCGGATTCTCTCATCTCGAGAATCAGTGAAGGAAGAAAGGGCGTGAGAAAACCCTAATTTCACGAAATTGGAAAGGGGTGCGTGAGTACACGAGAGAATAAGAGAAATGTTCAAATGGAGATTACGAGATAAGAGAGATTGAGACGGCACCAACCTCACCCTCTTATTTTGAAGTGTGAGATCAAAGATGACAACAAAAAGTGGTGCTACTCAAAAGAGACCCACTCTCACGCACGGTGATTGTAAAATACAAATTGTGATTCCACCGCCACCAATCAGTTGACTTCATGCATTTTTTCATTTCTTATTTCTTATCACTTGTGCTAATTGCTAGTCACAAATCTTATGTCATTCTAATCACATTTGACATGTAACACATGTCTATTTGTAACCATAGACTAGTAAATATCATGCACAGGCAGTGTATCGGTATATTATAAAGTTATATAAAAAAAATTAAAAGATATTATAAAAATGAAATTAATTAATAATTTCTTTAATGAATATAGATATAAATATATAGATATTTAAAACTTTTAAATTTTTAAAATCTCAAATATTTAATATTAATTAAAAATATTTAAGGATTGATCAATGAAAAGTTAGTTTCCCACGGGTTGATTAATAATATTATGAAAATAAAAAGTTTCCTTCATTTAAATAATTAATCTTGATTTATTTTAAGAATTTATTACACACGTTAGAACATAAAAGAGACACCTAATTTTATGATAAGGAAGAGTATCACGCGACTTCATAAAAATGAAGAATGGGATCTCAACTTTAATGTATATAAGTGTGGAAAAGTTAATTTTAATAACTCTACACTTGGTTATTGAGCGTGAACTAAGATCTCTAGTGATTTTTATTTAAGCCAGTAGTTTAAATTTTTGAGATGTTATTAATACTAATGAAAAGTTTTTGTTTTATTAAGACAACCGGTATTGGAATTTAACTGAAATGTACTAAAGATTTTTATACTTTTATTTAATCACAAATATATATGATAATAAATTTGTTGACTTAATTATTAAAAATCTTCTATAGTAATCACAAATGTAGCTCATATGAATTAGGAAAACAAAAGATGGTCACAAATTTGTTAAATTAGGAATCGCCTACAGACTTCAGGCCTATGTTGCTATCTGATGAGTTGAGACTTGTTATTTCCCCAGGGATTAGTTTGGTATTTTTTTTTTTCATTACCACGTTTTGTTGCTTTTTACCTTTTGTAACAATAGGGGATAAAAGCACTAGTTTTGGATTTATGCGTGACCCAATTGAATTGAGCGGAACTAACTTATTCTTGATAAGGCTAATTTGATTCAGATATTGTCCAATATTGATAAAATCCAAACTAAACAGAAGATTTGTTTTTGGTTTTGATTCTATATTCACTATTCACTCAGAACCAATCCAAACCTACCTATGAACATCCATGAGCATAACTTCAGCAGTCAACTGGCATTTGAAGATTTTGTAATTATAGTTCTTTTATATATATAGGCAATTGTAGTTCTTATATCCATGTCTGAATAAATTCTCATGATTGATAAAGGTTTGGGTCCAGTTCTATATATTATTTCTGGTATTTAATTTCTCCTTAAGCCTTCCAAGCACTGATTTTCAGAGCACGGGAAAAGAGAAAGGGAAGGGGAGGGGGGAGCATAAACTTTTTAAGAAATCCATGCCCTTAAGTTTCCAAAAAGTTGGAGTGCCTCAAAATTCTGGCTGGTTTCTAGGTCCAACTTGAAAGTATAGATTCATCTCTGAAAATGATAGATTCGCTAGTTGTAATGCGAATACATTATATTTTCCTTTGTTTTTGTTTCCTCATGTATGAATGTAAAAGCCATGGCATATCATTGGAATGAAAATCGATATTGACCATGGCATATCAATGCTATGGACCATCTCTTATCCCAATCATGAAGCGACATGCTTATCAGTTGCTTTATAATAAAGCATCTTCTGTACATAGAACATCATGTAACATTGTGCAGCCCTCACGATGTTCTCATCAACTTGAGTAACCCAGGCATCATCACACTTGTACCACCGATTACTTAATCGCAGATAAGTGACATAATGTCCGGCGTCTAGCTTACCACTGTGCGTGACAACGGCAAACAACTCAAACTCTGAACACAACTCATCTGAAGCATCCAGCTCATCCCCATCAAAAGGAAAGATCCTGTTCCCAAATCGATTCCTTAAAATTGTTGATGAGAGATAAGGTGACATGTCCAGTGAAAATGGGAACTGCAGGTAGCGATCCACTTTCCTTGACATCTTTCTTGTTGAAGAATGCTCAAATCTTTTTATATGGAAGCAAGACACAAGGGGAAGCTTCCTTATGGACATCTGTTTGAGAGTTTCTTGCCTCACCTGACACTGCCGACAGAAAATTTTTTGGTCTGAACCCAATCTTTCTGCTCTTGTAAATCTCTTCAAGCATCCCATCAGGGTAGATGTTCCACAGATTTGGCTTGAATTCATACAATCAGCCTCACCATTGCAAGAATGATTGGACGTTGCAGTAGCAATTTTGGTGGAACCCCCTTGATTTGGTTCCAAGTCCAGTGAGATGTCTATGCATGGGTCATAAGTAGTTGATGTGAAACCACAGGCCATACATGTAACATCTGATCGCAAAATACCAGAGAATACTTTATGAGCAATACAACAGTCACCATTGCCTGCACCATCAGTGAAAACGTTGTCATACAAAGATTTTAACTTGATAAAAATGACATCAGTTCAAGAGCAGACCTAAAATTGAAGATCTTTTACATTTCAACAAAAAGTTTTGAGCAAACAAAAAAGGTAGCAAATAAATTCCTTGTAAAATTATAAAACATGGCGGGCCCTGATGTTAGAACTGAGGTGTTCAAAGTGCAGAAAGTAAGGACCAAAAGGATTCCTAATTGGTCAAGCATTATCCTGGTGTAAAAATAAAGTTCTAGAAATGCAATTAGAGAGACTACTCATTTTGTTGCAATTTAAATTACTGAGAAATTTTGTACACAGAAAAATATACAAAATTAGATTGGTATTCTTTTCTTATCAGTTAGTAATGCAGAAAATAAAAGGTAGAATAGTTGAGACACAATACACAATCAACTGTCTTGCTTGACAATCTCAATGTATTGGAACTAAAATTTCACTGCCATTAGAATTTGTCTTGATTTAGTTATTCATTAGAAGCCAAGCATGACAAGAATTTGTCTATTGGTCCAACAAAAATTAACATCTCATAACCTCTAAATATTATGTATGGAAGATCTTTGATCCTCACAGTTAAAACCAGAACAATCTGCTACTATTATACCTAGGTCCTCCAGAAAGCAGGAGTCCAGCATAATCTTAAATACAGAACTGGTTCTAGATCAGCCGACCCACTAAATTTGACAACCTCTCATTGAGAAACTGAGGAGATAAAACTTGCACTGAAAAAACCAAGCAATGCCAGTACAAAAGACAGAGGAAAGAAAATGGGCGTTTCTATGTGGAGCATAACACATACCAAAGTAGAAAGAACTACATCTTTCAAGGCTAAAATCTTAGCCCAACCTTTAAAGAACTCAGTTCGGACACATTCATGGTGGCTGGAAAACTAATGCACCCTCCTCTCCAGGCTTGGACAAGCTTTGGTTAACTACAGCCTAAACAAGGTAAAAGGTGGAGTTAACATTAGCATGGTCTACAACCTGAAGAAATGAATAGGCTAAGCAGAATTTACTTACAGGGACTCACAGGAATGTAGCAGCTAACACCATCACAACAGCAGGTTGTGGTTGGAAATTAGCCCTAATTTTTTGAGCAATTGTCAACTTCTAGGGCAACAAGCAAGAGACCTAAACCCTCACCCTGCAGTTAAATATTATGATAACTCGGTTATCTTAAATAGTATTTTGCATCATTTTGAAAGTAAAAAAAAAAGTCAGACATTGAAGATAGCAAGACACTGGCACTCTATGGATCGTCTTCTATAATCAGTTTGTTGCAACTATGATTAATCCGAGCTAATAACCAACTTGTTAACTGTTGAAAAAGGTAACAGAATAACTTCTTAGTTATTACACCATCTAAAGGTTCTGTGTTCTTAACAATCTAATGCGACTGCTTAATACCATAGAGATCAGCATTTTTTCTCACAACTACTAAACTACTAAACCATACAGCAAGTTTTCGCCTATGAAACGGAAAGAAGGTAGGCAAACATAGATTTTGGTCATTAAAGAAGTCCCTTTGATGGCAATAAGAGGACATACAAGACTCGTGTTGCTATATTCCCTATTTATTTTTTAAAAGATGGTTCCCTAGCCCTATGAACCACGACTAAAATACAGAAATAAACACGTGTTAAAAATTCAAGTGAAAACAACAGCTTCCACAAAAGTTAGACAAAAACTCCAAACCAATGTTAAGCAAGGCAGGACTGGCAGACTTGAATTTACCCAGAAAATATTTTGTGGTATAAACCAAAACAAGCCAGCTTAAAGATTCTATTAGCACAAGTACACAAATTTCAACATTCCTCGCAAGTTCTAGCTTCTAAGTTTATTTCGATATTCCGTTTAGATTGAATATTAAGAAGACATTAGAATAAGTAATTTTATACAAAATATCCCCTTCATGCAACAAAATTGAAACCAAATCCCAACCAAAAAATATTATAACAGTAACAAGCAATTCAAAGAAGTTGAAAAGAGAATAAATCGGTGTCACTGTCATAACATATATTACCTTCAGTATGTGGCTTATGCCTACCCTTCTCCACCTTCTCATGGATTCCATCAAGCATGGAAATGAAAAACTCATGCGCATCCTGTTGTTCATAAGTGGCAAGGTTTGCTGCGTGCTGCCACCAACTGAAACAAATCACCAATAATAACTAATCAAACAGATAAACTTTCCAAAACAAGTTGTAATTAATGAAACTTAAACCCTAAATCAGGATTTAAAAAACTATAACTACATTTATTTAACCACAACTTACACGCCATCACCATACACACCTGTATAAAAACTTAGCGGGGCTATAAGGTGCACGATCTCCAGAAAACACAGCAGAGAACATAGCATCCATATCGCAAGCTAAGCATATTCGCGCATTCATGTTCCCATTGTTGCCGCCACTTCTCTTCACAGCACCGTCAACGTCAACGTCACCGTTGTTTTTCTTCTGGCAGAAAAACCGATTATGCCTATCGCTCAAGAAGTAATTCCGCAACGGCGGCGTGTGAAGCAGCGCTTGCAACACCGAGTTCATGAAGCACGTGTTTCCCAAATTGTTCAATCCGCGCAACCCACGCGGCAAATCCGGCGAAAAATCGGCGATGGTGCCAGCGCCGGCGATCGGGCCCGAGCAGCTTCCGATTAGAGCGCGCTCTCGCAGATCCGGCGCCCAAGGCCGGTAATCCACACGGCGCTTCTTTCGAAGATTCTCTGGCTGCGGCGACGGGATTGGCGGCGGAGGATCGCCGCCGAGAGTTGACGAGGCAGTCTGAGCGATCACGACGGCGGCGTCGAAGTCGCGATCGTAGACCTGGTCGCGGCACGCGCAGCAGAAGAGCTCGGCGCGGTCGACGTCGACGGCGATCTGGTGGCCAGGCGGCATTGAGGCGGCGTGAGCGGCGGCGTGGGAGAGGACGCCGGCGGCGGAGGAATGGCAGGAGACGGCGGCGCAGGTGACGCATGCGTAGAGGCGGGAAGGTGCGGAGAGGCCGCAGGCGCAGCAGCGAGGGACCTCGTCGGGATCGCGGCGGAGGGCGGCGCGGCCGCCGAGAGGCTTGATCCGGAGGCAATTGTGGAGGGCTAGGAATGGCTTGGCGGAGGTGCAGTGGAACTCGGCCAAGTGGGGACAGGGCTGGGGAGAAATCTGACCGTTTATCTTGGAGGACATGGCGGTGATAATGCGGTAACCCTAGGTTCCGAGAGCATGAGGTTCATGGATCGGAGAGAATCAACGGCTGAGATTGGAGGAATGAGAGTGAGAGAGCATTGAGATTGATGAGGATTCGTTTTCTTTGGGTTGTGGGGGTCGGAGAATCCACGGTTAATACGTGTTCAGCTTCTGCTCACTCCTTTCTGCCTCGCTTCTCTCACTCTTATTCCTTCACTGCTTTATTTTATACTCTCTGCTTTCTATATTTGTAGAAAACAACAAAAATATATTAAAATCATTACTAATAATTAAGTTTTTCTATTTTAAAATTATTTATGTTTTATATATTCCAAGTTTATTTAATTATTTTTATTTGTATTTCTATTTAAAATTTATGAGGAGGAATGTAAAGGTAAAGGTAAAGGTGAAAATGAAATATTGGAATGTACTGAAAATGAAAGATGCACCACCATAGAGAAACAAATGACCGAAACTTTGAACCAGAATTTCCTATTTAATGTTTGATAACCCATAATTGTACATCACATTCTTTCTCCTCCGCAATGACCAATCAATAGCCGAAATCTTTGTAGGATATTGCTTGAATGAAAACACGAGCATATTCGAATTAATTTTAAAAATGTGTGTGAAGAAGAGAAAACAAGAGAATGAGAGAAGATAAGGAGTATAATCTAAATTAAAATTTAATTAGTCAATGTTTGAATTCAAAATTTAAAAAGGAAAATGTAAATAGAAGAAAAAAAAGAAGATGCCATGATGTAAAAGTGATAACAAAATTTTTTTAGTAAAGATTATTAATCTAAGCTAATCATTTTTTTTGTTTATCACACTAATTTAATCATTTGATGACATGACATACTATAAGAAATCTTACAATAGATGGATTACATAAGCCAAAAAAATTAACATAAGTGCAAAAAATAATGAAGGAACTGTTTTGGTCTAACTATAAAAAAAATCAAACGAAAATTCAAAATTATATTTTAGTCTTAATATAATTTTTTTAAGTTTTTAAAAATTTACATGCAAGGAGTTCAGTTTTATAAAATTTCATTGTAGTCCTCCTTACCAGAAATGAATAAAATATGCTACTGAATTAAATCAAAACTTTGAGAGTTTGGGTAAGTAAAGACAGGTAGTGAAAGATAAATAGTGAAAAGACATTCATTATTGAACATGTTAGAAATTTCAATAGCTGAAATTTGTAAGCTTGCTCACGAAATAATTATGAGAAGATATAAGTAGCAATTGACAATTTTTGTATTCTAAATATTCCATGAAGTACTACATGAGCAATAATAAGATAAACTAAAACCTTTTGAAGACGTGACTTCAGTAACGCCAAAAACACCAACAACTCCTTCGTACTTTCCAGAGTAAAATACATCATCATCAATGTGCAAACTTGTCACAAATAAAAGCAAGGCTGAGTTCATGCAACGCGAAGGGCGAAGGGCATGTGGATTGTTGAGGGATAGAAAGGTAATCATGAGAACACTTCACAGAGGAAAGTTGTGAGGACCACGGTAAAAGAAAAATTATTGAATGGACTTGATAACATAACAACTAATGAAAAAAGTATATGCTTGTTAACATCCCAGTCAATCATAAAAAGATATATCTAACTCAGATGCTTAATATAACTAGTAACTTATTAACATTTCTTTTTCAACACTTTTATTAGTTAGAAAACTTGAATTATGGGAATTTTACTAGTTTAAAGATAAATTCCATTAAATGACAAATAAGATCCCACATATAGAAGTAGTGTAACAATGAACACGGTGAACAAAGCTACCAGCTTTTCTCATTTTAACCAAATTAAGCTTGTCAGTTGCAGGTAGGTGGTCACAATATAAATTCTATGCATTTCGACTCAAACACGGGATATATGGGCAGAATCATGATCAGAGTAATCCTATTAATTATAAGTAAAAGCATCAAATGATAAATACTAACAATTACGTGACTAAAGCAAATGGCCAAATTTAGAAAAATGAAAAGTAGCTATCATTTCCGGCCAAATTAGCTTCGATCCTATTCTGTAGTAACCGTAAGCTCAAATAACTGTCTAGTTTTTCCCTTTTCAAGAAAAAATCACATTAGAAAAAAGCAACGGATATCGACTGAGCATCTTAGACATTTTGAAATTTATTATGAATACATATTCTGAAGTAGGTACATTATGTTAAAAAAAGATTATGAAGTGAAGCGATTACTGGATTTACAGGTTTGCAATCACATGAGATCATATAGAATGGAAAACACCCCAAACAAATGATCCAAACTCTAAAAATAGAATTGCAATTAAGACTTTTAAAAAAAAAACATTTTTTAAGTGACACACGATAATAACTGGCTGGAAGAAGGTAACGTCGTAGAAACAATGAGAAATATTAATATAATAATTATCATCATTGACATATAAATAAAGCAAGATAGGTCTACTGAAGTAGGTTGCTAATTTATCTGTCCTAATCACTAAGCTCGACTCATGCATATTCCCTGGAAACAATTTCCTACAAATATTCTCACTTTCTCTTCTTAGTAGGTGGCTGTGGAGTCTCCTCCTCCTCATCCTCCTCCTCATCCTCCTCTTCATTTTCCCCATCATCATCATCTTCCTCATCGCCGTTGTCATCGTCGTCATCATCATCCTCATCATCAGTTCCCCCACCATTAGCCTCAGGATCATCTTCAGGATCCCCTTCTTCATCGCCTTCTTCACCTGAGAATTCTTCATCCTCTCCATCATCATCCTCATCATGTCCATCTTCATCATCCTCATCATGTCCATCTTCATCATCCTCTGTTTCACTATTCTTGTTTTCTACATAAGCATGTTTCCTCCCAAAAAGGTCTTCTAAAGGAAAACTGACCAGGATTTAACACAAACATAACAATAATTAGTAATTGTATCATTACCTTGAAATGAGGTAGATTTGACTTCCCTAAAGTTAGGAGACATGTAAAGTTAGAAAGTAAAGCTATATCTATCATTGAGGTACTTCAGTTTATTCTTACCTTCCATCCACTGCTGTCAAATTTGGTGATGCTGAATTAGTGCCATTAGTCAGCAGATATCCAATCTGGGAGGAAAACAAACAGAAGTAAATTAAAAATATTTACTGAATTCCATGCAATACATGATAAATGCCAAAGATATTCTATAGTTTAAACACATCATCAAATAGATCTCAAACCAACTAAACCCGTGGGACACTTATGCCAGTTTTAAGTTGTGCACATATTCAAGAAAGAAACAACAGTGTAACATTACATTCTTCAAATACAGCTTGTAACTTGTCAACAGTTTCTCTCTCATCTCCAATCCTTGAAAAGACAATTTGAACTGTTGAACAGACAGATAGAGATTAATGGGGTAGAAACCATAATAATTGATCTTCTACCAACTCCCCCCCCCCCCCCCCCCCCTCTCTTTCCCCCAAAAATAAAGGGGAATATAAGTGGACTGTTGTTCTTTTGAACTGATGTAGTATGTTTTCTTTCTTGACTGTGTTGTTTGTTTTGTAGCATTAGAAGAATCCCAAATCCTTTTGTTCAGTACATTTCCTTTCTTAATGTAAAACTAATTTCATCTAAAACACTGAGAAAAAGGAATCATAAAGAATGCCCCGTTGGCCTTCACTAGTCATAGAATGCAAAGTTGCAGACAATATCCAAGGACACAGACAAGGCAGACACCAGCCATGTAGGATCCCATCCCACAGCAGCAAACTGTCCCAACTCCTAAATCTTTGCTGGAATCCCCCTATACTTTTTGTCAAGGCAATAAGTTTATACTTTTTACAAACAAAAACAAAGCATCTACAGCACATTTACTCATGCCAAATAGCAAGCACCAAAACACAACATGTAGCACACAAACAGTACATGATTCATGAATCAAGTGCAAACAGCACCAAATTGAAAACAGGAGCTGGGACACAGATGGAGAACAATCAAATTACATACATTCAATTCAATACAGTTACATGAAACACAATTGTAGACAATCCTTATAGTTAATGCTGAAAAACTTACAGGCAAAGAGAGAGAGAGAGAGAGAGAGAGAGAGAAACCCTGCAGTTTCTAACTAAGCAAGCAAATCAGTGAAACAATTAAACCTATTTCTACAAACGTTACAACCTTTTCTAAAACACAGTAAAAAGCTGAAATTGAAGGGGAAAATGAGGTTGGGAGAAAAGAGAAGAATGGAAAGAGAGGGTTTTGATACCAAAGCGATAGATTGAGCAGCGGAAAGAACAGTGTCGGCGGCCACAGCTTGGAGAAGAGAGGGTACGTCGAAAACGGTGTGGATTGGAATCTGAACCTCCATTGCGAGAAGAACAGAGTGAAAGAGAGAAGACAAGTCAAAGGGTTTGGTCCGAATCTGATTACCGATTAGAGTAAACCCCACGTTCTCCACCGTTTAGGGTTTTTGTGATCCAAATTGCTATTGCCGTTTCGATTTCGTTACTTCCACGCCAGATTCCTTTTTTTTTTTTTTTTTGGATGGAAGTGGCAATAACAATTTCCTATCCTTTGGATCTTGTGCCCCTTTGGGCTTGAGCCCTTTCTTTTATTTTTCGGCCCTTAATTTACGCTCCAACCATGATGGGACCATTTTGTAAACTGTGATAGTCAGTTTAAACGTTATAAGAAAAAATTCTAAGAGCAACTTTAGTGCAAAATCTTGAGTAAGGATCTTGAGCTCAAGATCTGGTCTTCACTAGATCTCCCAATAAAGGAGGTAGAGAGATCTCCAACATGGAGAATGGGTTCTTGTAGAAGAACCCTTAAGAGCATCTCCAACGCAAGTTTCTTAGTGGGTTTCTTAGCTTAAGAAACCGTTTCTTACGAGTTCTTCAGCATTGGAAGAAACTGACGTGGCGATACGCGTTTGTTGACGGCACGGTCCGTTCCTTATATAAGGAACGGTTTCTTCCCATTTAAAAACAATTATTTTGGTACAAAAATCGTTATTTCAGTTATTTTC
>PYAF01000424.1:86258-107541 GCA_007407185.1 Glycine tomentella
TTTTCACATAGCCGAGTATGCACAGCCGGACAGGTGTATGCGGCAATTTGGACGAGATCAGCCGATACCTCATAGGCCTGCCAAATTGAAAGGTGTTCATGATTTCACCCTTCGGGGTAAACCCCAGGAAAATTGGGGCCGGAGGTTACGAAAATTTATAGAGAGATGGAATAGGCGAGGCGAACATGTTGAAGTGCCTCCTGCATTGAATGGTCTCATGTCGCCCAACCATGAGTATATGGGTTGGTATAGACTCTGTGGGAAGCGATACGTCACGAAGCTGGGGGCCTCACAACATCGTTGTGTAAGTCCTTTCCTTTAAATGATTTATTAAGTATATGCCACATATTTTTTGTTTATGTTTAAATTGTTTCATTCACAGCTTGACGGGTTGGAAAATTTGTATTTTGTGACCTTGGAAGACGAATTTCCCAACCATGGGTTGCATTATGTGCACAGCGAGGTGGCTCGCCTTATTGGTGTTTGGAAAGAAACAGCTCGGGTAGATGAGCCAGGTCCAGAGGCACCACAGACGCAGCTTCTTGCAGAGCCTCAGTTGTCGCTAGATGTTGGCCGTCGTGCCAAAGAGGGTCGAGGATTAGGACGTCGTCGTCGTCGACTGCCAACAGTTCCGGAGCCTATTCCTGAACCTCGGCAACCTACGGAGGCGGATATTTTAGGCCACCATATATAGGTCAGCAATACGGCATTCGGCAAACATATTTTCAGCCCTCTCAGCGGGAGCAGGATACCCAGACTGACACGTGCTAGCCACCCTGGGAGTCACAAACCCCCACTGACACGGGCACATTTTATCATCCACATCCCACAGCTATGAACACTAAAGCAGGGCCATCGTTTCATCATAGTCCAGTACAGATGCCATCATGGGAACATGGGGGGGAGCAGTAGTCACGGAATTCATACTTGGGATGACGATGATGTTGACGCTATGTATGTTGACTTCGATTATTCCTCAGCTGCTGTTGCAGGGCATGATGCACAAGTCCTACATGAGGCCTTTTCACAGTCTGGGCGTGGTCGTGGAAGACATATATTGCCTGATCGTCAAGCTCGTCATAACCAGTGGCCCCCACCTTCAGCTTAGTCTTTTTGAGTTATTATTTGTTACTTATTATGAAGTATTGTATGGATTTTATTCAACTGTGTTTGATTACATTGTGATGATGTGTGTTTCATACACTGTTATTAATTGTGGATGCGTTTTTGTGGAATTTATTTACCGATATAACACAACAAATAAAGACATAACCGAAAAGGTACGATATTACATTTCATTCAATAGTCACGAAGATGTGCGACGAGTAGGACAATTACAACGGTTATGTCCAGGTAATCGACAAATACCACACCTAACACGACTTTGGCTAGTCTCAACCTCATCCATCTCATTACGTATTCTAGTTGCCTTAGGACGACCTTTTGCATGCAACATAGACTTGTCAGGTATGAGTACTGGATCTGTACTCGGCGGAATCGCTTGCTCGTTACCAATTAGATGCCATGGAAATGAGTATGCGTTAACCAAGTTCGTCACAAGGAATACATCATCCACATACATCATCGGTGACTGACGAACATGCATAGCGGTTGCTGCGGCATGACTACAAGAATACTTGAATGCCTTAAATTTGCCACATTGGCAAAACCGTTCAGCGAGGTTAACGGAAAACGATTTGTCATAACCATCATCAACTTCGAATTCAGACTGTTCCACATTATATGTACGGACATAATGACAAGTAGCAGTTGTTTCATTCGCCCTCAACATACCAGTGACATTTTTGCAAAAAGTATGTCCACCTTGCAATTGGTTAGCATCCGATTGCCCCCGGGATACAAAATATTCTACCAATCTGCTATATGTGTGTTTAACCAAAGTTGTTATTGGCATGTTTCTCGCACCCTTTAAAACCCTGTTAACTGATTCTGCCAAATTTGTGGTCATGTGCCCATACCTTCACCCCTCAACATCATATGCACACGTCCATTTTTCTTTTGGGATGTTATCAATCCAGTTTGCAACCTCAGGACTAGCATCACGAAAACGTGCAAAGGCAACCTCAAAATCAATCATAGAAGGAGTATACCCTGCACACACAGACATGTTGATTACAATTCAGGTTGAAACATACCAAAAATCAATCATACATAAGTGTTCGTGCAACATACCTAAATTCATTAAGGCCCTCTTCAAATTTTCATTTTTGAACTTCTGATTAAAATTGCTAGCAATATGATGAAGACAAAACACGTGATAAGCATGCGGTGGCTGCCATCCAGGGTGCCTCTCAACTGCAGATAGTATGCTTTGGTGCCGATCAGAAATTAGACAAATATTTGTCTTGCTTGTAACATGAACACGAATGTTATGTAGAAAGTATTCCCAAGCTTGCAGTGTCTCATCCTCAACAATAGCAAATGCAAGTGACAAACACTCATTATTACCATCTTGAGCAGTGGCAATAAGCAACTTTCCCTTGTACTTGCCATATAAATGAGTGTCGTCAATTTGAATAACGGGTTTACAAAAATTGAAAGCCTCACAACATTGTCTAAAAGTCCAAAACATGCGGTGAAACACGCGTTTATGATAAAATATTCTATGACCGACATAATAATCTTTGGTTTGAATATTATAAGCAGAACCTGGTGAAAATCGAAGCATATAGTCACACCAACTCGGCAAGAAAGCATATGATTCCTCCCAATCACCATATATAATTGCCATGGCTTTCTGTTTTGCATACCATGCTTTTCTATAGGAAACTTTGTATCCAAAAGAATGTGTTATCCTCTCCTGGACTAGTCCAATTGAACATGATGGATCATGCTTAATCATCCCTAATTAAAAAAATGTCATGTCCACATTAATAAACTAAGAAAAACATTATTATCATTAATATCAATAACGTACCTAGTACCAGTAAAACAATAACATCAGCATCAAGTTGTCTGTGATCCTGAGAAATGTACTGATTTAGGCAAATGTGATCCCCACCCCATTTGGTAACCACCCATCTCTCACCATATGTTGGTTTCATTACCCTAACCCGCCACGAACAATTCTGGTCATGCGCACGACATTTCATGCTTAACTTTGTCGGCGTACTTTCAACAACAACATCTTCCTGATGCTCCTTCATCAGGTTCCGCTTTATTGCCATTTGCGTCTCTTCTTTCGATGCAAATTCTTGTTTAACAAACAACTTATTCCCTAATATCCATGGACCTTCAACTGATCCGGAACCGGTGCCAGAATCTTGTTCACTCGGATAATCTCAATCAATGTATGTGTAATGTGGGATTCCATCCCAAAAATTATTACTACCCTGACCTACATAACCAAATTCCTAAATTTATTACAATAAAATACATAAAATAAATACCACATATGTAAATAACTATTGTTCGGTAACGCACCTTGATATTCATTTTGTTGTTGCTGCTCATCCTCCCCCACATCATCCTGGGCTTCCAAATGAGACTCAGCCACAAAAGAGTTATGTCCTTGTGTTTGCCTTGCGTTTGGCCCATCATCGTTCGAAGCACTAGCATTTTCCGCAAGAAGGCGATCTTCCATTGCGATGTTTTCATCATCATCAACATCGTCGTCCATAACCCAAGTAGGATCATTTTCATCTTCTATAGACAAATTAAGAGATGGAATAACAGCTAATGCATTATGGGAATAATCAAAACGCACTGACCTCATTGCTAAATCAACATCCTCTGCTTCATCAATATCCGCATACAACTCTAGGTAATTTTTCCTTGATTGGTTGAAGAACTCTCCTATTACCATTTCCATGTCTTCGTCGTCCACAACTTGCATGCTAATATATTTTTCATCGCACCATACTCTTGCAGTCACCATACTGATGGATTGATTACCTTTAATACCTAATTTTTGACTAATTCTCTGGTGCAATTCTTCAATAGTTGAGTTACACTTCAAACGAGTTGGCCTTTTTTCACCTTCAAAAATGACACCACCTCGGCCCTCAACTTTGCTCCCATTATAATACAAAACAACACGAACACTATCAGCATTTGAAGACATTTTTTCGATATCAAACACCTCAATCTTCAATCTCCTAAGATTCAACGTTCACTGGCCCACTAAAAGCCTTTTCCTCCACCACCAACGACAACTAAGGCTTCACCCTCAATCGAGTTCTCGGTCTTACCTAGCGTAAAACATAATCGAATCCCTTGAGTTTTGATTCTGAATTAATAAAATAATAATCAAAATGAGATAAAAACAAATAAATAAAGAACTCACCTAATTCTAACCTATATTGCTAATTATTGATTGAATTATAACTAAATTAACCCTAAAAACTAAGGTGTTAGCAGCACATCAGAATATTTTCATAATCAAAAGTTATGAGACTAATCGCTAAGAAAATAGAGTATAAGTTAAAGGACAACTCTTCTTCTACAAATGTTGCTCTATTCACATAGCAAGAAATCAAACTCCTGGCCTATGCTTAAAAAGCTCAAATTACTAGTCACTTGAGCTACACCTTGCAAGTAATTAGACTTTATTTATTTCTACTATAATATCAGAGTTTATCCAATCTTAATAATAGATCACTTATAAATATACCATCAAGCGTGTGGATCAAATTGTGTAAAACTAGCGACAACTAAGGCTTCACCCTCAATCGAGTTCTCGGTCTTACCTAGCGTAAAAGAGAATCGAATCCCTTGAGTTAACCGTTGGAGAGGAATCAGAAATGGAACCTTTGGCGAGATTCTTCCCCACACCCGTTCGGTAGTCTACTTCAGTTACAACACTATTTCCCCGGGGCTAGCTTTGCTTGCTTCCCTCTTCCTCGGGAAAGACCTTGATTAAAAGTAAAGGAATAAGAATAGGCGAATCGCTATCTCTAACAAAGAGAACCGGGCTGAGATGGTTATGGAACTCACAATAATGCTTAACACCAACTCTGAAGATTGTCATCTTCGAATTGGGTTTAAAATCCTCAGGTGGCTAGATGTGCCCAGGGGAGGCGCCATTCGTGCTTGGTCGCACCCTGGGGAGGCGCCATTGATGCTTGGTCACACCTGTATGAGGCGCATTCGAACACGTCTGTGTGGGGCGCCACTCTGCATGGATGGCGCCTGGGAAGAACGTATTTGGTGGTGCCCTGTGCATGCGCCACTAACTGCCATACTCGCGTAAATAATTTGGAAACTACAACATATACATAAATTATTATTAAAACTATAATATTTAAATTTTTTTGCCACTAGGCAAGTATAAAACAAATTTGATTTTCGAAAAAACTTAAACTACTTTTAATTGACATTTGATAAACATGGAATAATTTTAGATTTCCATTAAAATTGATTTTTTGTAATAAAACTTAAATCAAATCCTAGTCATCTAATCATTAAATTAAAATTGACATTAAATGTATAAATATTTCGATATTAAACAGCCTTTTATTAAGAATATGTTCCAGAAATTAAAAAAATGGAAACTATTCAATTTAAAACTTGTTGACAAGAATATGAAATAAAAAAATTTAATTTTTCCTTTATATATGTATAATAATATTAAAAGATAACTTTTTTCAAAGAAATTCACTAGAAATTTTTGAATGGACAAGCAAGGTTTGCAATACTTAATTGACAAAATACAACAACTAAACATAATCAAAACATTAGCCCAAGCAAGGTTGGGGTCATAGCCCGATTATGATTACTGACTTCATTATTTATGATGGGCAAAGTGGACGACGTGACCACTGACCAACAAAAGAATTGTGAAAATGAGTGCTTCCTAGCAAAGAGTAGTTCAGTATATCCAAAACCAAAGACAAAGATTCAAAACAGACCACCAACAACATGCCTTTCAATAATCACTATATTTTTTTTTAATTGGCAGATCAACAGTGTTTAAGTGTATTTTTCACAACACAATCTATGGTGTAAGAATTGCATGTTCGCCACAACAGTTCAAGGGATGATTATATTCATAAATTTCCTCTTTGCAAATGCCAACCACCATTTATTTGGAGTGCCATTAGGTCTGTATGCAACGCTCAATAACCTCCCACTTGTTTCTTCCCTTATCTGCTTCAAATAATTTCTGAATAATTCTGCATCGTTGAAATCACAAAGTTTGAAGTATAAGAATATATAAAAATATATATTGGTAGCTAAAAAAGGTTGACTAAATTGCAACTGCATCAGACTGAGTAAACACAACAATATATAAAGGTTCAATGTAAGCTAGTATGATCAGTGAGCAATCTCAAGTTCTAAATTTGTTAGCAATGTTCTAATCATCAATTATGTAAAGCAATGGCAACAGCCCCAAGAAGCCGCTTGAGTTGACTCCTTAAAAAGGATCAATGACAAATATATACAAGGAAATAAAAAAAAAACTACATGTACTGGTGTAAATACAAGCTGAAAATTCTTCATAGATGCAGAAAGTAATAGAACTAAAGTTTTCATTCTAAGGATTTTTTTAATCATCAAGGAAGTAAAGATTATACTCTAATTTTTAAAGTATTCTTTCTATTTCTTACTGTCGAAATTCAAGCACCAATGCAGCAGAGCAACATTGCAAAAATTTGGCTTACAATAGCCACATAAAGTCCCTTAGTAGTTAATAAAAGTTAGTTGTTTAAAATGAACCTCTCTGAATGACAGTTTTCCAGACTTGAATTATCTCTTCAGGTCTATGATAACCAATGCACTAGCATTTGATATCACTCCATCCCATGTTTGTATTCTGGAGTTATCTTACGATATATACCTATCTAGCTTCATGCCTTGAGTTACCCGCATCCTTACTTTCAGAAAACAGATAATGCAAGGAAGTTACTAGGAATGGTTCAGTTTTTGCCAAAGACTAGCTATTCTTTGTTGGGTGTGTACTCAAAATAGAAAACGATTGAGCAGTGATACAATTTCTTGTCTTTCAAACAAAGCCACCCACACATTGAGGCATATAGATACACTCATTTGGTCATGTGAGTTTAAAGTAAACTGAGCAGCAAATGCGACTGTCATACTGTTTTACTATTATACTAAGTGAAATGGCCAAGGAATCAATAAAATAAAAAATAAAAAAAAATTATTGCAAATCACAGAACTAAGGTTTAATTACTTATTTGGTCCTTATAGCTGTACAAACTTTACCTTTTAGTCCCTATACTTAAAAATCATTTGTTTTAGTCCGTATAAATTTAGATGGTAAGGACTAAAGGGATAAAAATGATATGTAAGGGATTAAAAATTCTCTGTGTAGGGACCAAAATGGATGAAATTATAGAAACTAAAAGGTAAAATTTGTGTAACTATAAGGACTAAATGAGTAACTAAACCTAAAACTAATTACCAACATATTAAAGATATATATTATATGATTAAACTAAGCTTATGCATCTGCTGATAAGAAAATCAAGATGAAAGAATAGTGATGACAGGATTCACCTGCTTCCTTATGTGAATGAGGAAGGGGGAAAAGGCCCGGAAATGGAAAGCCAGACTCTCCAGGGACAGGAACCTTTTCGAGACCCAAGTTGATGATTGCCTTGGTTCCTTCAGCCAAGGTTCTGCAACCTTCAAGCCTCTTGAGAGCAACATTAATGTAAAAGGTCAAGTATATGAGAAGCTTATCAGCAGGGCTCTTGATGTCAAAGTTTCTGAAGAACACATTGGCTCGGAAGAAGGTTATGGCTTCATCCACAATATCAGTTCTGTCTGCACCACGCATCACAGTCACAGCATATCCCACATTTTGAAAACGCAAAAAAAATAGAACAAAAAGAAACCTTGATCTGAAATTGGAGCAGGTCCCTTAATGTGGCTCTTGAGAGGAAGAAGAGGGCACCCACAAGCTCTACTCACTCCATCTTCATTCACAAAACTAGAATGATAAACCTTCCCATACATAACAACAACAACAACAACAAAAACAACAATAATCATTTTCAATTGGGAATCAATAAGTTGACAACACCGCCAAATTATGAATTTTGAATAAGTATGAATTGAATTGAATTGAACCCCGTACCATGTCTATTGTGGCGACGATAAGAACAAGGCTTGCTCAAAAGAATTCAATTGCAACCCCAAATGCTTCTGGAAATGAAGGGAATAAAAAACAATTCAGGCATGTCAATATGTAATTGTATACCAAAATTGTGAAAGTCGAAGTAAATTGATTAATTAAGATACCAAAATTGTTAGGTGACGCTAGGCTGAGCGTGAAATCAAGATTGTGGACAAAGTAATTTATGGCAACGGGATCTGAGAACAATGATAGTAGTGGTTTATTGCATTGTCAGTAACACTTAACAGACAAGTAAAGAGAAAGAAACTTGGTAATTTTATGTGGGCCAGAATTGGGCTAAGCCCAAATGCGTTCAGCCCAGACGAAATGTTTTTGTAGCAAGGCCCAGTGAGTGCTTTCAATAGACAATAATAACATTTTTTTTCTCTATTTTATTCGATCCACAATTCTGATCCTTTTTATTTTAAAATTAACATATTTGCTTCTTCTATTTTAAAAAATCTATAATTTTAATTTCTCTATTTCAAAATACAAACATTTAATCCTTATATTTTATAAAATAGGTTCTCGTATTTCAAAAAATCCACAAATTTGGTTTAATATTAATTTTGCCTATGTTTTATTTTTTTATTTCTTACTTTCTAATTAATTAAATTATTTTTTATGATACCTTAAATAAATATATTAGGTTTAGAGTTCAATTGGACCAAATATAATTATAAATTTGTAATAATTAAGACACAAATGATAATTTGACGCAAATTATAAATTTTCTAAAATAGGAGAACTAAATGTCTTTAATTTAAGATGAGAAAATTGTAAATTTTAACATAAAAGAATTAAATGTCTCAATTTTAAAATGAGAACTAAAATCATACATTTTATAAAATAGATGATTAAATGTCTCAATTTTAAAATAAAAATAAATAAAATTACGAATCGAACAAAATACGAATAACATAATTACATTTAATTTTTTTTCTTTGTTGGTTTTTATATGTTCCTTTAAACTTACGCATCTATATTGTGATTTGCCACTTGTGGAGGTTTACGAGGAGAATGGCATTAGGCATCATCCCCTTTCACTATTATCATCCTCAATGATGAAGGTTAATACAGCAGGATGCTAACCTAACAAGTGCTGGAAACAACAGTGCTATGCTATTTTGTCTTATTTGTAGCTCCTCAATAACGTCAAGCGCATGTGATTCTTCTCTTGGTTATTTCATATAGTGCATAATGTGTTTTGGGAATTGGGATGATAATATTCTGTTGCCAAGTGCTGAGAATAAACACTAATACCTTTCTATATAGTAATTTATTTATTATTTATACTATGCATACGTAAACTTAATGGGCAAGGATCCTACCATATATTAGCGGTTTTCCTAGGTTCGTATACTCTGTCGTAGTCCTTTCTCTCTACTTGCCATCATTTTCTAATTGTTAGTATTTTGATTGTGTCAACAACTACCAGTCCCATGACAGTGTAATATGATATACAACAACTTCTCAACATGTTCGACTATGAATTATCAGTTTTTCTTAACTCTTTTTATGGAATTTAATTATATTTTTAATACTATTTATGTCTCAAAACATTATAATTTTTTAAGGTGTGTTTGGTTGCTCTAATTTGTAGCTGAAAGAAAGAAAATAAAATGGCAAGGAAAAAAGTGAAAAGATGGGAAACATGGGTGTTTCGTTAAGTTGATTTATTAGGGAAAGTTTTTAAAAAATAATGTCCCACACAATTTTAGCTTGATTTTCATGCAAAATTAACCTATGGTTTAGTTGCTAAGAAAAAAAAAGAAAATTTCACTATATAACATAGGTTCTATAACATTTTTTCTCTACTTTAATTTAAATATTTCCTCTCAATTTTATTATATTTTTTCTCTTCCATTCAACCAAATATACATAAGCGGAAAACTTGTAGAAAGCTACAATGCATAGGGAGAATGCATAGGGAGAATGTGGCCTTGGATTTCACTTTTACAAAAACAACCCTATCTCGTACTATTCTTGCAGATCAAGCCACGTGAATTTTTTTTATCTAGATGCATTTACAAAGCTTTCTCTCCTTGTTGTTGTTGTTTCCTTCTTACAATCGGTTATATGCCTTTTATAAAAAAATGTTTCTGTATGGGAAAAATTAGACAAATTTGTTTTTTTATCAGTGGTAAAATGGGAATTATCATGATAGTAAGAAAAAATCCCCTTTTATCTTCCTAACCACTTTGATTCAATTTTTTTTATTCTCGTTCGCTTCAACTAAACAACATTAGTTTTCACTCTTTTTCTTCTCTATTTCTCTTCTTTTTTTCCTCACATTTTTATTAAAAAAAAATTCACACAACCAAACTCAATATTAGGGCTTAACTATGCACATTTTAGGAGTTTTTTAAACAGGATGATTTAGAAATTTTATAGTTTTTTTCTTAACCTTAGAAATATAATTTGATCTTTTTAAATTAGAAAACAAACATTTGTTTTATTATATGTTCTTCCTTAATTATCTCTTTCTATGATCTTTTTTTTTTAAAAAAAAATATTCATTTTCAAACCGAAGATATTTTAGCATGTTTTCAACGATATTTTACTTTGATTCTCATTTTTAAGCTATGTTATAACAGCAAGCTACTCAATTTTCCAAGGCAAGAATTTATATGACGTTCTTCCAAAGGATAACCATAGACAATTTATATTGCCTGGTAAAGAAGCCAATTACAAAGCCAGCTTTTAGTGCTAAATACAATTCCAGAGAAAAAAATTGGAAAAAAAAATCATTAAACTTGAATACACAGTAGAATGTTAGCCCTTCTTGCAATTACAGACAACCCAACTCCTCACAAGCATCTTTAATTAATAAAACCTGAGCTTGCTTTTACCACAATTTTGTAGCTCACGAGTTAAACCAAATCACTAGGATAAAGAATGATATAATCAATAAAGCTAACTCTACATGTCAATTCTAATGGAAGAAAGCTAACGTGAAAGAAGCACAAATAATCAATCAGATTAGGCTAGTAAATGATGAGGTCAACAAGTATGGAAAGTTTGCTGGCTCTCGTTGCTCAGCAAGCTCATGAATGTCCCTCACGATGTCAAACACGGCCTCTGGCTGTGCCAGTTTAAGTGCATTCTCTGACATTGTTTTCCTCTCATCTGATTTTGTGGTGAACCATTCGGCCACAATTCTTGCTGTCTCCTTAGGACTACGAGTGAAGACGCCAGCTCCATTGTTTACCACATAAGGCACATTACCCTTCTCCTGTAGTTACCATCATTCCAGCTAAGAATCAATACTGTATCAAAATATAAAAGAAGAGACTGAATGGCTATAAGGAGAACAATTAACAAGTTAATCACTCACTTGTCCGGGGATGTAGTCATTGAGGATTATGGGAAGCCCTCTGATCAATGCTTCTGCAATTGTACCTGGTCCAGCCTGAAAATTTTCAATAGAACCAATGAGCCTATATGCTAACATATGAAAGAGGACATAAAGAGCAAATTGCTATAACTTACTTTTGTTATGATGCAGTCACAAGCTCCCATCCATTTGGCCATCTGGGTCTCAAATCCTCTAACCTGCACAAACCAAGAAACAAAGTTTCATTGGATGGGGCCTTATTCCATTATTCTCACTGCAGTACTATTCACTTAGATATATATCACAGGTTTAAGGAAAGTGAAGCAACATACCTTTACTGGAATCTTCCATTCAAGAGATTCAAGGGTAGATACTAAGCTCTTGTTACGACCACATATGATGACTAACTGCCCAATTGGTTTCTCAGCTTCCTTATCGAAAAGTGCTTCTCCAAGAGCTTTTGCAGTTTTCTTGACTGGGCCCATTCCTTCACCACCCCCCATCAGCAAAACTGCTTGCAAGTTGGGATCCAACCCGAGTTCTTCTCTCAATTGATTCTATAGTTGAAGACAAAGTCAGCTGCAACAATGAAAGCAAAACCACACCTTATAACTTTAATAAGCATTATGCATACCTTCACAAGAACTGCCCTGGCAAAAGAAGGCCTAATGGGCAAGCCGAAAACTCGGATTTGAGATTCCTCAAGGCCATCTTGTGAGGCTTTCGTGGCCACCTCTTGTGATGGGCAGTAACATCTATTCACCCAAGGATGAAACCTGGAAACAGATTAAAAGTTAGACTTGGAGCATGTAAACATTGATTGATGACTGGACTTCACTTCAAAGCAAGAAAATTTAACAAAAACTGTAGTGAAATTTTACCAAGTAGGATGGCATGTGCTAAGGTCCGTGATCACTGTGGCAAAAATCACTTTCTTCTGCAAACCTTGCCACTTTAAAACCCACAATGGAATATGCTGCATTAAGGGATGGACACTGATGATGATATCCGGCTTGTACTCCATCAGCCCCGCCTCCACCTCCCTGAAAAATGACATAGTGCAGAACCAATTAGAAAAACACAACTAAATTCATAAGAGAGAAAGAAAAAGAAACTTTTTACAGCTACGGGAATGAATAGTTATTACTTATTACTATCTTGCCGGGCATAGGGGAACAATCATTATTTTAATAATTAACAAATGAATAATGATTAAAATGCTATCTTCCAGTAAAAAAAAAATGCTAAGTTGTCCATAAAGACATCTTCCCTTTTCATCATAAAAAGTTATACTATCAAAATTTGTTAGCAAAACAAAAAACTACTAATCAAAGTTAATCATAACAAGAGAAGTATTAGAAAAGGAATATACCTAGCATAGTAAGCAGCAATGGCAGCCAAATACACAGAGTGAATCCATCTAGGAGAAGTACTGTGAAACGCAACATTCCATAACTGCACATGCTTAACCATGAACTTATATTGCCCCTCCATGTCATTCAACGGCCACCCAGTGTATTCCTTCCAAACATCTTTAACAAAAATCTGAAAATTGAAAGAGAAATGTTATTTGTACAGATCGGGGATAGATAAAAAAAATGATATTATATAAATCGTTGTATGAATTGTTATATGAATCACATCACAGTCACACGTCTCAAATTGAAAAGGTTCCACCGAAACATAAAATGAAACAAACACTTGTTATTGCCACGAAGGGTTTTTTTTGTAAAAAAAAAAAAGCAAGAGATGACAAAAACACATAAATACCTCAGACCTGAAAACTCTTGCAGGAAACAAATTTGGAAAGTGAGAAACAAATAAACAGTGTTTTAAAAATAACAAGAAGCTTATTATGTAACATAATGAGGTGAATTATGAAGAAAGAGAAGAGGGAGAGAGCGATAAGATTACCCTGTATTCGTCACCGAATTGAATTTGAAAGGCGTCACGGATGGCTTCAGCGGAAGCTCTGTGACCGCCACCAGTATCACTCATGAGAATCAAGACGTTCTTGGTCCTTTCGGCGCCAATCTCCATGAGTTCCATGCCTCCATCGCTGTTATCATCGTGAGACTCAGTGCCACGTTTTTTGTGGCTATTGTTCCCGTTATGGTAACCTCCGAATACCTTCTCCGCTATGGACTTTCTCGGCGGCGACGAAACGGAAACCTCCATGTCTAAACGAAACAGGGATGCACCTAATAACGGTCAAGCCTCGGTTCCCGCCCCTGAAACGGTGGTTTGACGGGCGGAGAGTGGTGGTGGTGGTGGTTGTTGTGAGGAAGACAGAGATTGATTGATTGACGCAGATTTAGCGAAATGTGAGGGGAGAGTGAGAGGCTTGTAACGTTGGTTTGTTGTTATAATGTGTAGGGCGAAGGTGTGGGAATTATGCCATGGAATTTTTTGAGGGCCATGTTACATCGGTGCATGATGACCGTTGATTTTCTTCTTGTGATGGAATGTTCCCATTGGAAGATTCGAATCTTGGTCTTGCTGTTCCAAACAGGAAACTTGAGTTGTTCAATAGAATCAGTTGAGTGAGTACACCACATTCTATGGGCAGATATATTATTAGATATTTGGACTTTCGAGCATATTTTTCACTATTATATTAAAAGTTAAATTTAAATGTGTTATATAGATATAACAATTATTTGATTTTCAATTCCGGTATAAACTTATTGTTAATGGATAATTGGTAATTCTCACTTTTTATGTAAAGACTTTGTTAATCAACAATAGGCAGTTATTTTTATAAACTCTCCATAAATCTCGAGGTTGTCTTGATTAAGCTAAGTGTTTGAAATTCAATTCATTTAAAATTTTAAAAGCTAAAAAAAATAAGAAAGAGAGGGAAAAAATGACATAAGTTTTGTTTAGATATACTTTATTATAAATATTTATAGAAAAAAATAAGATGCATTAATTTTTACATTAGATAAATTAACTTTTGCATTTTCATTTATGGAGAAGTTAAATAAAAAAAAACTTCTATAAAAATTAAGTGTATAAATTAATTTAAATTTATGAAAAAAATTAATCTATTCTCTTATAAATATGTAAAAAATTATTCCGAGAAGACTATATATGATAGAATAATGTTTCTTGCTCATTATACCTAGAAAGAGATAAAAGAGTGAGAAATATAAATATAACAAGTTATATAATATAATAAATACAAAAAGATAAAGGAAATAAAAAAAATATCAACAGAGAGAAAAAAACAAGATAAAGAAATGAAAGAGGAAATTGGGGCGTATTTTAATTTTTGGAGCAATAATTAGTACAATAATTCGTGTGGTGCAGCTTTGCTTTGATGCCTTCTTGGTTGTCATTTTGCTTTTTGCTGAAAATGATGGATTTTGGGTTGATTGGTTGTTGAAAACATTTCCTTGGACTGTTTTGCCCTCCCTAGATCAATGTCTCGCCATCTCTTATAAGCAAGGAGCTCGTACCCATTTGCTTATACGGAAACTAAATTGTGAATTTCACTTCAATATAAAATTTGGGATTTCAAAACAGAACGGCTGAACCATATCCTAATAAATACTATAATTGAATCTTTGTCTGTGTAGCTTATAAAGAGAGTGAATGAAATTAGGCACAAGTATCTCCCTGTTTGGAAAATACATATTTATAATTTACTTGAATTTATTTTATGATATAAGTAATTATATAAATATGCCATAGAGTTTATGAAGATAAACTATAATACATTCATAATTTACTTTATTTATTTCAATAAATTTTATAAAATATCTTATAAAATAACTTAAAATTTATATAAAAATAATTAATCATGTTCTTTTCAGTTATAAAAAAACTAATTTATATAAAAATACCCACACGACAAATATATACATTCTATAAAACTTAATTGAGTTAGCTAGCGAAATACATTTTATAAGATAGTACTCCTTTTCAACTCATGAGACACTAGACTTTATAGTGGCAATAGTTAATTATTAATAGAGATGGAGAATATCCCATGGATTATGCTGTGGTTGAGGTTGTGTTGCAAATGATAAAAGTTGTTATTTGTTAAATTAAATCCCCAAAATGCACTCATTTGAGCTGGAGAGGAGAATGTAGTCTAGGTTTGGCACAAAGTGGATTCCCTTGACTTTAAGTTGAGAGTGACTTGATAATTAGTTTTCCTTTCTCATTTTCTTTTTTATTTTCTCCTTCTTTTTTAGAATTTTCTTTTGTTTCTTCCTATTTATATGTCATCTAATCATTATTTTTTGAATTATTTTAAAATAATTATTTTAAAAATTAATAAATTTATCATATATTAATGAGTTATGATTAAGTGACAATATAAATTATCCATTAGTTTATAATCATTTTTTTCAATTAAAAACATTAAAGTTATAATTATAATATATAAATATAATAAATTATTAAAATTTGTGTAGTGTTCGGGGTCCGCCAAATACACATGGTCACTTACATGTATAGTTGTGAAATTCGGTTCGGTCATTGACCCAAATGAGGTGATGGATAAGTGGTCCAACCGATGGGTTAATAATTGATGAGGTATATATTAAAAATTCAAAATTATATATGTATCTATTATATATAAGTATATAGCTAACATTATATATGTATCTATTATATATAAGTATATAAATGATTAACAAATTTAGTCCTCGGAGTAATAATTAGTTAAATTGATCTTTAAAATTAATAAATGATTCTTGAAATTGTAAAATACAAGTTAATTTAGTGCATTTTTTATTAGCTGGTATCATATACTGTTGTTAGAAAACGTAAGGTACCAAATTGAATAAAAAAATGATAGATTAATTCAACCAATTCATTCACTACTACACGGACTCTATTTCTCTCAATCAATTTCTGACTTTGGATCATGAAGTTATGCCAAACCAAACCCTTCTTCATTAGGCTCTTTAAACTTCTTAAAAAAGGTGTGTAATTTCAATGATGCTTTATCAACAATAATGTCTTCATTTTCATTATAGTTTGTAACCCTTTATCGTGCATGACACTACAAAATTCAAGTCATAAATCCATGTTCCTTTTATTTTATGCCCCTATTGTAATTTAAGTAATGACGTAACACTTTGCAAATATCTCTTTAATATATATTAGTTGTTAAGATAATGTTACATCATCACTTAACTATCAACATAGATTAAAATAAAAGTTTTGATATATATACCATCTAATACAATGGACAAAATTATTAGAAACCCAAAACAAAAAATTAGTCATTTATTATGAGCCTAAAAAATATTTAAGCCTTATAATTATTATGATTACATCGTCACCCAATTATTAAAAAGTTTTAAGTGTAAATGCGTAATCAATATGTACTTTCTAAACAAATTTTAAAAAAAATCAAGTATTACTCTTAATTGACAAAATCTATGACTAAGGCCAAGATTGTGTCAATTTACAAGATTTTTATCCAAGCTATCCTAATTCACTTGCAATGAAATGTCATATTTCATTTTGTTAGCTTCCTCAAAACTACCATCAACATCAAGTTGTAACATTCATATGATCTTCTTAAAACTATTGTCATCATTTATTATCATGATCTTGCAAGAATAAACTTGCACACACTGGACATGTTGGATCTCGTAGTTCTTCAAATCTAGTTCTTTGCTCTAAACAATTTGCATGATAAATATGACCACACACTAAAATCGCCACAGCTGAAAGTTCACAACAAGACATTGAACTCCCCAAAAAATTAATTTTTTGACTTAGTAGTTTTTCACAAATCCCACAAATCATCTCTACTTTATTTGGTGATATTGCATCCATCCCTAAGGAATTTGACCGAATTCTCTCTGGCCTAAGAAACACTTTCTCTATACTCTGGAAAAAAAAAATAAAAGCTCATAAGAAAAAAGCATGAATAATCAATTTTCCAAGGTGAAAAAAAAATAGTGACAAAATAGGTTCTAAAAAAATATAATATAAAGTATACCCTAAAATTAAATGCTACTAAAATACACACAAAGCACTATAGTACAAGATGTTTATCACACATTGATTTTTTTTCTCTAGTAATATTCTCCACCAAAACATGAAGAATGTAAATGAACCTTAAAATTACTGAGGAAAAATTAAAGTTAATTTGTGCATCACAAAAAGTATCATTAAATACTCATTTGCATGTTAAACAATGAGTTGGTTAAGAAGCCAACTTGGAAGGAAGTATGTCATCATAAGAAGAAATACCCTTGCCACGAGAAGATGATGCATTTGTATGATTGGTGAAACTATGTCGAGAATATTGATTTTCATAATAATGTCGTGATCGTTTTAAAAATACTGAATGACGGAGACTTTCATGATGTTTTGTCATAGTCTGATGGTGGGAGCTGCATAGATATATCTGTTATATTCATTTTAAATTACAAATGAAGTACACTATGATCACCTGAATGTGAAAACTTTTGAAAAAAAAAAGATACAAATAATATAAGTCAATCTTATCAAAAGAAACATTAATAATAAATTCTCTAGCACATTAATAAATATAGTGTTGGGAGATATAATGTCTTTTAAACTAAGTTTCTAAAGATGATGATTAAATGGAAAAGCATCTAAAGGGAAAAATGAAAAATTACAAAGTAAACTAGTTAAACAAGTGTTTCTACCATATTTTGTCTGATAGAATCAAAATTGCAAGTCATCAAAACTTTGAATATCAAATTCAAACCTTCTAAGACTAAACCCTTGGAACTAAGATAAAAAAAAGATTATGCAAGTCAATTGTTTTCATTGATTCTCTTTTGTTAAAAGACAACAAAATAAATGAGAGATAATAGTAATGGCAATCTCACTTAAAAAATAGATTTCCAGACACATCACATTTTCTCATATGTTCATCAATGAAACTTTTTAAGTAATCCCAATAAAATAATGAGGAAAATAATAGAATTGTGATTTGTCCACTTCAATTTCTCAATGCATTGAATTACAAAATTATGCTAACAAACAATAAAAAAAAAAGGAATGGAAAAAAACATACCTATAGAAGAAGAACATGAACAAGGATGTTATCTTTTGAGTTTGGGTGTCCAAAAAATTGTTTGCTATTTTTTTCGCAATAATTAATCTTGTAAAAATTGTAAAACAAAGAATCTAAATGAAGTTGATGGTTTAAAAGACCTACCAATTATGGATGGCTTTAAAGTTTGTGAAATGCACGTGTGGTTCTACGGTGATAAAGCAAAGTAAAAGAATTTTGTGTGATGAAAGAATGAATGGTTAAAACTATATTTTTATAATGAGTATTTGTGTGATCTAGTTTTTAACTTTATTTCTAGCAAGACAAATGAATGAAAAAAGAGACAAACATGGATGAAGCTGCATTAGCTCTAAAAGAGACCATGAGTCACGACCACCAACCTTTTTTTTCAATTTTCTTTATTTATAATTTTTTATATGTAATCCAAACTTTTATCAAAATGTCCTTTATTTTATATTCAAAATTATTGGTTTATGAACTAACAACCTTTTTTTCAACATTTATATGAATTGTAGTGCGGTTTGTAGATATATTTTCAACTTGTATTAAGTCTAATATGAAATATTCTTTCAAATTACGCAAACTCGTTTCTATATGTGAAATTTGTGTAAGTGTCTACAAATATTTGAAGTTTAACTTACTTTTTTCTTAATCAACACAACATATGAATTTGCCTTTCGTGTGACTCTATGTATTAAATGGTTAACAAAATTAAAAATTTATAAAATGATTATCGTCTATCATAACAAAAATTAAAATAGTAAAAGACACAATAAGTCTCTTTTAATGACATACATGTCTCCACCCCCACCCTCACTTATAGCGGTATAAATGCAACATATGTAGTTGAAAAATGAATTTCATGCTTGTTGGGTTGATGGGTTCAGACAAAGTGAAAAACACTAAAGTAAATTGAAATGGGCTGACAGAACAGAAAAGTTCCGGGTATGTACGCTTGATCAAGCCCAAGCTTCTAGTTTTAGGCTTTAAGCCCAACCTTACTGTAAAAAAAACATTGCTTATATATTTTTGACAGGCAAAAAAAGAAATGCTTATATAGCTCAACAAAAATGGATGGTATTAATTAATTAAAAAAATGCTCAATAGAAACAAGAGGTTGGAGATTGGGTATGGGAAATTGCCATTTACGCTTCCCCTAATTCCTAAATGCACTCCCACTCACTCTTTGGGCCCATATTTTCCACACCCCTGTTTTGGTCTTCCCTCCCCATTATTTTTCTTGTTGTTTGTAAAATTCTTATTTTATCCTTCCCCCCCCCCCTCTCTCAGTCTCCCCTTATCATCTTCTTCAAGCATATTCTCACTTTCTCTTCTATAAGCATTGCCTTCCTTGTCCTCCATTATCTTTTCTATGTGAATTTTCGCACCTCCATTACTTGTATATTTTGACAGCATTCTGTTTGTTATTTTTTTCATGTGTTGCCGATTTGACGGAAACTACTTTCCGTTATGTCAATATACACAAACAGAAATTAAGTTTTCAGTAAACGTATTTTTTTGTATAAAATAGGTGAAGAGTGCAAAGATCTCACTTCTTATACTGAGATAGCTCAGATGAAGTCTTCTGGGTCAGGCCCGACTCTTGCTGAAATGCTTTATAAATTCAACCCTCTTTCAGTATCTAAGAAAATGCTTTATTGGATTGGTTCTGGACTATTAATACTTAATAGTTAAGATTCAAAGAATACCATAAGAAAAGAAAAAAAGATAATCAAAAGTTGTGGAAGAGTGTCAATTTTTTTCATATCCTGATACATAATAAAAGGGAACAAAATATAGTCATACCAGGTTAATAATTATTAATAATAATAATCAAACTTAAAGTTATTAAGTGGAAAATTAAAGCACAAAAATGAGCAACATGTGGTATTGTGGTAATTTAATAAAAGAAGTAACAAAAAGATGAGCAACGAAGGAGGCAATAGCCTTACTTACAGCATAAGAGTGCTGATCCAAAATATGCTGTGAACAAAACAAAGGTGCTGGAGTGGGGTCAAAAGGAAAGATCCAAAAGGTACAAAAGAGAATATCCAATCCAACTATCTACAACCATCATCACAAATTGGAGGAAATTTCGCTGTGCCATGCGTTTCTGAATGTGACGTTGTACAACAAATCATCATTCAAGAGCTTACAGTCTCAATAGTGTGGATTTCATACAAAGGAGAGAAAACATGAGCATGCAAGAATTTTATTTTAATGGTAAACTTCTAGAACCAGTTAATATAATCAAACTATACTATATAATTCATTGGGTTTATCTTAAAACAAGGAGACGTGGAAAAGGTGAAATTCTTTCCCTGTGTAAACTTTGACACGTTTAAAATTAATATTAACACTACGTTCGACTACGCAATGTTCTAATTTTTTGGTTGTACGCAATGTTTTAATTGAAGATTATTGCCATTTCTCTCACGAACCATTTTTTTTTCTTGGGACGCAGATAACGAGTGTACTCCAATCCAATAAATTAGACACAAATCTCACTTATGATGCATAGTTATTGATGGTTTAAAAAAATTACATACAAAAAAATTAAATACAAATTATCCTACTAAATAAATCATTAATTCACATATAATCACAATAAAATTTTATATTATTACGTTAACCATTTCAGTTAAAAATAAAGTTGAGTAAAAATAAAAAATGTGTACATAAAAAAATTTCTCCACTATTATTTTTTTTCAAACTTTACTGCAACTACAGTATGTGAATATTATTCTTGATCACTTTTGATTAGTCACACATTGTTATTTAATTTTGTCTACTTAATACTTCTTTTCATCTCATTATAATTATTGTC
>PYAF01000424.1:118462-147607 GCA_007407185.1 Glycine tomentella
AGTGAAGTTCAAATGAACTTGAAGTAAATATTTGTTAAAAGTCTAAATTTAGAATCCTTTCATTTTAGATTTAACTTAAATACTCAAATGATATAAAAAAAAATTACACTCTCATACAATAATAAATTTTCATGTATAATAAGTTTATTAAATTTTATAATAATTATTTTTAAAACTTTTCTCATATTATTTTTATTGGTTGACTTACAATGACAATGCTTAGTACTTATATATCACATTGCTATTTAAGTTGTGAGAAGGAAAAAAGTCATCATAAAAAAAACAAGGAAAAATGTATTTGCTCTAACATTTCATTTTATTTACTTTTTAAATATAAGAAATGTCATCATATGCGAATCTATTTAAGGGTCAATATCAGTCGTAGCCTGTAAGGTGCTACTATTTGGGTGAGAATATAAAAGGTAGGCCATATCGTAAATGCATGATTTGGTTCATTCGAACTAAATGACAGCGAAATATCATCAATCAGAGTTTTATAGTTTTGTAATTAGTAAGGGGGGAAGGGGGTGGGGGGAAGATTATTCATCGAAGTTTGAATTTAATTTGCTTTCCAAAGTAAGAACTTAGGAAAAAAGTGGTGGGAGGGCGAAAACTTTATTCGGGCACCGTATGCGTTTGAAATACGCTCCTTTAGATAGGTACCAGCTCATCATCAGAATTCAGAACTGGAAGCCTAACAAAAATAAACTTCAAATAAAGAAAAAGGAACTTGTTTTATATTCATATTTATCCTCTTTAAAAGCAAGCTATGTTTGTACGTGAAAAAGAAAAAGTAAAAGATGTTGTTGCCTTATGAAGAATATATATGTTTGTAATGGCAATGAAAAAAACGCATGCACTAGCATTACTTATAAGACTATGTAATTATATTTAACGGAGTTTAAATACGTATTAAAATAACTAATGGGTAATAAAGATTTATTAAATTTTAAATGAGAAAACATCGTGTGAAATATTTAAAGAATTTAATAGTTATACACTCTCTTAAAAACTTTTATTCTATCAAACAATAAAAAATAGAACAAATTACATTGGTGGTAGAGTCCCGATAAGAGGAAAAACTTATTCATAGAACTAGAATTCAGATAGGGAGGATACATTCGTGGTCAGGAGTGGCGGAGCCAGTGTTGTAACCAGCAATGTTCATGACACTACTTAAAAAATAAAAATTACAGTTATTAAGTGGTGGAAAAAAAATTTAATAATTAAAATTAGAATTAAAAATAAAATTTGGTACTATCTAAAAATAAAATTTAGCACTATTTAAAATTTGGCATGAGCTAAAAAAATTTGTTGTCTCCACCACTGATGGTTAGCCAAGTGTGTGAGAAGCTCCATAATATTGTGGCATTGATTGATGAAAATTTCTAAAACACTTTGTGAAAACTCCCAACACCATTAAGGTTAAAGGGCTTCATGTGGGAACTTGTTGTCCTAAGTAGGTTACAAAATAAAGAAAACCTACTTAGGAATATTATTAATGGAGCTAGCAATGCCGAATGTACTTTCTATCACACTTACTTGAATTCAACAACACTTAATCTTTGACTCTGACTTTGCAGTGGACGTGTGGAGAAGATGTTATTGGTGGTTTGGGGATATGAGGGTGCTTCCAATGGATGTTAGAACCCATCTCTGGCAACACAGTGGAAGCATGATAGGAAAGAAACAAAAGTGGGCCTGGTGGTTATTGTGGATAGCGGTCACTTGGAGCATTTGGTCTCATAGGAAAGACATTATTTTTTATTGGACAAAATCCTCCATAAGTGATCCTTTATAAGGTCTCAATAATTTGTTTTGGCTACTTTTAGGATCAATAATTGTCCTCACAAACCAACACGAGACTTTCAGCGTGCTTTGTCCTCACTCACACACTTTTCAAAAAACTTCAAGAAGATCACCCATCCCATAACTATTCCAAACCAAACACGCTTAACTATGAAGTGTTTAAGCTATAGGCTACCGAAAAGTAAGTGCATCTTGTTGGTATAAGTAGTACTAATTAATTCATTTAAATCATCATCAATTGTACAATCTTATACCTATACAACCTCTAGATCTCTCCCATTCCAGTGAGATTTGTTCGGGTGTTATAGTTATGAGGGTCATTATGGGGGTGGAGTATGAGCCTTGTTTTGGGGCCTTGGTGTGCAAAGGGGTATGTGCAATGGGAATGTGATGGAAGTATTATAATAACAATAATTATATCAAATGGTATGTAGGGTATTGGAGTAGGCATAGGAGATCTTTCGACCTAAGATTATGATTCTATGAGAAATGGATTAAGTGGCACTAGAAGGTGGTTTTAAGGGTCAATGTCGATAATCTATTGGAATATCCTTTTTCATTAAGGGGCACTGATTATGTAGGATTGTATTCGGTGTCATGTTTCTTAAGTCTTATTTCTATGTATGAATACTTTGTAATGTTCTAATTGAATCTTTGCTCCTATCTTATTACCTGGACCAATCTCTTATAATAATATTATTTTTTTTGTTGTGAAAAAAAAAAGACTTATTACACTTGCACATTCTCATTGTTGGATCCCTACACAAGATCCCTTGCACCGTAATGGTGTAACTCCTGTTAACCAAAATCTATCACATGTCATGCACATGCTTATTTAATGGAATTTTTGGACAAAACACATTGTCTTCCTCATTGCTCACTGTCTCTGATCCAAAGTATGTCCACTGAACTCAACCTTTAACCTAACAACATTAACAACTTGAACCATCTTTCCTCTTAATTGATAACTATAATACTGACGTGTGCTTTGCATAGTCAATGTCTTAATCTTTTTATTAAAATAAATAAGAAAATGCAAACAGAGAACATACAAAAGAAAGAAAAGTCTCTTTAAAATAATAAAATTTATATTATAACCAAAGCCTCTTGTGACTTGGAAGTGACCAGACAACACAAAAGTAATAACAAAGTTGTCATGTGTGTGAAAATGAGTTGGAAAAAGTGACAGCAAAAACTTTTCAGTGTTGACAGTAGAAGACAATACGTGAGAAGGGGAAAAAACAAAAAAAGTGGGCTCACCTTGCACCAAATGATGACACATGGAAGAAGAATTAGGTGATGACACGTGGATAAGTAATTGGAGGTTGAACAATTTTATTATGACCATTGACAATAACATAAATAACGCAACCCTTTTTCAATGACTTAATGAACAAAAATGGCACCACCTCTAAAACAACAATATTACTCATTAGATTCATACTAAGATTGCAGATGTCGACAAAGGAGTTAAGGATGGACCTTAGTCACCTTACCATGGACTACTCTAATATTACTCATCAAAATCATACCAAGATTGCACAGATGAAGATCTAATATTCAATATTTTTACCAAACCTATTTTAAATTTTTGCACAAACAAATGAAATTTTAAGCATAATAACTAAATTATGTGTCAAAAAGCTGACCTATTAATTCCAAAAGGAGGGGAAGGGGGAATTAAAACTTTCTCTTTGGACCACTTCTCATTCAGTGGTGGTTGGAGGTAGATTATTGACAAAATCGGATTCAATAGTTAGCGGTGGTGTCTTGAAACCTGAGTCTTTGAGGTCCTCTCTATTGGTCCTTTTTTTCTCCAAATCATGAGTTCCTCTAGTTGCGTTCTTTGGAGGTAAGAAAGAGATAGCATGAGTATGTTAGAGGAAATAATGTTGATGGTGCTGGCGACGATGCCAATGACTTGGAACATGCAACAATCATCACCCAAACCAACCATGATGGAAACTTTCCTCTCGAACTGAAATGACTTTTCCTCGGACCTTTCTCTCTTTTGTCATTTTGAGGAATGGATTCGCTAAGATTTGACACTTTCTCTTTGTCTTGTAGCACATGAAGTAAAAAAGGTATATACAAAAAAACATTTTCATCATAGAGTTGCAAGAGAAAGGAGTGCATTGAAGTCACCACTAGGGTCTCAGTGTCAAGCTCGAGGTAGCAGAGTTTGAGATCTATGGCAGAGATTTAGATTTTTGGCTTTGGGTTAGGGTGTTTGGAGCAAAGATTCAGAGGGAATGAGATTTGTTGTGGCGGTGGTGTGTATGGAGTGAGATTAGGGATTTGAGTGTGAGAAGTGTGAAGGGTGGGAATGGTTTTTTTGACATTTCACTTAAAATTAAATACCATCACTTAACGATGTTGACTTAGGAGGGCAAAAGTAATGCATTTCAATGGAGGGACGACGAGTCTAATAAATTCGAAACATATGAAGACAAGTGTAATGTGCTCTAAAAAATAACTGTAGTCAAGACTTTTTAGATATTTATTGTAAAAGTTATAAAACTTGTCATACATAAGACTAGTTTGTTTAAGCTTATTTTTTAAAATTAAATATCGATGTAGGGTTGTTTGCAAATAGGTTGTGATCGATGTTGGTGGAAAAATAATCTTATCCAATCATTCTGATTTCTTAAATCAATGTCCAATTGGTTTAAAATTATAATCCAATCCAATTTAGAATGATTTAGATTGAATTAATGTTTGGTTTTAATTTTACTTTTATTAAATTGAAAAAAATATTAAATACATGGTAAGATATATAGTAATGTATAACTTTTTATGTATATATACTACATCAAAAAGAAATTTAAACAACTTGATAACTATATTTATGTATCTTAACTCAAATAGTTAGTATAAAATTATCTTTAATTTAAATATTTTTTTCATGAATAAATATAATTTATGTAATAATTTTAAAATATATGAAATTAAAATATAAATATAAATGATATTATAAATTTGTAAATAATATATATAAGTTGAATTTGGATTAGTCACAAAAATTTAGTTAGTTTAGATTAAATTAAATCAATTTTAAAATTAAATTAAACTTAAAATTTAATTAAATTTAATAAAAAAAATTGATTTTTTAATATTTGATCGGTTTAATGTACATCCTTATGTTGACCTGCAGCAATTTTAACGTGGATGTGAATCAGATTGCCAACTGTCGGAAGGTGGTAATCCAATTTCGAATCTGGGAACCGGTAGGTATTAATATACTGCATTGCCCATTGCCCATTGCCCAATGCCCATATTATTCTGTTTTACTTGTTCAATATCAGAGTGAGATTTTTTTCTTACCCTTTTGTGGTTGTAAAAGAGATTTTCACTCATTTAGAGTTTTAATATTATAAGAAATAGATTATTGACTAATTTAAAATTTAATTAGGAAGTAAATAAAGTTTAGTTAATAATTATTTTTTCCAAAAATTAAATTCAAATAGTATTCAGATGATTAAAAAAAAACTACACTAAATACAATTTTAATCATAAATAATATTTATTGTAGAGCGAAAAAGGTTATAAATACTATACCTCAATAAAAATTGTGCGAATGTTTATCCAGAAAAAAAGATAATATATACACTGTGCAATTGATAAATACATGTCACTCTCGCAGATATTGCCTAAAATCCGGAATATCCAGGTCCGCTCACTATCAATCAATGGTTGCAAAAAGATTTAAATTTATAATTTCATACAAATTATCTAAATTTCTCAACCGTTAACCTACTTCTAATCTTCTAATTTGTTTGTCCACTATCACCATGCGTTTTCACGTACCGTACTTAAATATCTCTCTCAATAAATATGGTTTGCTTTCTCAATCAATGACAGACTCCAATTACTTTTTTTTTAGTAAATAAAGAAAGTGCTAATGCGACTGGCATAATTAATTAAGTGTTCTATAAGAAAAAATGTAGTGATATATACATTCGTAATTTAAAAACAAATAATTCATTTAAATAAGAAAAATATTAACTCAATAGTAAAAATTATTGTTGGTGGGAATTGAATCTTGGACCTCTTGATTATTAAAAATAGACATTATCATCTTCTTTAGTTTTCAATATTAAACATATATTACAATAATTAATATTTGAGGTTCCTTATTTTTTGAGACTCTGTGTAATTGGATCCCTTGAATGAACCCATAACTGGTCCTGGATATATAAGTATTTTTTTTATCACCAAAAATCATATAGGTATTCTTTTAAGATATAATGTTATTAAATGGCAAACAAACATGTTAAATTTGTATATTTCAATGGTTCAATTTTTCTAAAAATCGGAGGCTTTTGAGAACTATTTTTTTTTTTATCAAAATAAAATGTAGGAATAACATATTATCAAATTAATCTTAAAGTTTGGTTTTTATTTATGTTGAGGTGGGTAAGTTCTTTTTTTTTTTTTTTTTTTTTATAGTACATACATGTGTGACTTAACTCAAATAAGATTTATTCAATTCTATTTATTTTTGGGATTAACTATATATTTTTTTTTCTAAATCTTTTGTAAATTTTACTTTTAATTCTTAAACAATGTTTTTGGCATTTTTGATTTCTATTATTTTTCTTTGTCAATAATTTTGTTCTTTATTATCAAATAATAATATTAACGCATTGTGTAGCAATTACATTTAAAACACAATTTTTTAGGGGTGTTCGTGGATCGGTTCGCATCAGTTTTGATTAAATTTAGGATCCAACCCAATCAAATTTGATCGGTTCGGTTCGATTCGGTTCGGTTTTCAAAAAAAAAAAATGAAACCCAGCCCGTTCATAAACAGTTCGGTTCGGTTCGGATCACCGGGTTACCCATTTAATTTTTTTTAGAACTACTAGTTTATCACGATTCTTTCAAATATCTCATACAATTAACACAATATTATCAAATGTATGAAAGTAGTAAAATTGATTCATTTAAAATAGACTTATAATATAAATTAAAACAAAAAGCTCTAATCTAAATTAAAACAAAAGATTTGTGAACAATATTTACTATAATAGTCTACCCTTACACAACAATTATCTCAGTTGGTATCCTTCTTTCCCAGCAAAAAGCTCTAATCTAAATTCACCAAGAATAGAGATAGACTGATATCCTTGTTTCCCAATCAGACTGGTATCCTAGTTTCTCAGCCAGAAATTGCATGTCTTAATTCATTAAGAACAGAAACAAAACTGGTATCGTAGTTCCCAGTTGCGACATTTTTCAAAGTCAAGAAGAAGAATGCAATAAAATAGTTACATTTACGCTTATATTCCTTAAGCAAATATGTATCTTTAAATCAGTTGAAGAATCAATCTTGTTAAACGCTTCTATATAATCTCACAACAATTATATCAATGATGTAAACATAAACTCTCTAATACTCTAATATTATTTGGAATGGAATGCATACATGAACACCAAAATATGTTTCTATTTATACTAATTTAAAGATATGATTTTAACCAATTTTTGAATGCAATCCTAAATATATTCTATCATATTATCCAATGTAATCTTAAAGATATTCTATTATATTATGCAATGCAATCTTAAAAATATTCTATTATATTATACAATGCAATCTTAAACATTTATAATATCTTACCTTTTTTTATTGTCAATTTTTTTTAATTTTTAATATATATATATATATAAATAATAAAATTTATATTATTATTACGAGTTCACGGATCGGGTCATCGGATCAACGGATCTGTAAATCTAAACCCGTGACCCAACCCATACATGAACGGTTTTGATCGATTCGGTTCGATTTTGATCCAAATATATAAATGACCCAATCCAAATTGTTCAGATCAGTTCAGGTTCACGGGTGACCCATATCTGTGAACACCCCTACAATTTTTGTCACGTCATCCTTTAGTCTAATAAGATTGTCACATAATTTTTTAGTAAATTATATTTTCAATTTCTCATTTATTAGTCATTAATGACTCAATACTAATTAATGAAAAATTTAAAATATAGTTTACATAAAAAATAATATAATTATCCTATTTTATTCCTTGATAACTCATTGACTTAACTATCATATTATCATATAAAATTATCATTTGAAAGTCAGATTGAAACTATTAAAAAAATATAGACTAAAAGTGCCAAAAATATTATTTAGAAATTTAAAGTGAAATTTTTATAATAAATTACTTATAAACTTTCATGGTATTTAATAAAAAATATTAAATAAAAATAAAAATATTTAATGTCTTATAGATATAAACATATTAAATACTTACTATCTAAAAAAAGAATATGTTATTCACACAACAACTCGCATAATAATTAATAATTTATATAGTAATACTTTTGAATCTGTCGTTCTTCATCTTCGAAACATTTACTATATTTCACAATTTTCTTTTCTCTTTTAGTTGCAAAATTTATTATAAGAGTTGTTATACGAAAAAATAAGATAATGAAGAGCTTATGTTACTAGTTTTTTTTTTTCTTAAGAACTTATGTACCTGGTTAAGAAATTAAAATGAAGATTTTTTTTTACTGAGAAGTATAACTATATACTTTCCGATAATTCTTAATGTAATTTCAATATAATCTTAAAGTCATAGTTTGCATGACCTTAAAATTATTAAAGACTATTTTTTTAATATACTGCCATTTATTAAGGAATTGACTTTTTTTTCAACAATTATTGTTTTTCTTCATATATCCAATATTGACTAATGAAGTTCTTAACCACACTTAATGTAAACTGTCAATCATATCATATTAATATTAATTACTTAAACTTAGAAGATAATTGTGAGTAATAAATAAAAGATGAGAGTGAAAAGTGAAAAGTGTATTGAAGAGCCGAGTCACCTAAAAATCAGATCTGGCATGTAGGAAAATTACAAATTACAGATATTGGTAAAATTTTCATATTCTGAGCCACACACACCTTCTTCTGTCTCTCCAGTCACCATTCCCACCCCTATCTTCTCTCTCTGTCACATATAAAACCCCTCTTCCACCCCTCACCCATTCATCGCTCATTCATTCCTTCCCTTGTTCTTATTTTTCCCCTCTCTCTCTCTCTCTCTCTCTCTCTCTCAGCCATCATCATGGGAGCAGTGATTCTCCCAGATCTCGGCACCGAGATTTTGATTCCAGTCTGCGCCATCATTGGAATAGGGTTCGCCCTCTTCCAGTGGGTCCTCGTCTCCAAGGTCAAGCTCTCCGCTGCCAGAGACGCTTCCCCTAACGCCGCCGGCAAAAATGGCTACAACGATTACCTCATCGAAGAAGAGGAAGGCCTCAATGACCACAACGTCGTCCTCAAATGCGCCGAAATCCAAAACGCCATTTCCGAAGGTCTTTTTTTCCCTCTCACGCTCTATATTGTTGCCGTCACAAAAAAAGGAAAAAAATAGTATTGTTTTTCTTGGGCTTCTGAGATCTACCCTCGAGTTCCGTCTTTTGTCTTTCCCTCTCTTTTTTCGAAATATATTTTAAAAAATGAAAATTGCTGTGTAGGCGTGGTTTCCAATTTTCTGGGTAGATGAGGATCTTGTTGCGCTTCGATCTGCATGGCTTGTTTGGATTTTGATTGAGAGAGCTCTTGGTTTTAATTTTTATTTTTTTAAGCTGTTGCTTATCGGATTTTAGTTGTTTGTGAACTCTATGCTCTTGATTTTGAGAACTACCACTGTGGGTTTTTTTTAACCCTGTTTTTTGTTTTTGTTTCATTATTTGGATTCTGAAACGTTTTTGAGCTGGCTTGGTGGCCTACAACATGATTTGAACCTCGTGTTATTTTTTAATTATTAAAAAAAATGGGTGTTGGTTACGGGATTTGGACCACACGACCAAGACCTGTGGTTAGTAATTTGCAATCGAAATTAGTTTGGTGTCGTTTTGTTTTCTTATGTTTGTTTTTTGCCTTTCAATAATTCTTTGCTCATGGGGAGCGAGAATCGTTCAGGAAGCTGTGTGCTTTTTTGGGTTTGATCTTTCGTTTTGAGCAGTATATGCGATGCTTCTATATCTGTCGGTGGTTTTGTTGTAAAAGTTTGTGTGGTTTCTGATACTGCGATGCTATGTGCTGTGTTAGACTTGAGGGTCTATGGCCATTGTCTTCTCAAGAGATTTCCTAATTTTTGTATTTGAAGATTTTGTCTGAATAACAGATGAAAGAGTTGCTCTGATTAATTTGTGTGGACCTCATGGTCCCAATTTCTAGATGAGTGCATTTACCATATTTCCTGCCATTCCCAATATTTTGCCTATAATAAACTCTAAATTGCTTTTTAAATTTGGACCACTGTATATCATTTTATCTCCAAAAACCTTGTAATCTGTTACCTTTGGCCAGTTTATATTTAATATTAAAATAAATTTGGTATTAGTTGCACCTATTGTTTGGCTAGAGGTCTGCATTTTACTCGACCTTTAATTATTTGGATGTTTTTTTTAACTCTGGTCCTTATTTTAAAAATTAGTGCTTGTTGGTGTACGTTAAAGAATGGCTCACTTATGTATTGGTGTTTGAATATGAACAGGAGCAACCTCTTTCCTTTTCACTGAATACAAGTATGTGGGAATCTTCATGGTGGCTTTTGCCATTTTGATATTCGTATTCCTTGGCTCTGTGGAAGGATTCAGCACGAGCTACCAGCCTTGCACCTATGATCAAACTAAAATGTGTAAGCCAGCTCTTGCTACTGCTGTTTTCAGCACCATATCTTTCCTGCTTGGTGGTGTCACGTCACTTATTTCTGGATTCCTTGGAATGAAAATTGCAACTTACGCCAATGCAAGAACCACCCTGGAGGCAAGAAAGGGTGTTGGGAAGGCTTTCATTACGGCTTTTAGATCTGGTGCAGTTATGGGTTTCCTCCTTGCTGCAAATGGTCTTTTGGTTCTTTACATTGCCATCAACTTGTTCAAGATTTACTATGGTGATGACTGGGGTGGTCTTTTTGAGGCCATCACTGGTTATGGTCTTGGTGGGTCTTCTATGGCTTTGTTTGGAAGAGTTGGTGGAGGTATCTATACTAAGGCTGCTGATGTTGGTGCTGATCTTGTTGGAAAGGTTGAAAGAAACATCCCCGAAGATGATCCAAGAAATCCAGCTGTAAGAAATATAATCCTGAAACTAGGCCCCCTTATTTGGTTTTTAAACATTCTCTAGTTAATCCTTTTGTATTTGTCTGAATAAATTACTGTGTACACAGGTGATTGCTGATAATGTTGGTGATAATGTTGGGGATATTGCTGGTATGGGATCTGATCTTTTTGGTTCATATGCCGAGTCATCCTGTGCTGCTCTTGTTGTTGCTTCCATCTCTTCTTTTGGGGTGAATCATGAGTTTACTGCCATGTTATACCCTCTCATTATCAGTTCTGTGGGTATCCTTGTTTGTTTGCTCACAACCTTATTTGCAACTGACTTCTTTGAGATCAAGGCTGTAAAGGAGATTGAGCCTGCATTGAAGAAACAACTCATCATTTCCACTGCCCTGATGACTATTGGGATTGCAATTGTTAGTTGGATTGCACTCCCAACTTCCTTCACTATCTTCAATTTTGGAGTGCAGAAAGATGTCAAGAATTGGTAAGTTTCACAACTTCTATTAGAATTGCTTATTTGATGAAGAATTGTTAAAGGATGAGTTATTGTCTATTTATAGAATATTACATGGTAGATTTTTATATCCAAGGACTCATGACATAGATTTCGTCTTGCAGGCAGCTATTCTTGTGTGTTGCTGTTGGTCTTTGGGCAGGTCTTATTATCGGATTTGTAACTGAGTACTATACTAGCAATGCATATAGGTAAGCGATTTTGGGTAATGTTTTACTTTTTTATACCTTTGTGCATATATATATCATCAGATTTTTATCTTGACTTTTCTGTTTGATTTTGCAGTCCTGTGCAAGACGTTGCAGACTCCTGCAGGACTGGTGCTGCAACTAATGTTATATTTGGCCTTGCCTTGGGATACAAGTCTGTTATTATTCCAATTTTTGCTATTGCAATTAGTATTTTTGTTAGTTTCACCTTTGCTGCCATGTATGGTATTGCTGTTGCTGCACTTGGCATGCTGAGTACCATTGCCACTGGATTGGCCATTGATGCATACGGTCCAATTAGTGACAATGCGGGAGGTATTGCTGAGATGGCTGGTATGAGTCACAGAATTAGAGAGAGAACTGATGCCCTTGATGCTGCCGGAAACACGACCGCCGCTATTGGGAAGGTTTTTAACTCTCCAAACCTAATTCTTCTCTGTTTTTTTAACTCTCTTCAAACCTTATTCTTCCAAGTTCATGGAATCATTTTCCCTTGTTAGGTGGCTTATATAGTGTGTTATTCTGTTTTAGGGATTTGCCATTGGTTCTGCTGCCCTTGTATCTCTGGCCCTCTTTGGTGCCTTTGTGAGCCGAGCTGCAATTACAACTGTTGATGTGTTGACTCCAAAGGTTTTCATTGGTTTGATTGTGGGTGCAATGCTTCCTTACTGGTTTTCTGCTATGACTATGAAGAGTGTGGGAAGTGCTGCTCTGAAAATGGTTGAGGAAGTACGCAGGCAATTCAACACCATTCCAGGGTTGATGGAGGGAACTGCTAAACCTGACTATGCCACATGTGTTAAGATCTCCACTGATGCTTCAATTAAAGAAATGATTCCACCTGGTGCTCTTGTCATGCTTACACCCCTTGTTGTTGGAATCCTTTTTGGTGTTGAAACACTTTCTGGTGTCCTAGCTGGATCTTTAGTGTCTGGTGTACAGGTGATGTTTCACCCACCACTATTTATTACTAGTTTAATAACCTCAACAACTTGTTGGTCTTTGTCATTCTCCCCTTTTATTCTTTGATTCTAAGACATATTTCCATTCCATGTTTCCAGATTGCTATTTCTGCATCCAACACCGGTGGTGCTTGGGATAATGCCAAGAAGTACATTGAGGTAAATATTTTATGCCAAGCTGTATTATTAATTGAATTCTCACTCTTCAATAAGTGTCGGAAACTATTCCTCAATTTAAAATGCTGGTACAATGCAAGGCAACTTGGTAGTTGTGGAATGAAATCTGTAATGTGAATTTGATTGTTCATATATTTGGTGTAATGTATTAGGCTGGTGCTTCTGAGCATGCAAGAAGCCTTGGTCCAAAAGGGTCAGACTGTCACAAGGCAGCTGTTATTGGTGACACCATTGGAGACCCTCTAAAGGATACATCTGGACCTTCACTTAACATCCTTATCAAGCTCATGGCGGTTGAGTCTCTTGTGTTTGCTCCCTTCTTTGCTACACATGGTGGCCTACTCTTCAAGATCTAAAGGATTTGATAGAAAAAGAGTATCGTCCATCATTTTTCTACAATGACAGAACAAGGAAAAGCCGTCCCTTTACCAATGCCTTCTCTTTTTTGTGTTAGTCTTTAACTCATCTGTCATGTCAATTCCATTGTTTTTGAAACCTTTCCCTCCCCCACTTTGAAACAAAGTATATTTTGTCTCTCGTGTAGTTTTAAGACAACTTGATTTAGGCCGAGTCTGTTGCGAAAATTTTCCTTGTATGATGACGATGATGTTTACCATCTCTTCCGCGTGGTCAACTTTCTATATATATTCCTTTCGGATGGTTCAACTTTCTTAATATTTCTTTACCATTTTGTTTTTATTGTATTGTCTGTTTTTAAGAGTGTTTGAAATCGTACTAATTCAATTATAACTAAAAATAAATAATTCAAGATATAAAATAAATTGAATTGTTTTGCGATTATTGTATTTAAACCTCGAAGTCAAAATTAAAATTTACACATGCTTTTAAGGAGGAATTGTGTTTTTTTTCTTCTTTGCTGCATTGTCTTGGCTAACATAGCCACAGACACTAATTCATATTCAAAATTGAAGAAGGTACATCATTCCCATATTGGGAATTTACAGCAAAATAAGGAATGGTATTGTAAAAACAAACGTCTGAGTTTAACTGTAAACCAGATATGGCAAAAGCATCTGCCATAGTATTTGCTTCCCTCAAAATATGGACTAAGGTGCACTGCTGGAACTTCATCTTTGTGTCTGAAATTACAGCAAGAAGTTCGGTAAAATGCTATCATTTGAACATTCAGGTATCAGCTTCACAGCATGAAGGCAATCTATTTTTACTATCAGATTCATAGCTCCCATCTCTAAGGCCGTATACAAACCATATAAAATAGCCCATAACTCCGCTTCCACAATAGAACCATGCCCCAACCTACTAGCAAAGGCACGAAAAACACTCCTTCAGCGTTTTGGGCAACAGCTCTACAAGTTGCAAAGGACATCGTAGGGAAGTAAGCACCATCACAGTTAATCTTGAAGAAGCCCTTCTCTGGCGCCTTCCAAGTCAGGATAAAGGACATTGTTCAAAATCTCACTTCTGCCAATATCCTTGATCAGTGGCCTGAGCTTTGTTCACCAACCCATCTGTATATTTCCAGGAATAGCGAAAGACAAAGTCATTTCGTATCCACCAAAGTATATCCAGGATAACACCGAACATAGTAGCATTGATATTCTTGCAATCACGAATATTAGTGATCATCCAGCTATTGATATCCTGTTGAAAGTTGGAGTCATTGAGATTTTTATCAATTGCAGTCCCTAAGAGCATGGATCGTGTCTTCATTCATACTATTGCATAAGGGGCAATTTGCATTGGTAGTCATATGCCTTATGAAACGCAGCGCATTTGTAGGAAGCATTCCCTGACTGATCTTCCATAAATGAAATTTTATTGTCTCAGGACCATCCCATCTTCATATGCTCTTGTAAATAGGACTCTCAACAATATCACCAGCTTGGGACAAGGTAAGATAGGCATTTTTAGTAGAAAATTTTCCATCCTTCACTTTGTCCCACTCTACATAGTCACTGCAGTTTGAGCCACATGGAGGTTTCATTCCTTGAATTTGTTCCACCACCTTCATGGGAAGCTCAGAATTCAGACGCTGTGAATCCCATCCCCCACTAACATCAACAAGAAACCACTTCTAGATTGGTTAGTGCGGAATTGATTAAGGTTCCCAGAACCTGGCACCCAATAGTCTTCCCAAAACCGGATAGATCTCCCATTTCCTAGCTTCCAAATCAAATTATGTTGGAACTTACTCCAGCACTTGACAATACCTCTCCAGAGATTTGTGCCTGGTCTTCTTTGATCAATTACAGGCATCACATCATTGCCACATCTGTACTTTGCACGAACAACATTAACCCATAAAGCATTGAGCTTTGTAAATAAATTCCATCCTACCTTCATTATAAGAGCTTGGTTCATAGAAGGAATTATGTTTAACATATGAAATTGATATTTCCGTGTTACTTTTTTTCTTTTAATAACATCAAATATTAATTTTAGAACCGTTCAACATATTACACTTCCAATATTAGGTTTTTGTCTTAAAAAAATTTAGGCTAAATATTATGTTTTAAAATTCTCAATTTGTGTTTGAAATAGATTCATAGATTCAATTTGGTCCTTTTCATCAACAACGTTAAATTTGCTAATAGAACTATAGAAGTGTCTAAGGTATCCGTTAGTGTTGAGTTGGTTTTATGAGATGACACGTTAAATAAAAAGTTAAAAATATCATTTTGATCATTATATTTTTGTATTTTTGTTTTGTTTTGGCCCTTTATGATTTTAATATTATCCAAAATGATTATTTTGTTATTTTTCCAGTAACACAATTAGTGTTTTTATTTAAATAAATAACTAATGTTCTTACGTGATCCGGGACCATTGGTTGACACGACGAACAAGTCTCTTTAATATTTATAAGCTGACACTGTCATTCTTATAACACATATCATCGTAATTATAAAAAACATTCTATATGATTTAATAAGCCAGTTTCTGTTTCTGTATTATATAAAATTAAAATTCATATAAAATTTAATGGTATAATTGATTGATTTGATAATAATATATTTTTATTACTACAAAATAATTAATGCTTTTTTATGAATTAAATAATAAAACAAAACAATTGAGTTACATTTTTTGAGGTAAAAGAATGAATGTGATCCTTTGGAAACTCCTCATTAATTGTCTCCAAAATCCTTGATCCTTCTTGGGTTCCTTTCGTAGTTTTCCCACAGCATAACCATGTAGGGCGTTTCAACCTTTCCGCCACTATCACTGTACCTTTCATTGCATTCCCACTGTTCCGCGTCTGAAACTCCACAATGCTGGCGGCTATAAGTCTTTGTTGAGTTTAGTGGAAAATTACCGCTTGAGATAGTTTTGATCTCTACTATGGTTTGTACTTGTGCAATATAAAATGCCAGGGAGCAACTAGGAAGATTCTTTCTGGTTTTTGAGTCATTGATTTTGCAATTTTTTTATCATCTGGATTACCAAAAGCAAGTATTGAAACATGAAGAGAAGTTCCATGGTCTATATTGCCTAAGATATCCAAAGATACTACTGTATCATCTTCTAATATTGTGTACGCTAAATGAAATTTTTTTCCCGGATTTGCCTCTTATTGATTGATAATTTTTGCAGGCCATACTGATTTTGTAGGTTTAAATAAATTTGTCATTTTTTAATTTCATATCCAGTTTTGTGAAAGTTATGCTCATTTGCTTGATTGATTGAGATGAAAACAAAATTGATTTTGAAATTTTGGATATGATCTACCCTCAAATGTTTTAGCAAAATGCTAGGAACACACTCTTCATATGGAGTATACGAAGAATTTCAGACCTGACTGCTGGAGGCGAGAATTAGATATTGATTTTGAATTTCTTATAGTAAGATACAACTTGTACATGTCCTCATCTTGTGATCTTTTGTCTTTGACATGAGTGAGGATCCTGAGCATGTGATGTAGTTCTTGTTCCAGAAGGAGATAAATTTGTTGGGAAAATTGCCTTGCCACTTGATGCTATTGATCATGAAAATGAATTCTTATTTTGGTTAAAAAAAATATATTTAATCGGCCAAGTACATTTTAATGGCGATTTTTAACTAATTTCTAGCTGGTAATCCAAAGTTGCGAGTTGAGAAGTTATGCAGCACACATTATTCACCAGGTTAACCTAAGCTATCAAACGTAAGATATTGCGTTTTCTGTTACCATTTTTAAGAATTGATATAAACTGATTTAACTGATTAAGTAGAATAATTTAAAAGCTACCTGATGTACTACTTACACGAGATTGAAATATATGGCTACTTGGCTAGTTACGGTTTCACAGCAACTGAACCATAACCATACATATTTATTTTATGGTTTGACTTTAATAACAAAAACATTAGCGTGTTTTCCAACCGGTTAGTCTAGATGTATCTTGTCTTTGGGAAGTCAAAAATGAAACAGTCTCACCTCTGATCAGAATTGTCTGCAATTTTGACAGTCTGAAGTGCAATCTTTCCCTCTTGATAACACTTGTAGTTGATTTCACCATAATTTTTAACGTTTCTGTATAACCTTGGTCGTGACTCATCTATTAGACCTTCTACAGGTCCTATCTCGTTCTCCGGCTCCGGCTCATTAAACATTGCCACGGACATCCTCAGCTTTTCTGTGTTCGTCACAACCCTGTGCATTATGCTCTTGAATATTCCATTACTCATAATCTGCAACAATCACCAAATTCATTGAGCATTGAACTCTAATTCCGCCTCAAAAAATAGTTAATGATGCGCGCCAACATGAAACCAAGTACAAAATATAGTACTTTTAAGCTAGATGAATTTTCATTAAGCATCAATAAGTAGAATAATTTCTTGAGATAGTGCCTAGTTAACCTGCATTTGATCACCAAGGTTGACAACAAGAGCATCAGGCATTGTGGGGACATTGACCCAATTGTCATCAATCAGAACTTGAAGACCTTCCACTTCTTTGTCTTGCAATAGGACTGTGATTCCTGATCTATCTGTATGAGGCTTGACGCCAAGAACCAAATCAGGTCTAGAACAACGTGGATAGAAGTTGAACCTTGCTAGCATCAATGGTTGTTCCCCAAACTGGTCCACAAAGCTACCCTCTTCCAAATTCAATGACCTTGCCATGCATCTCAAGAGATATTCCATCATTGATTTCACTTTCGTAGAAAACTCCTCTAATTTCTCACTGCATAATATTCAGAAAAATAATCTCAATAATTACTCTATATTAGTACATTACAAAAATTTCTCAGTTTATTGTAGAAAAAATATCTAGAAAATCTTCCTACTAATAGATAACTTTAGCATAATTTAATTAGCATTACTATTTTTTGGGACATGCCAGGACTGGTTAAAGTACAAGGGAACATGCTCCAAAGAGTTAATACTCATTTAAATGCACCATGAGAAAAGGGTAGTACCTAAAATCACTAGGGTTTTTTGGCCAAAGAGAAAGCCTTCGTTTTGTTTCCGGAAAAACTCGAAGTGTTAGGCGATAGGACCAGTCAAGGACCTGCTTGTCTGAAACTACTCTGTCATTTCCATACCCTTCAGATTCATTAACAGCTCGAGCATACTTCTGCTTTTCCTCTTCTGTGAGTGCAAAAAATTGTTTTGCGGTTTCTCGTATGTTGTCGAGATATGAACTTGACATTCCATGACCAATTGCCTTTTGGTTTGATCATGTCAAAGATAGTCATTAAGATTTGTAAACACAAGGAAGATGAAAACATTAATATCCCTAGCACATAAAAAATGGCTTACATCGTCAGATCACCTTCTAAACTACTACTTATAGATTCTGGAATCACATAATTAACAATCAGCAGCATGTGGAAGTGGATTTATATACTTATCTACATATATAAAGGGATCTTTGGTTCAAAGAAGAATCAATAAGTACCAATATTGAAATTTACCAATCCACCATCAAGATAATAACATGCAAAATTAATCTTGATAAAGTGGAAGTGGCCCTTTTATCCTCAAGTTTAGAAGTGCATCACACAAATTCAAAGAGCACTAGAAATTCCATTTATGCAACATATGACCTATGGTGCTTTGAGACATATTTAAGTAGCAGTCAAACGATGCTTTTTGGAGTAAACAAAGCATGCAAGCACTAATGAAGTTGTTGTAAGCTTTGTATAAATCCACACCTGGAAGCATCCAGCTGAACTTAGAGCAAATCTAAGCTTCTCTAGCTCATCTTCTGATGAGAGAAGGCTTACATCAATGATGGGTATTGGAATCTGTGCAGAAGAATCATTAGATCCAAAGCTATTTCCATTAACTACATATCTTGATGGTGGTTCATCACCATCCATGGACATTTCTTGGACGTTCTTGGGCACTGATAAAACGAGTATATTGCCAGCCATGTCTTTCTCTCCTCCGTGAAGTTTCTGATGAACAAAATGAATAGTTTTCAATAGTTTTTTATAATGCAAGTTTTCAAAAGTGTTAAGTTAACGATGTTAAGTTGAATTTTTTATTCTTCCTCATTTATCTTGCCGAATGCCGACAGGGCTTTCATTAATTTGTTTATTAACACAAATCGTATTACCTGATTTTGTTGTTTAATTTAGTGTATTAAAAAAAGAAAATGAACAGTTTAATTAATCCAATGACTCCGACAAGAACATTACATCAGTATGTTCGTTACGGTTTCCAAGTTGCTTTAATGAATACTGTTAAAAACAGGGTGGGAGAAAAAGAGGAAAAAATCCTAAAATACACATATGTTGGGAATCAACTCTGAAGTTGTGACATGATGGTAAAGTACTTTTATTAGGGGTATATTTACTGTTGTGTATGCTAGTGACATTTAATATGGTTCCAAATGGAACAATAAACCTCATCAAACCTCTATGTTTAATCATTTAAAATTAGCTAAATTAACACTCTGCAACTAATTTTTTTTTTCAGGATCACTGGTATTTTCACAGGAAACAATGTTGCTCAAGTCAGTAAAATTATTATGCGTGGTAAATTTTTCCTCTAAGTTTTAATACAATTGCATACTTATGACAATTTTGATCATTTATGTTTGTCAATTAATCTTAAATAAGATTATTTTTATTAAAAAAAATACTACAATTGGGAGAAATAATACAGTTGGGTTATGCAATCTGATGATTTAATATATGTCACACTTATAAAAAATAATAAGTTAACATGTAACTTAATTGTTTTGGAGGTGAATCTCATACTCAACCGAGATGTTGCACCCCTATTTCTGTGTCTTTGGCTCTTTATAAACTTCTTGTCATGGAAATAATAGTTGGACCTACTTATAAGGCCCAATTAAGAGTGATGAGCATTTGTTCAAGTGCTTATGTGAACATGGGTTATGATCAAGTTAGAAAGGACGGTTTGGATATGGAGAACGTGGATTTGATTCCAAAAAAGATACACACAATTTTAACTCTCTCGTTCAATTACACAACACACATATCTCACGTCAATTGAGGTGTATCTTTAAGCATTGTGATCATTTACTTTGAGATATTTCTCCTTCATAAATATTCTCAAAACAATAAGTTGAAATCAAATCATAGAGTAATGTTACATTTGTGTTCTGCAAATTGACAAGGACCATTTCCTTTTAACTGGCATAAACGGCACACTTCACATGAGGTGAATTACTTTCTCACTTTTCACATCTAGTGGCGTAAATATTTTTTTTTAATAAATGATTTTCTAGAATTATGTTAGCTTAATTCTACGAATACTTTTTCAGAAAACAAAAATGCAAGTTTGGAATTATGTAAAATGTTACATAATTCCAGAAATGCATTTCCAGAATGCATGTTATTTTTGAAAATGTTTTTTGGAAAGGTGTGCCTGATGACGGTGGGGATATTTTGTCTATTTGGGTTTTTTTTCTTTCATATGGGATGCAAGAAGATACAATAAACACAACTCTTCTATGCCGGTAAGAGGGGATGCGGACCACGATGACAAGGGTGAGGAAGGACCACAGTGGTCGAGACTCGAGACTATGGGGCTACGGAGAAGGAGGAGGAACAAGTTTGGGGGTGCAGGAGAAAGAAAAAAGTTTTATAACAGAAGGGTACTTTAGGGATATTATAAAGTTTGGGAGTACAGTAAGCATAAATTATGTTAGGGATAAACTTTATATACAAGTTATTTTTTTTAATACACCCACAAATGAACAGTAAACTTTCAAAAATATCCTTGACGTTATTATAGGTTTCATATGCATATTTACAATCCATAAACACGGATTGGCTGTATCATCCATACTGATTTAACAATCCTTAAATAAGTTTAATAAAAGTATTTAATTAAATATATAAAAATCATAAATTTAATAAAAATTTACAAGTTTAATAAAAATTATATTTGTATTTATAAGTCTAATAAACTCATAAATTTTTATATAACTTTTATTTAGATTTATGATTTTTATATGTAAAAAAATATTTTAATTATTAGATTAAAATTAATTATTATAAAATTTACTATATAAACTTATATATATATATATTAAACTTTAAAAATTTAATCATATATATAACATTATTTATTTTTAAACATAATTAAACTATTAATTCAACATCGTGTTAATAACACATTCATTCTGGGTGTATTAAATGCCTACTGTATAAAGCTTATCCCATTATGTTATGCGTTGTGCATTATTCCAAATGTCAAATTTGATGTGAGCCACAAAGCACGACAACTTCCATGGCCACCTCGTATTATAGCATCATACGCCTCATGTTGTGGCACTCCTCTAACACAGCCAAATATTCTTCCTTTGTTCCTTTTCTCTTTCTGTAACTGTAACTTGAATAGCCTATTTTAACCAGCATGGCCAGGCTCACGCTGAGACCAAACAATTCCTGCTTCTTTTCACACACCCCTTTTACCAGAACAACCTCGTTTCAACGTTTTCACTTTCATCTCTCACCATCCAACCACACCCTCAGGCTCAGGCTCAGGCTCAGGCTCAGCAGAATAGTTTCTAGCGCTCATCAAAATGCTAAAGAAACCCAGAGAGTGTCCATGGCCAAGGCAAAGGCAAGGTTCTCACGGACCATCAAGTGGAAGAGGTGGAGAAGCAGCATCAGACCTTGTCTGGGAACTGGCCACCTTGGAAGAATCTTCCCCAAAGATACAAGCTCATCGGCACCACATCATTGGCCTTCATTATTTGTAACATGGATAAGGTTCTTACTTACTTCCGGCGTTTCTTTGTTTGTTGCAAACCCACAAGCAAAAATTGCTTCTTTTAGAGTATAATTAATTAACGAGTTGCATCATTAATTATGCATGGGATTTGATTTGACTTGATTTGATTTAGTGGGGGTGGTGCAGGTGAACTTGAGTATTGCCATAATTCCAATGTCTCATCAATTTGGGTGGAACTCATCAACAGCAGGATTGGTTCAGTCCTCCTTCTTCTGGGGCTATGCATTGAGTCAATTGCATGGGGGTTGGCTAGCCAAAATATTTGGTGGCGGGTCAGTTTCCAGTTGCAACACAAGTTTTTCTATCCAAAAGATTTCTCTATTTCTTTTTGTTTCTAGACTTTTAAGGAGGGGCAGGGCTTATTTACAAACATTACCTATATAAAGAAAGCATTTCTGATAAAAAAAAAAAAGGAAAAGGAAAATAAAGCATTTAATCCAAATACACTGACATTATAAAGATCTTTTATACTATATTCCAATCATGGATTGCCATATAATTAAAGATTGTTGACTTTTGTAATGATCAATCAAGGACACTAACATATTTTTGAGGAGAGATTTTTTTAGAGAGGAGAAGTATAAGAATCATGTTGGAATTGAGGAGTGTTGGAAATCCGTCTTAATTGTGGTTACCCCTAGCCTTTGTGGCATATCAGAATTGATTGTTAGTGTCTTGGAAAGGGTTACCTACGAAGAGGTTGACTAGAAAAGTTGAGTGAAGCATCATAGAGTGCCGCTTTCAAGATGTTGGTTCTTAAGGGGTTGAGATTCCACATCGACTAGAGATATGACTTAAATGAAGTTTATAAGGCTTGGATAGTTCTCATCTTACAAGTCAATGTTATGGAGTTGAGTGAAGCATCATAGAGTGCAGATACCAAGCATTCTCTTAATGATATGTTTCCCAATAACTTTAAGTATTTATAGTGGGATACCTTTTCTTCTCTAAATCTGTCTTCTTGTCCTTTAAGCCATCTTAAATAATACCTTTGTCATTTGGTAATGCATATTCCTCACATTTATCTACCTGATGAAATTATAATTACATTCCAAGGAGAGCTTCGTGTTAAACTGAGATATCAACAAGACAGCATTTAGCTACTATATTATTAATCAAATCATTGTCTAAACATTCTTTTATCTAAATAGCTTCCTTTTATTAAATGAGAGTCAATTAAGTCACTCATGTTCAAGTCTTAAAAGAAAGAGATAGTAATTGGAGAATTACCCCATTCAGAATTGGCACTAATATTTCAATTTAGTTTCCAGGCTTATGATGTCAGTTACACTGTTGTCTTTCTGTTTCAGTTCAAGGCTTTCATTCTTTTGTTTACTTATTTTGAGCCTTATGGTTAAATTGGTTGTTTTTCAGTTTTGACTTTGGTTGCTCACACCAGCCCAAGATACCATGATACAATCATGGAAGACTTCTCTGAGAGAATTGAATGGCTCTTTGAAGGTATGAGTAAAAAAATTATGGCAGTTTTAAATCTCATTCTTTTTGTGTCAAAATTTGAATGAACCTAGGATTCACTTGGAAGTTCTGCTTAATGTCTCTAGATATTCTAATATTTTTTAATTATTTATAACTATTTGTTAGTGTTAGTTATTATAGATAATATCCTTAGCTCATCTTGCTACATTTTAGAAGTTGACTTTGCTAATGATTTTCATGGTAATGAGATTTAAATATATATTCGCAGAGAGGAATTTTGCAATCAATTCCAATTTCCAAGTATTCTGAAGAGTTGAAATGCTAGATATCTTTCCATCTGGCTTGATGTTAACCCTCCCTAATAGCATCTACATCTACTTTTACTTTCACTTTTAAAATATCTCATTTTTTAACTTTAGAAGTAGCAGAAGCCTTTTCCCCTGTGTGTGTGTGTGTGTGTAAGACTTACACTGGGTTGGATTCAGTGAATATTTACAATATCTGATATGGAACTTTGTTTGTCTTGTTTTTAAAATACAGGATGTACCATGAAAGGCTTTTTTCCAAAATCGTACTGTGTGGGCTCTGATATATGCTCATTTCTGTGGTAGTTGGGGTCACTATAACTGTCTATCATGGCTTCCCACATTTTTTAGGTACAGTGTGAGCATTTAATGCTTTACCTGTTTCCACTTTTTTGTTATCTTTCACTGCAACCAAGCTATCAGGGAGTCAGCTGAGACCTTTCGCATTAATAATTTGATTCTTTCATTTTTTTTCCTTCCATTTTTACATTTACTTGTTCATAACATATTTTAGTTACAGAAAATTAATTAAATTATCGTATCATAAATGTTAGAAAGAAGCTGGATTCACCTTTTATTTACACAAGTTATATATATACATGGAACCAAACTTATTTTTATTACATTTCAGAATTTTACATTACGGGGAAATTTCAACTTCAAATTTATGACTTTTCTGTTGAGCCCTGTTGCTTTTAGATGATGCCATACAATATTTGTGTGCTCATCATACACCTTGACTGTTTTTTTTTAATATCCTCCATGTTTAATATTGATTAATTTGGGAAAGAAAGTAATTAATTATAAATAAGGTTTAACAATTGGATCATGTGCATAAAGAATAATAAAATTCTTTAATTCTCTCACTTGAGGTTCCTAGTTGTGCTCTGGAAATTTTGAAGTTATGAAGTTCTTTAAGTTTATCTTTTCTCTTTCATTGCTTAGAATGACTCGATTTCAGCTTTAGAGTTTTCTCAGATGAAAGAAATTGAGTAAAGAATTTTATGATGCTTTGCTAATGATTTCAACTCATTTATGCATCAAATTCAAACTTCCTTGTAGTTGCAACCGCCTGAACCATGGAAAAACCCAAAGTTTACTTTGTAACTGCTCAGCATTACTTTGTAGATTCCATACTGATGCACAATGATGATCACTGATTGCCATTGAGCCATCTATTACTATTAAGCTTAGTTATGCATTGAAAATTCTTGTGAGGAATTAGACAATGTTGTGGTTTACATGATGGTCAATTCTTAGAAGTTTGTTTTAAAATTGTATAGAAAATTTAGTTCTAGTGTTTCCTACAGTTTTTCCCAATGGAGAATATAATTCGTCCATCTGTATGTTATGTAGTGAGGAGCTAAATCTAAATCTGACTGAAGCTGCATGGGTAAGACAATTATTTTCCTTTTTGTCTTAGTGTTTTAGCTAACATGGTCTATTCATGTCTTGAAGAGGGAAAGTAGCTGTTTTCATTTTTATATTTGACATTGACAATGATGGAAAGGTAGCTGTTTCCTCTTTCAAAACATCACAAACAACAAACTGACATGTTAACTGCTGCTTTCAGGGTTGTCATACCACATATATAGCACTATAACTGCACAACATAAACATAACTATCTATTACAGAATTAACATAAACATAATTGCCTAATACCTAATTATTCAGTATGCCTTTTATTTTTCCTAACACAAACCTTCAATGGCCTCACATCATCTCCTTAAGCTAGCCCAAAACTTGGCTTATAAAAAATGGTAGTAATAAAATAGCAAAATATATGTTGAGTAATATTATACTATGTAAACTTAATAAATAATACTCCCTCTATCCCTTTTGATAAGATATTGTTTTGAATTTTCTTTGTCGCTTTTTATAAGACTCTTTCTACTTGTCCATTGCATTAATTATTTTTTGACCAAAATACCCTTAATTAATTTAGCTCATAAATTATAAATGCTATGAATTGTCTCTTTCTCTCTCTTATAAGGATTGGAGAACGGAAGAATTTAGTTTTAAAATTAAAACAACACTGCTATTATTCTTTCTCCATGCATTAATTACTTAAAGGTAATCTTGGAAAAATAATACAATTACAGACAAATTTAATGTTAATAACTAAATTAACCAACTTTCTTAATAAGCATAAATTAGTCAGCAATGTCTTATAATTAGGGACGGAGGGAGTAGTTTTAAAGAGGAAACAATCATTATTGGGTGCAATTTCAACATTCGAGGTCTGGGGACCTTACCCCAACAAGTTGAGAGACTGTTTCTAAGATTTTAACCCATCTAACAATCTTGCTGTTGTGCCAAGGCTTTCCCTCAGTACAACTTTTCTCCAATTCAATATGGACTTTTTTTTTTTAAAACCAATTTTACCTAGTTTTCAATGGCTTTGTGAGTTCTTGACAATGTTTGATTTTAGGTGTGACTGGACTAAATAAACACCATGCTTCTTGAGTCTACCACTTTAGTCTTTCTTTTCTTCTTTTTTATAGAAAATATTGCTTACAAGTATTCTTTTGAGAGGAAACTAACCTGCGTCTAACATACATACAGGCATACTAACCACTGGGAATTCTTAATCTTTTCAGGTGTCCATTCTTCCGCCACTAGCTTCAATATTTGTGACTAGTCTTGCAGCACAATTAGCCGACAACTTGATTTCAAGAGGAGTTGAAACCACTGTGGTATGAGAGGCACTGAAACATAATTTGTTTTTCTTGTTTATTATATGAATAATTTCTACTTATGATATGATATCAAACATATTTTCTCATGATAGAGCTGACATCATATTTTGTTAAGAAGTGTAATTTCATGTTCTGTAGCCATGAGTCTATCTCTAATGCTAAATTTTGCATACAAATTGGCTGTAGACATAATTCATGTTACAGTAAAGACAAAACTACACCTTGCTGGATGTAGACAGTAGACACAGTAGATGTTGTGGCTATTGACTAAATTTGACATGTTACGGACAACTGACAAACTATTAGAACACACCTATCCTGACTTATATTCTTAATTTCTTGGCTGCCTGAACTTCTTTAAAAAATATATATATAGGTTCGAAAGATCTGCCAATCAATTGCATTTTTGTCCCCTGCAATCTGCATGACTCTTTCCTCGCTGGATCTAGGGCTACCGCCTTGGGAGATTGTGGGGATTCTCACAAGTGGTTTAGCCCTCTCAAGCTTTGCCTTATCAGGTGCTACTTAATCATTCAAATATACCTTGTCTGATTCATATACTTTGCTTTGCCCTGACTGTCTGTGTTTATCTGCTTATTCAGGACTCTATTGTACCCATCAAGACATGTCACCAGAATATGCAAGTATACTTCTGGTATGTGTATCAGTTCATGTTGGGACCTTATGTATTATTATGAGTTATAGTTTGTAATTATGAACTGTAGATGCACTTCTGCTCTAATCCTAACTTTGAAGACTATCTGATTTTCCCGACCGAAAGAATTCCTCTTACTTTGCTATCTAGGACTAGGTTGAAAATGCTACTCACTCCTAGACTGAATCATACTCCGTTTTGCTGTTAGAGGTTAAAGCCTTGTCCATAGTTTTTTTAAGTAAATATATATCTGATTAATTGTATCTGACTTTGTTTATTTATTTTGTTTTATCTCAGGGTATAACTAATAATGTTGGGGCTGTTCCTGGAATTGTGGGTGTAGCCCTCACTGGTTATCTTCTGGATTCAACTCATTCATGGAGTGTAAGTGGCTGTTAATGTTAGTTTTTTCCTCCTTATTGTATGATGTGTATCATTCTATTTATTTGATTTTTATTCCATCTCTATACCATGTAGATATCACTATTTGCACCATCGATCTTCTTCTATGTGACTGGTACCATCATATGGTTGGCGTTTGCCAGCCGTATGCCTCAAAGTTTTTCTGAGCAAAACTGATTCATGTTCCAATCATTCATTATTCTGAGCATAGCCTAGAAACTTAAGAAACCTTCATGTGAAGCAGAATTTTGACACGGGGGTATAATGGTATATCCGCTTGATATATACAAATCAGATAATTTAAGTATAAAGAAATGATAGTATAGGTACATTACTGTATGTATTCTTTATTTTTAACTGTAGCTTAGTAGTGTATAGCAGTATTGTATATTTTTAATAGATAAAGATGGTATGGTGGTGGGTCACCAAAAAATGTATTGACGTGTTTAAATCCTTGAAAGTCAAGAATCAGTTTTCCTCCACCAACTTTTGGTGCTCTCTGGTCCTTCTGTTGCAAGTTTCAACCAGAAAATGACCGTTTCAATAATCTTACATTTTAAGGCATTCAAATCTCTCAGCAAGCTCTCCACTCAACTTTTTTTTTTTTTTTTTAATTTCGTTTTAGCCATGTTTCTGTAGCTTTAGTTGTTTGAGGTCAACTGCTAATTGATTATGTGCACGTGCCCCACATTCAGATTTCTCTGGCTCTCATTTGTTAATAAGATTTTGTTATGTATGTCTTTAGTTTTTTGAACATATTTTTATCATTACTTAAAATTTATTAAAAATACACTTTTTTTTTAAATCCTATCTTATTTAAAGTGTCTCGCTTATGATAATTTTTAATGTATTTTAATTAATAATAGAGTGAGTTAAGATTGAAGCATATGTTACAAGTGCTCTTCTAAATAAGAAATAATAATTAAGAAAATAATAAAGATTTTAATTAAACTTGCGGTGAAAATGTATTAATAACATTTATGTCAGTACAAAGTGATTAGTAAAATCGTTGTTAATGAAGCACCATGGAAAATCTTTCAAATTCTCGTTCTGATTTTTATAAAAATAATAAAAAATAAAAAGCTCGGCTTGGATAACTTATTGCTGATAAACAGCTACTGAGCAATCAAAATCCAAGCATTGAATGTGAAGGAGAAAAATGTCTCATCTAATACATGTGGCAAGAAATTAAACGTCACTTTCAATTTGTAGAATTTAAAATTTGTCATAACAACTGAATGGTACGCATCGGAAAACAAACAAAGCTAGTAAAAATCCTATAGGCCACATTAGGGGTGGAGAAGAAAAGAACAACTATCACCAATAAATTGAAAACAGAATTGTCATGTATTCTACTATCACTTATTTTATCAACCACCAAGTGAAACCAATTTTCAGTTTCACCCAGTGCCACTGAGCTAGCTTAGCTGCAGGCTGAAAGAAGAACATTTGGTATATGAGCAAATACAATAGATAGAGGACCAACTATTATTGGCTTTCTTGAGTTTACATATAGAGGCTCCAAAGGAGGAATTTCACCAGCTGAGTTTACACTTAAAATTTTTCCATTTAGCAACATGGTTTGGCTATGTAAATTCCTGTCTGGTGCTGTTAAATGGTACTCTCTTCTGGCTGGTTCACCCACTCTACGGTATGGTAACTTGTTAAATTTTAAGGCCAC
>PYAF01000424.1:167556-190046 GCA_007407185.1 Glycine tomentella
CTCTTCTAAAATGTTGTTGAAATATATTATATTAAATGATTAATAAAAATCATAAGTTACAAATTTTATTAGTCATTTTTATTTATCATTTAAAATCATGAATTAATAAAATTTTAAAAATACATTAAAAATCTTAATAAAAATAAATTATATTTTACAAATTAACCCTTATGAAAAACGAGTTATTATACTAATTTTATCATATACGATAATTGTTTATTAGATATATTATCAATGCATTTAAAGTTAGTGTGGCCTTTTATTCACAAAAATACATTTTCGAGTTCCTCAAATACCTTTTTTTTGTATTGAGTTATACCTTTTTATTATGACTATACACTATTAAGGGTTGGTTTGAGCTGAAAGAGAGAGAGAAACAATACAATTCATATTTTTATATTCTACTTTAATTCAAAATTTGTTTTAGTTTACTTTCATTTTTCATTTTTTCCGCTGGAGGACAACATGAGAAACAAAAAAAAAATGTTATAGGACCCGACCCGACCCGAATGTGGCAGAGGAACGTAGGGGTAGGGCTAACTTAAAAAATCGGCGTAGAAAGAGGAATGTGCATCAGAGTTACAAGATGCTGAGAAGAAAGCCAACCAAAATCGAAGTCAAGATCGAAGACAAAGAAGAACTCGAGGAAGCTCGCCGCCGCAACGCTTCCGCCACCATCACCGCTTCCGCTGGCACCGCCGCTCTCCTCCGTCAGCTGGATCGCGGCGGCGAAGATCCCGCTTCCCAGGCGCATCGCATCGGCCTCTCCTCGTAAAACCCTCTCCATACTTTCTTCCCTAATGGAGGTCGAAGTCAAGCTGCGCCTCGCTGACGCCAGCGCCCACCGCCACGTCACCACCCTGCTCTCCCCCTTTCACGTCGTCACCCACCGCCAGCAGAACCTCTTCTTCGACGGCGCCGCCTCCGAACTCTCCGCGCGCCGCGCCGTTCTCCGCCTCCGCTTCTACGGCGACGACGAGCGGTGCGTCGCATCGCTGAAGGCGCGGGCGGTGTTGGTGGACGGCGTGAGCCGCGTGGAGGAGGACGAGGAGGATCTGGACCCGAGGATCGGGCGCGCATGCGTGGCGGAGCCGGCGAAGTTAGGGTTGGTGGAGTCTAGGGTTTTGGGGAGGGTGAAAGAGGAATTCGGAGCTGAAAAGGGGCTAGTGGGGCTGGGAGGGTTTGGGAATTTGAGGAGTGTGTACGATTGGAAGGGGTTGAAATTGGAGGTGGATGAGACCAAGTTTGACTTTGGAACCCTCTATGAGATTGAATGTGAAAGTTCTGATCCTGAAGGAGCTAAATGCCTCCTCGAGGAGTTCTTGAAGGAGAATGAAATCAATTATTCTTACTCCACTGCCTCCAAGTTCGCCATCTTTCAATCTGGGAAACTACCTTGGTGACTCAAATTTTCTGTCATTTTAAATTATGCTCATGTGGTCAAGAGTGTGAGAATAAAGATAAACTTATGTCCTGCGCCTGGTGGATTGCTGGTATTGATAATCTTGATTGTTTATGTATTTTGATTTATTGTTTCTATTTTATATTTTCAAAGATTATTCAACTCTTGGGTTACGAATAACCTTGGTAGGCATCATTGCAGCGATCTATGTTATTAAGACAAAATAGTCTCATTTTGTTGATGAGTTAAGGACCATCTTTATTATAAATTTAGAATGGTTAAGTAAAGCATAATACAATATTTTTGCTTAAGGTTTAAAGGCAAATGCAATTTGAGAAGATTCACGTTCCTGTTGTTATTATTTGTCTTGTGGAACAATGCTTAATCCTAGGATACAGTCTCACTGCCACAACTAACTTGTTTCTTTTGTTATTAGGGAGTATAATGTTAGCTAACAGTGGGTTTTGTCAATCCCAACCGATTTGTTTCTTGGATGTTCCTCCCCCCTGCTCTGGATGCTCTCTTGTCAAGGGATTGTCCTGAGTTGTCTTTGTTATTTTTCACTAGACGCAAAAAAAATATATCAAAAATCATAAATAGAATATCCCTTTTCTGAATTAAGAGCTTGTTAGGGGAACAATTATTTCTCAATTCACTTGTTTTTGTTGTAAAAAAAATATTGTGAGCTGTAAAAAGGCTGTTTGCAATATAAGTTGTATATTTGAGATAATAGCTTAAATGTGTATAGCTATTTTTTCTTTTGGTGGGCTGTAAAAAGGTTGTTTGTAAAATAAGTTATATTTTTGAGATAAACGGTGAGTTTGCTTAAACTTAACAAAATGAACTTTAAAATAAGCGTTTAAACAAACTCACTCAAGATTTATTTTCTAAAATAAGTAGAAAATTATTATTTTTTTAAACAGAAGTAGTTTAGACCTATGTTATCAATAGCAAGCATCGCGCCCGCGATCCCGACTTAATGGAGCGAAGTGGACATCTACAATGATTAGAGTAGTGGTGCGTTTTATTGTTGCGGCTGTTGTGCTTGTGACAGAGAGGTAGCGGAGCGCGTGCGATCGCGGTGACGCGTCCGTGATTCTATGTGCGAGGCTATGACGTACACTTTACTTGTCTTCTCTTCTTCCTTCTTGCTCCTTCACGACTGCTACTCTGCTAGTGGCTTACCTCGTTCACCGTCTTCGGCCCCTCCTTCAAGGTCGCTTCTCTAACCGTCATTGATAGTCATTCCCGTTCGTTTGTGTCTTTGTTGGTTTCTGTCGCCGTTTGCATCTCCTTCTCACCATCGTTCGCATTACTGGTGCGTCTTCTTTTCGGTCGCCGTTGTGTCTCCTTCTCTTCTCATCACCATTGTCTCCTTGGCCCTATGGGTTTCCAACATTTCAACTTCAAAACACAACAAGATGAGCTAACCCATTGTGTTTTTTATGAGGCCCAATTCATGGCATGGGTTATATGTTTTAATGTAATTTAGTTTTCAAGAGAGAGAAATATTATAAATTTTTTAGTACAAGAACATATTTGTGCAATAGTAATTTGTTTTAATGTAATTTACTTTTTATAATTGATATATTGTAAATAATAATCCATAAGTCCATAAATGGTCTGTGCTATTTTTTAATTGCTTAGTCTTTTTAGGTTTTTTTTTTTTTATAAAGAAAAACCATTATTGTAGTGTAAACTGAACCTTGTGAAGTATGTCACATGAATTTTTAATTATATTTCTCCTTTTCAATTTATATATTTATATTATACATTTTTTAATACATATATAAAAACATTATAATAGCAATCATCCGATCGCTATTCGGGATTGATAACTATAGTTTAGATAATCACTCTTAAAAAAACAAATAGTTGGTTAGTTTATTAAAATAAGTGTTTATTTTAACAAATAAATGATTTTTATAAATATGAAATTTGCAGCTTTCGATTATTTCCCAATAACTTTTATTTTTTTCCTGCTGTTTTCATATTATTTTTTTAAGACAAAATGTAATTTATTAAGAAAACCCATGTGAACAGTGAACACAGGATGTGTCCAATTCATGCCAACAAATTACACCACATACAACAGCGTAGTGCGTAAATCTCCACATTACATTACACACAAAAAAAGTATGAGAACCTTACCCCTAAATGTCTTTCTACTCTTTAATCATGTGGAATTTTTTTTCATCCTAACAAAATTAATTATATTAAAATCACTTTTCAATTAATTTACTCAAACAAAATTGATTATAGTTATAATCGCTTTTACACATAATTGATTATAGAAATATTTCATTTTTGCAACTATCTCAAACACACCTTAAATTAACTATCATTTCAATCCGAACAACCTAGTTTGTTTATAAATTATAAATGAGCCACTATTGATGCAATATTTGTAATTTTATAATCATTAAACATGTAAATGCTCATATTATTGTAATCAAAATATTTTGTAAATTTATAGAAAAAAAATGGTTAAAAGATAATGTTTAATATTATTTTTGAATTATTAAATATTGTCTAATATTTTATATTATTAAATATTGTCTACTATTAAAATTATTTTTGAATTATTCAATATTTAAAAATTGGCTAATGTTTATTTTTGGTAAAGCTAAAATTAAATTTTTATTTTTTAAAATGAATTTTTGCATTATGTGGTAATTGAACTAATCATTCCAGATAAAGAAACGGAAATATAAGAAATTTGAATTATTTGTCTGAATAAAGCATTTGAAAGATGAAGGACATTCAATTGTAAGTAATTCAAATGACATGTATTTTAATTTCTTCAAATTGATAAAATCCCCCATCCAAACACAGTGTTAGGTTTATAAGTTTAGATGGACAAGCAATTAAAAACAATGTTAACTTCTAATTGATCAAGAAAACCACAAAAAATGAATCTATTAATGAAGGTTAAAAATTTGCCCAAGAGGAAAAAACTTGTAATATTGTAGTTACTCATGATTATTTTGGCCAATCAATCTTTCAATACGCAAATTTCAACAATTCACATTCTTTGCATTTCTTTTTGGTTCAGTCCTCTTATTTGGTTAATCGAAAGGAAAGACTAATGAAGAAAAATCCTAATGCATATAACACATGGTCCAATGAGAGGAAAATTTTCCCAAAACACTTAAATTATTTCATCTATGAGCGGAATAGTTATTTTCAAATAGTATTCGATCAATTACATATTAATCAAAGTATATAGATTAAAATAAAAATAAAAAATTTAAGATGATTGAGAAAGGCATTTTTTTGGCTAGTTGTGAGGATAGTATGTGAAATTTAAGATGAAGTATACTCACTATAAACATTGTTGCCCCCATTGACGTAATATTCAGTTAGTTTTCTTTTTCTACAACTAGGGTTTAATAATAATAACGACGGTTTAACTAACACAACATACTACTAAATAATGTTGGGGAAAATGAACTGAAATAACAACGATAATGCATAAATTCAACTTCTATATGTGGAGATGTGCCCATTTGAAAGATATTCATGTTCCAAGAACTAAGATTGGCCAGGGCATTACATGCTAGGAAAAGAAACTACCAACTATTACCAATTTCACTTCCTTTTCTTAGCAGGTGGTTGTGGAACATCCTCTTCGTCGTCTTCATCTTCACCCTCTTCCTCATCCTCTCCATCATCATCACCATTGTCATCGTCATCGTCATCACCACCATCATCATCATCGTCACCATCACTTCCTCCTGCAGCATTGGCCTCAGGATTATCCTCAGGGTCAGCCTCTTCCTCACCTTCACCTGAGAAGTCTTCATCTCCTTCCTCATCATCCTGCTCATCTGCGTCATCATCATCTTCTTCATCCTCATCTTCATCTGAATCACTAGCATCCTTGTTTAAAAGGTAAGTATGTTTTCCCTTGCAGAGATCATCTAAAGGAAATCTGAAAAAGAAGAATTGGCATAAATCAGAACTACAAAATTTTCCAAACATAAAGCAAATTAGATCTTCCAAAGAGTTGCATAAACTTATTCTCACCTTCCATCCATTGGGGTCAATTTTGGGGACACTGAATGATTGATGTCAGTCAGCAGAGATCCAGTCTGGGTTACGAACAAAGATAAAAACATAATCATTTGTACCCACTTCTATATGAAAACTTGAACTGTATTAATGGCATTATACATTAGTCTCACAAAAAGGTCTAAAACAAACCAAGCAAGCTCATGAAATACACAAATCTTAACATGTGACCTAACTATAACACAGACTTATTATTGCAATATGAAGCTTTATCAATAGCTTCCCAAGCAAGCGGCAATGATGCAAACTAAGCTCTAAAACACATTTTCCAACTGGACAACAAATCCAGGTCATACTAGACCCAGATATAAAAGACCAAGACGTATCCATGGCCATTTCCAAGCAGATTGCAGAACACAAATTTAGCATAATTTAAGAAGAAGAAACTTAAAAAAAAATGCAACTAATGCAGGCACAACTTGCATGAGACCCAAATTAGCAAACTGTCCTATGCTCCTAGGCTACTACCAAATTTTGCCAAAATGTGTTGCTAGAATAATTGGTTAATATCTTGAAGAGAACATCTGGTCAATGTGATGTTTTAATGAAACCTCAGCTTCCAAAGCATCATTAACCATGGAAAAAAAGGTATCACACAGACAAAGGCACAAATGCACAGCACTTAAAGCAAACCAAGCAGAAGAATTAGCATTGAAGAAGAAATGAGCTTAAACGTCAAAAAGAATCTTAAAACAGATTATACTAATCTGATTGCCTTTGATTTGATCTGAACAAATAAAAAGCAAAGACAATGTTTCAAGCACTCTCGATTAGCAAAAAACAGCGATAGCTTACAGAAAACAAAAAACAAAATGTTATTCTTTCGCACTTGACTATGAATTTATTTTTGGCTTGGAACACAAATAAACAGGGCTTTTGCTGCAACCAAATCAACCCCCAATCCTCACAGTAATTTCCAGTATAAGCTCCTATTGACTTTGACCAAAAGGCATAAAGGTAAGATTTCAGAAAGAAAAAAAAATTCCCTAAATTGCTCTCAAAACAATAAGCAAACGAACGAAAGAGAAGTTAAAAGCCAGGATTAGAGAAAAATACAAGCGGTTTTGACGAACCAAAAAAGAGTCTGAAAGAGCACGAGATTATTGTAATTCTCTGGAAATACCAATTCGTGACGCCATTGACGAGAATTACATAACACGGTTTAGGTATTATAAGACTCAAAATTAAAGGGAGAGGATTCGAGGAAAACCAGAATGAAGAAGCAAATGAGAGATTTGGCTGCAGCAAGAATAGTGTCCACCGCCATGGCTTCCACAACAGAGGCTATGTGCACGTTCCTCTCCACCGAGCTAAGAGAAGATGGCTCCTCCATAATCCTAAACTATAAATTGAAAAAAAAAGAAAGAGAAATAAAAATCGAACAGAAGAGAAGAGAAAAGAAATCTGAGTGAGAAAGAAGAGAAGAGGTTACGTTAGAGTTTGTATCTGACTCTGACACAGTCAGAGAGACTCGAAGTGAGGAAAGAAGGAGTTCGGTCCGGTTAGGATAAACCCTTAGGTTGATCCAGTTAGGGTTTTTGTGACCAAAATTATTGTTGTCACTCCGAACCTTTTTTTGTTTTTGGGAAATCCTATGCAAGAGGCAATAGTCGGGTAGGGTTATTATAGATGAAAAAAATCTTTTGAATTACTCCATAAGCAAACGTTTGATTGGTGTTTTTACAAAACGTTTGATTTGCAGAACATTAAATTGAATTAGTAATAAATATATATAAGATGATTGATGTATTTGGTGGTCAAATTTGAAATATGGATGTAAGAGTATTAGTCAATCTACTTGTTTGCTAGTCAAAACTAAAATAACATGTAGCAATTGATTAACACTATAGGTATAGGTGGTTAAAGCTAAAATAATATATATTAATTAATTCAAGTGTATGATGATTAAAATTGAAATAGTATATATCAATTGATGCACGTATTTGTTAATCAAAGCCAAAACAATATATATATGAATTGATTCATGTATGATCAAGTCACTAATATAATTTTTTTCTTTTTCTTTTTTACTTTAAAGTTTCAATTTCAATTTCTTTACTTTCATAGAAGATTATACAACTTTGACTTTCCTTTCTCACTTTCTAGGATAAAATGTATTTTACATCTTTTAAATTTTAAAATTTGATCAAAATTAGTTTTATACCTTACTAACAATGATTTTGGTCCTCGTGTTTATGAAATATGATAGATTTTGTTCCTACTTTTACACTTTGTTTTGACCTAACTAAGGATGAAATCCACCATATTTCAGAATATACAAAGACTAAAACCACCAGTGGTTTGGATCAGGCTATTTATGTCCTGTTGTGAGTATAACAGTGACAATAAGAACCAACGTAGAGGTGACAGAACTTTTAGTTCACTACTATTGAGGAAATCGCATCTTGATCTGGAAAACAAATAACAGACAAAACAAATATCCTCACAATGAAATGACCTCTATTTTAGGAAGAGCTTAGAAGAACAAACAGTTAAACACTTTTTATATTCTCTCGCCAAATTTATCACAACTAGTTTGAAAAAATTAATGTGTTAAGTAAAAGTATTCTGTGTTGATTTGAGAAAAATAATGTAACAAGTTAAAGAAAAAAAGAAGAAAAAAACTTAGTCTCTCCATATACAAGATTGCTATGAAGAGAAAAACACATATTTGTGATGATACTAATGAGAATGGGAAGCATTGTTCCTGAAGGGATTATGAGAAGGGGGTGACAGAAACTTAAAATATTGTTACTGAACTCGTTTAAGTCTTAGAATATGTGGTGATACTTATTTGGCTCCAACATATACTTTTCTTATGAATGTACTGAACTCGCAAAAGATGTATCATTAAATTAAGGTGAATCTTATACAAATCGGTGATTAAGTTAAAGTTGAATCATGTAAAAAATGCAAAATGTAGATATTTCAAATTGAAGAGTGTAATTTATTATGTCTCTTTTGTATGGAAATTAAAGAATGAGACTACTTTCGTATTCTGAGTGTTACGGATTCTACAATTGGGTTTAGTGATAAGGTCCATTGAGGAGTAAGTAGATTGTTAACCCTAATTGAAAGTAGATCATGTACCTTGTCAACTGCAGAGATCGTGGTACCGAACGGTTAGAGATCTCGACTGTGATTATCAGGAAAAATCCACAACTAAGAAGTAAGTACAGTATAAATAAGGGATATTTGCATAAGGAAAGGGACACACATTTTCGTTCTCTCTCATTTTCATTCACACTGTGCACACACTTCATCCCACTGGTTGAATATTACTTTGTGCATAGTGATCATCTTCTGAAGGTATTTCTGTCATATAAATACCTTAAGAGAGAGTTTGATCCAACATTAAATTACCAGCATCCTTACTTAACATTTCCGTTCACAAAATAATAGAACATTCACTGAGTAAAATTTAACTCCACCAGAATTTAATGTCAAAGTTATTTCTAATGCTTTGCATCTTGAAGCTAGTATTATAGAATTCTTAGTTCTAAATTGTTCTGAGAATAGCTGTTTGAGAATATTAGCTCTTAATTGATGTACTATCTTTTGCTTTATAGGTTATCCATGGCCACTATAATAAATGCAAGCTTTACAGTCATGTCTTGAACTATTGTAAGTCCTTGTGCAGTTTCAAGGATGACCTAGTATTTTTGGGGTCAAAATTGCTATGTCCCAGTTAGGATTGTATCATCCTGTCAAGCTAATTTCTGGCAAATATTATTGTATTTGCTGAAAAAAATTCTTCAGGAAACTTATTATTATTATCTATGATAATATTACTTGGAGCCAAAATATGTAGGGAACTTATTCATATGAACATTTATGTAAAATTCACGCGTAATAAGGAAAATTAATTAGGTAAAACTTTTTTTTGCCTCCTACCCAAGGTAATTTCCAAACTTGATTATCCTAAAAAGAATTATTGTGTCTGATAAACAGCATTTCATTGGCAAATTACTTTAATGGGATGAAAAACTGTTAAGACATAGAAACTTTCAATGCTTAATTTCAACACTTCCATCATTACGTGTTTATGCACTCATTCTACTTACAATGCTTGTATAAAAAACGAATATTTGCAAGGACCTGTTTTTATAACTATAATAATAACTATTTATTACAAATTGATAGGTTATAAAAAATGAAATAATGAAAAAGATATCTCGTCGAATAACCCAATGTAGCAAAATCAACAAAATGAAACTTTTTATTTTGACATTTCTCTCATTTTTTTTAACCATCCAACTCACCTTATATCTTACAAAATAAAACTCTTCATATACATTCCATCTAAAAATAAAACAAAAAACTCTTGACAAATGGATACCGAGAGATTAAAAAATAATAATAAAAAAGCTCTTGACATATACTATAAATGGGAAATTTAGATAAAAAAGGTAGTTGTAGTACGATTAAGCTGACAAACTTTCTCTTACCTTTGTTGTTATCAGTAAGTTTTTCTTACCTTTTAACTTCACAAATGGATATTGAGTGATTAAAAAATCATCTATTTAAAAAAAAAATTGAAATACCTGTCTTGCCTTATTATCCATTAAGCAAAGTGAATTTTGAATTTGACATGAATAATTTTTGTGGAGATTATTTGATTGATACGAAGGAAGGAGAAGAGATTTTAATTAGACACCCTTAAAAAAGGGGAGGGGATGAGAGATAACTAAACTATTTTCTTGTTTAGTTCACAATAAAAAAATAAGAGATTTCAAAAATTAATCTATTTCCATACCTCCTTAACATTTTGGATCTTAAAACATAAGAATGTGTTAGTCAATACACTTAAAAATGTTTTAAATCCTCTCTTTCCCTTCTCTCCAATATTAGAGGATAACAAAACTTCAATAAGGATGGAGTTTGGTCCTTTCATTCTCCTTCTAAAAGTTAAACAAAACAATAAAAGTTTATAAATTAGACGTTTTAAGTATAATAATTCAATCAAAATTAAATTTTTAGTATTTGTAATAAAACAATCTTGTAAATCAATTCTGAAAAAAAAATGTATTGATAATGTGTTTACTTTTACACCATCATTTAAATTCCATTACATGCATGATAAATTATTAAGTTTATTTAAGAATATCTTTTATTAGTTTTTTTTATCTGATAATACACCATCATAATTGAAGCTCAATTACTTTGTTAATGTTTGAATAGATGAAAATATGAGACAGAATTATTAAGGTAAAATATGGTTAAATTATTTTTTTTCTAATTTATTTTTGATCTTCTATTATTTTTTTAGTTTAATTTGATTTTTCTAATTTTTAAAATCAATTAAATTTGGTCTTGTTTGTCTAAATTAATTTGAATGGTAATGTTACCTAAATTTGATCTTATCATCTAAATATGTTTTGTAACAATTTAAAATCGTCACTAAATAATTTTAAATTATGATTTCCTAATATAGTTATTTTAATTTAGACACATGATCAAATTGAATTAATTTTAAAAATTAAACACTTAAATTTAGTAAAAATAATTAAACAGTCAAATCGAACTAAAAAAATAAAATACAACATTAATAAAATAATTTAACCGTAAAAATTTACATATATATGAAAATAGATTTAAATTTTCACACATAACGACATTTCTCTCACTTTTTAGTTTTTGTGTATATACTTAGAATATAAGTTTAGTTACAAAAAGAAATGGTTGCACAGGAAATAGTGTGGATATAGGGAAAGGGTGAACGAAGGAATAAAGTTAAGGGGGAATTTGAAAAGAATAAAGTCACTCCAAGTGGCGTGGCCTGCTATCATGATATTATATCTCTATCTATGGACAATAGACCCATCCATTTCTTCTATAGTTCTATTGTTATTGTCTCTTTGATTTGATTCCTTCGTTGTTTCATCCTGAGAGGGTCAACAGGGGCGGCCATGACCCAAACCCTCTCTCTCTCTCACCTTCCCTGAAAAACCCTAGAAATTAATTAAAACCAACCAATCCTCATTTCTCCATTCCCCGATTTTTTTTCATTTCTATTTCAATCGTAACCTCCTCTTCCTTCCAAGTCAACGCGGATTTCTGAAATTCTCGATCCATGTCGTCCGAGATCGAGGTTGTCGAGGAGGTGCACGCCCGCGACGAGCATTCTGCGGCGTCGGGCGGCGGCGGCGATGGCGTGGGTGCGGAGGAGAGCCTCCGGAACGACGTGTACACGGCGGCGTCGTACGGGGATTTGGAGAAGCTGCAGAGATTGGTGGAGCAAGAGGGTTGCCCCGTCACCGAGCCCGACGGGTTGGGATACTACGCGCTTCAGTGGGCCGCACTCAACAATCGCACTGCCGCTGCTCAGTACATCATTGAGGTTCTTTGATCGGTTTGTTGAATTGCGTGTGCTTTGCTTACTTTGCTTTTATTGAGCTTGTTTGAATGCGTTATGTTATTTTGGTACTCACTGAATTACTATTTTTTTACTCCAAGAAAAGAAAATGTAAGAATTAGTTACTTATTGCTGTTTAAGGAGGGAATGATATAGATGTAGAAGAGAAGAAAATTTGATTATGATGATGTTGGTGGTTTGAATTTGTTAAAGTAGCTTAGCTTAGCTCAGCTCAGCCCAGCTCAGGTTGCTTGTAGGTCATGCTTGTGTTATGGAAATGGAAATTGAATATGGTGTTTGTTTGTTTTGCCATTGAATGTATGTATCCAAATTTGGCTTGATATTAAGTATGGAATTAGTCTTATACTAAATTAACTGGTTGATTTGTGGTTGGCAGCATGGGGGCGATGTAAATGCAATGGATCATACTGGCCAGACAGCCTTACATTGGAGTGCGGTTCGGGGTGCTATTCAGGTTGCAGAGCTTTTACTCCAGGAGGGTGCTCAAGTGAGTGCAGCCGATATGAATGGATATCAGGTTAGATTGATGTGATTCCTTTTCCCTTTATTCAAGAGATTGCTGGGGTAAGGCATTTGGAGCATGTTACGTAGCTCTTATACCTGGCTGTCTATTTCTGGTTACATCTGCTAATTTGGTAGTTTGGGATTCTTGTTTTACTTGAAGCACAATCGTGCAGCTGTAAATGTTAATTTTACTAATTATGATTTGCTTGGACGCAGACAACGCATGTTGCTGCACAATATGGTCAGACAGCTTTCCTTTACCACATTGTTTCAAAATGGAATGCTGACCCTGATGTTCCTGATAATGATGGAAGAAGCCCATTGCATTGGTAATCAACAATTTGCAGCTCAACCTTTCTTTCTATTGAAATTTCCCTTTTCTATTTGTTGCACTCTGCTCTGCAGTCAAGCACCCATTTTGTGAGCTGATATGCTGACAAATTATTTGTTGAGTATGTGTCCTTTGGTATTTTTTTTGTTGGTTTACGATGTCTTCTTTTAGTTCAAGCAAACTGAAAGTTTCGTTGGTTTGTTTTTGAAAACAGAACATGAACCTAAGAATGTATTTGGTAGAGTTTTAGTGAATGCACCATCTAGGAAACTGGTCCCAATTAGCCCAAGTTGAACATGAAAAGTTGGAAACTCTAAAAAATCTAATTTTTCTAATACAAAAATGGTTATAATCATGTAATTTCTCTTGGCACATTAATTACCCCGCATTAAGAATGATTTTTTAAATTAGTAAGCCAAGCAATGCATGGTAAACTTCATTTCTGTTACATCTATAGCCATGTTCATTATATTTATACTTGGAATTCTCTCATTAATATATTGGTCATAATGTCATATCTTTATCCAATTTTGCTTATGTTTTTTTGTTCCTCGGGATAATATTGCACAAAGTTGCACTAATATTTTCCTTTTAATTTTTTTCCTGTAATTGATAATTTTTAATGTACAATGTTAATACATTAGTTTCCTCTGTGCTAAATTTCTGGTTTCACTTGCATATTTTCCCTTCAACTTAGAATTTCGAATGATTCTGCTTATGTGGAATATTTACTTAATTCTTCACTTTTTAAGTGCTTTAATTGATTCTTCCCTTCTTGAATTTTAGGGCTGCTTACAAAGGTTTTGCCGATTCTATACGTCTTCTGTTATTTCTTGATGCACACAGGGGACGTCAAGATAAAGAGGGTATGTTCTAATGCTCTATCCTAAACTCCATTTATTCTCCTCAAATTATTCATGCACTAAATGATGAACCGATCTTTGATTTTCAAAGCATTATTCTAGTTTTTATTTTTTTTAATTTATTCAGGTTGCACTCCTCTTCATTGGGCTGCTATTAGGGGCAACTTGGAGGCCTGTACGGTGTTAGTACAGGCTGGCAAGAAGGAAGATCTTATAGTGGCTGATAATACAGGCCTGACTCCAGCACAGCTTGCTTCTGATAAGAATCACAGACAAGTTGCTTTTTTTCTTGTAGGTGTTTTATAATCAACATAGTTTGATTTGATCAGTAATGCCATTTGAATTGGCAGCTTGCTTTCCATCTTTTCAAAATTTTCCCTCCCCCAATGATTTTGAGAAACATAGTTTGATTTGATCAGTAATTCCATTTGAATTGGCAGCTTGCTTTCCATCTTTTCAAAATTTTCCCTCCCCCAATGATTTTGAGAATTGGACTGGTTCCTGCTTACTTTACTGAAAATCATTTGTGTTCATTGAATTTATAGGATATGTGCTTGAGTGGAGTTTTTATGTGTGTTAACTTTATGATGAAATGTTCTTTGAGACTTTGAGTATTGATTTGCTAACTCTACTCAGCATCCTTTCTTATTCTGGTTTCTGACTTTTAGCAATGTATTTGAAATTCTTCTTTTAAATTCACACATCACAGCATCAAGACCATTCATTTGAAGAGGTATTGTTTAGATGAGTGAGTGATGAATGCTGATTATGTGCCGACAAAATTTTAAAAATTATTCTTAATTTCTTATCTTCTTATTTGATCTCTTGAAAACTCCTCCAGATCTTTAAAAAGTGACATACCAAAGTTATTGCTCCTACAAGTTATATGGTGTTTTAACTCGTATAGCCTTTACAAAATATATAATCCTACTATTCTGGAACTAAAAAAGGGTAAGTGCCGAAAGTGCAAATGCTGTATAAATGAAAATTTTCTCATCCTCCATAAACTTCATAGTTGTTATATCATAAGATCATGTCCCACTGTAAAGTGACTCTTAAATATTTTGTGTGGGTATAGTTGTCTGAGAGTTTGTAAAACATAGTTTACTTGGTATCTGAGTGGTGGTACATCTACATTTCTATTATGGCTTATTCTTTACAAATGTTAGTTATAATAAATGGTTGGGGATTTACTATACATTAACCAATATTAACCAATTATGGATACATTGCAGGGAAATGCCCGAAGGTTGCTTGACAAACGCTGTGATGGGAACAGCCGCCTTGGAAAGATTTCCAAATTAGGACTTGCTCCTGTCCTTTGGTGCATAATTCTTGTGCTGTTGGTTATGTATATTCATTCAGTCATCTTGGGTATCTATCTTGGCTTCCACATATGGAATCAATATGTGTGCATGAGAGCACTTGCATGCATAATTATCCATTTACTTTGATGGTTGTCTCACTATCATTTGTATCTTAATTTTTTTTTCGCAGCAACAAAAATGCCAAAGATGACAGCTGCAGCTGGCCTTCTTGCATGGTTTGGAGTTTTACTTGCAAGTGTTGGTTTGGTGATGTTTTACAGGTGTAGCAGGTAAGTGATGTGGACTTAAACTTTACAGTGCTAGGCCATTATATGTCCAAGGACCAGATCTTATTTTGAGACTCTTCTAGGATTTTTTGCTTCTGTTATGTTAAATCTCTATGGGAGTTTGAATGATATAACATGATTTTGAAATTGGTGGATGTGGATTTTTGGTGGTTTGAGCCGTGCAACTCTTATTCTGTATCAATATGCAAGTTTATTGCAATGTATTATTCAATTGTTATGGTGTCCTCTTCTCCGGACGAGTTGTGTAGAGGAGAAATAAAGAGATATGTAAAGTGTAAACCATAGGATTCGAGTGGGATGTATGAAATGGAGAAGTGTTTCAGGTGTTATCTGTGACATTAAGATACAAGTCCAACTCAAGTTTAAGGAAAAATTTATTGCACATCTATAAGGCCTGAAATGTTGTATGAAATTGAATATTGGTTGGTAACAGGACAACAACAGAAAAAATTCAATGTGGTAGAGGTCATAATGATGCATTGGATGAGTGGACATATTAGATAAGATTGGATTGGGAATATGAATAACATCTTGCTTTGGGTGGTTTTGATATATGTGGAGAAGACTTGTAGCTCTCTGGTAAGGAAAATAGATTAGATGAAGGGTAGCCTAATGCTAGAGGCAGAGGGAGAACAAGAAAACCTTTGGGAAAACCACTAAGAAAGAATTATATTTCAATAGTTTTTCTGTACTCTGTAGACATGATTTACAACAAAACATCATGACACCTTTTGAACCATGTAGCAAACCCTGGCTACTGGGAAAAGGCTTGGTTGCTGTTTATGCCAGATTACTAAAGACTATTATGTGTTATTTTATGGTACATCCACATCTAATTTAACCATCTCTTTCCCTGCTACCCTTATAACTAGATGATATGGTTATGGGTCTCCCGAGTATATCTGTAATCTGCCTATTTTACAGTAAAACAATCCACTGATGCCTGCTTCTTGGCGTATATTCTGAGTAGCTTCCTTGTACAGTGTAAATATTTTGTATTGTTTGGTGTCTGATGGAACTTTTCAACAATTCCTTTCTTAACATTTGTGTTCGAGTTCTCAAGATAACAAATCAATGGCATTCACACCAAGAAGGCATTGGTTTGTAATGTATGGTGCTCAATACATGATAAATATACAACCCACAAATAGACACGCACTGTCTATCATATTTCATTTTCAGTTGCTGATCCATTGAATATCTAGTTTCACATTGTTTGTAGGCACCTGCCGTATTCTATGAAAACACTTAAATTTATTTATTGTTATTTTTTGTTTTCTTACTGTCTCTTTCCCCCTCTCTTGACAGCAAGGATCCTGGTTATATCAGAATGAATATGCATGACACTCAGGATACAAAAGATGATGTGAGTTTTGTTCTTCCACTTAATCTCTACTTCGGTTCTTTATTGAGGATTTTATAACTTTTTCCCTTTGCATTGACTTCAAAATATTGAATGGTTATGGCAGGAGCCTCTCTTAAAGATTGAGATAAATAATCCTGCTTTGCTAGCTGGAAACTGGTCCCAGCTTTGTGCAACATGCAAGGTTCTTTGCTTTCTTTTGATTGTCTGACTTCTTGCTGTAAAGCTGATCAATGTCTTGCATACGCAGATTACACATGCCCATCTTTCTTTGCTTTGAATTGTTTCATACACAATTTTATGTGCCTTTTCTTTAGATTGTCAGGCCTCTTCGAGCAAAACACTGTTCTACCTGTGATCATTGTGTGGAACAATTTGATCACCATTGTCCTTGGGTATCCAATTGCATTGGCAAGGTACTTTTGGATGTTTTTTTTTTTTTTTTAACAAGCTTTGCGTTTGGCTGTTAATTGAATATTTTAAGCTTTTCAATTTATCATTTACTTAAAGAGGGGGATATTAATCTAGGACATTTTTGTTATTTTCTGGTCTCTAACCTATGTATGGAACATGCCACCTTGTGAACCTCCAGCATGTGGCATGCCACATTAATAAAAACACCTCTTAATGCCAAAGAAGACTCATTATTTGGCAATACACTATTACACTCCACATGGGGATTTTTGTAGTGTGAACAGTTTAGATTGACCAGTCTGCTAGTGACTGTTTAGTTTAAATCTGTTATTGTTACAAATAAAATGTATCTACATGTCTATAAGATGAATTATTTGAGTTTGTTCATAAAAATTAAAATATGCCATTTTGTATTCAGTACATCGTATTTGTATGATTGGTTAATAATATTTGCAGAGGATAAGTTGGACTATTAATCTTGTCTCACTTTGTCACCTTATGATGATGGTTACTAATCCTCTACTCATCCCATGTTTTATTTCATCATCATTAATTTTGATCAAGCGATTATTCTCTTTTTCTGACTGCTTAAACTGATCTGGTTTAACCTGATTTTTTTACCCTTTATGATTGCAGAAGAACAAATGGGATTTCTTTGCTTTTCTTGTTCTTGAAGTTTCAGCAATGTTGGTTACTGGTGGAGTTTGTCTTTCAAGTACGTGTCTGCTGAGACATAAGAGTTACTGAGTTACATTGTTCATTTTACTGCAATTTAAACTGCTGATGAAAAATAAATTTCTGCGTGCAGGAGTGTTAACTGATCCGCTGGCACCTCAGTCATTTGGGGCATGGATTCAGTATGTTGCTAACAATCACACTGGTGCAATATCATTTCTAATAGCCGATTTTTTCCTCTTCTTCGGTGTGTTTACTTTGACAGTTGTGCAGGCTAGTCAGGTATGTCTTAGAAGGTCTTATTTTGTTTTTTTTTTTTTTCTTTTTTTTGCACAAGAAATTCTCTACTCTGATCTGAAGCACGTGCCTTTTTTTTTTTCTTCTACTACTTTCATGACACAGATATCACGCAATATTACAACAAATGAAATGGCAAATGCACTGCGGTATAATTACCTCAGAGGTCCAGGTGGTAGATTCAGAAACCCATATGATCATGGTATCAAGAAGAACTGTTCTGATTTCTTGATCAATGGTTACAACGAAGATGTTGAGTGTATTGAAGAATTAGGTAGCTCAGAGGAGGGTATAGGAATGATGCATATGGCAAGAAGCTCGAACTTAGCAAATGGAGACTCGCATACCCATTCCGAATATGCAAGGGGCAATGGAAATGGCCATCATGTTATTAATGTGAATTCCAATTCCAACAGTACCCTCTCCAAAACACATCACGGTCATATTAATGGTCATGTTCATTCTTCGCATTGTAGCCATAATAATAACCATGGCAAAACCAGAAATGACAATGTTCCCTTGGGCTTAGGTCTTGGCCTTGGACGGAACACCAGATCTGTTACACCCTCATCATGATATTTACATGTCTAGTGGTTGAACCTAACCTGTAATGTATCATAGGCACACATCTGGGTTGGTTTATGTTAATTCAATTTATTTTGGCTCTTTTCTACCACACCCCCATGTGCAATTTTGTGCGGTTACATTTAGTCATCCTCTTATAGTTTTTTCTTTCTACTTTTGTAACTAATTTAAGTTGCATTTAAAAGCTGATAAGCCTTGAAATCTATGTATGAAATTCGAATGTATTTGCTAGAGCCTAGAGGTCTCGTCCCCCCTTCCTTCCTCTGGTGGTTGCTAGTGTGCGGATGAAACAAATATATATACTTGTACAAGTTATTCTTTTTAATAACTTATTATACAAATTTTATTAATTCAGTTGTAAATTAAAATTTCTTATTGAACTGATTTAAGTTAACAATTTTTATAAAATTTTAATTTTTTAAATATTTCATTAAATGAAAATATTTTGACGGCAATATTTTTTTTGAAAATATAAATGATTTTTTTGGACTGCAAAATATAAATAATTTTGATTATAAAAGTACATAATTATATATGTTTGATTATAAAAGTACATTTATTGATATTTTAAATAGCACTATCCATGAAAAACAAATAAGGAATGATTAACTTAAATTACTTTATAAGAAGTTTGCATCTATTTAGTGATGAGATTGATTAACTTCATATTCTAGAGAAAATTATGAAGTGAAACAAGTGAGAAAGTTTAACACAGTATCAATTGTTCTTGTTACACAAACACACATGTAAGATATATTTAGAGAAAGAATCTTTTTTACCTAAAAGTAAAAGAAATATATTGACTATTAATTTTTTTGTAAGTAGTCAAAATTAAACAAACAAGTCGTGCGAGTTTTTTTTTTTATAAAAAAAAATTACATTTTTAAAACTCATGATTTTTTCAGTAGACATATAACATTAAATCTTAATTATTTATGTATTTACGATTTAATTTAGTTCACTGGCTCTCTTAGAATTAACATTTTTACTAGATATGTCCTCATATATGAAAAGAAATCTAATATGTCACTTTTGTACGAAAGCATCTAATCTAACCTTAACTTTACACTATCAATAAAAACTTAACCTTGCAAATATACATAAATAATAAAGACTAAAGGCTAAAGTTGTTTCATTTAATAATTTTCACTATATATATGTCTCATAAGTTATATATATTCTATTTTATAATATAAACTTAAATTATAAAAGCATATTCATTTATGTTATATGTTAAAGAAAGATAAGTTTTTTCAAAATTTTAAATAAGCTCTTATAATTTGATGGAAACTAATAAAATTATAATATTTATTAGTGAATTTTATGGTTTTTTAATTTTACAATATGGAGATTATATTAAAAATCTATAGAATATAAAAGTTTAGTTAAAATTTTGATGAAATTATAAGAACAAGCATCTCCAATGGGAAGTGCTATATGAGTTTCTTAAAGTCACATACTCATTTTTTTGTTGTCCCTACAATGTCATGTCACTCACAAGAACTCTAACCAAATTTTGCTCCAATGCAAAAAATTGTAAGAAACTCCAAAAAATCTCCTTGATTGGTGATGTTTGAAAAATAAGAAATTCTAGAAAGAGGTTCTTATATAAGAAACCCAAATTTTTTATGAAGAAACTCTCATGCCACCTAGATACACTCCAATGCATAATTTCTTCTAAGAAACAATTCCTTATTCTAAGAAACTCACTAAGTACCTTGCATTGGAGATGCTTACAAGTAATTTAACCGTAAAAAAATCTGTCATACAATTATTTAGCCACGCCTCTCTTTCAATACACTATTAGTTTTTGACCCTATGCACGGAATAAAATTTATTTGTGTGGTTATATGGTAATTTGGTATTAAATAATATAGTTTCATAATGAAAAAAAATTATTCGAGTTTTTATTGAATTATTTGTTTTGATATATAATTAATAAAAATAAGATAACATGTACTATTGTGAAACAATTATTGTTACAAAGAATTGTAAATATATATAAATTGTTGAAACATATACGTAATTCTTTAATTATTCTTCACATGTTCTAAACATATGATAAATAAATAAATAAATATACAATAATTTAGTATTGTATTAAAAGTATGCATATAACGAAAAATATTTGTTAGTATGCAATTCTCTACCTAAATTATTTCTCCAACAAAAACCACCACCCCTATTAAATAAAGGATGATAACACTTTTGAAATGGAGTGAGATTATATAAGAAATATAAACGATTTTATTTTTTATAGGAAATAGAAATAATATTATGAGATTATTTTAAAAGCATGATGAAAATGGAGATGAAATCAATAATAAAAAACATAAATAAAATGTATATACATGACATTAACAAATAATTAAAACTAATGTGGACTCATTTATAAGATACCTAGCACAACACCAACAATAACAATTTGTAAGTGGTACTCTCAAATAATTAAATATTGACAATAAATCATGTCAAGCTATAGTCTTCTTTTGAGCCGACTAGTGCTTATATGAAAATCTTTATAACATTCACATATTTATCATCACATGTATATATATTATTTGGTCAAATAATAATTTTTCTTTGGACCGATGATTACTCGCATAAATAAAAAATATACTCATTTTTATACTTCACAATAAGGTATTATCCACAAAAGAGGTTGCTTTGACAACAATATTATTTCAACCAATTTATTATGAAATACAAGACAATTAGAAGCAATAATAATTCAATAAAACAAACATAAATCAAAAGTTTATTTTAGTTAATTAAATGCCCAAGTTCCTTAATTTTCTTGATCTTAATTTTATGAATGAGATTGTAATAAAATTACCCAAACTTTATTATAATAGATTGAATGTCATTCTTGATAACAAATTATAATTTTATTGTTAACAATAATATCTTTAAATTGTAATAAATAAATAAATTCTAACAAATTATTTTCTAAGAAAACTCAAGTTCAAATACAGTTTAATCATTAACAAATATATAATTTTAAACTATATAAAATATAAATTGTAAAAAAAAAACAATATTACATATATAATATTTTATTACGTACAATATTCCCTTAACAATTAATTTTTTTTTTTGCATCAAACTAATTGTAGATTTGATTCGTATATCACTAGAAAATTGATGCACAATAAAGTGTTAAAATTAGACAGAGAAAAAAAAACTCAAACAAATGGTTTTGATGCAAACCCACAACACCTTTTTCAATATACATAAAAGACAAATATTTTCTAACATGTGTTTCCATTACAAACTACCATTCATGATACATATGCATATAATGTGAATGACAAAAAAAATAAGGATTTCTTGAAACCATATTGAAATCGATATAGGTAAGAAATGATGTAAGTCTTATCAAAAAAACTAAATCCAATAATTTTACTATAATTCAATATGATACAACTCTGATACCAATTGAAGGAAAATTAATTCCTGAATCCTTATAATGAAAACCATCACCCAAGAAAACCCTAGAAGCATCATATTGGATCATCAAAAATCTTAAACAAATAAAGTATACATGTTTCTATTGCAGCAATGATTTATCTTTATTATTCTAGTATTTTCTTATGAGCTTTAGTCTTTTTCGATTAAATCACTCTTTACAGGGTATTCTCTCTAGATGAAAAAAAAAGAAAATTGAAACTTGATTTGACTTATTCAAGACCATAATTCTATATATAATGTTTTTCTTTATTGTTGGATCAATAAGGTCTCATTATACTTAATTGGTCCAACACTGATATCCACTAATTTAACCCATATCTATTTAAGAATCTATTTGGACTAATAACTTTAATTTATCTAATATATATTAAATAACATTATACAATTATTAATACAATATATAACACATAATAACGTTAGAAAATTTAATTTCATAACATACTTCAAATTTATTAATTTTATAGACTTTAAAAGGAAACATAAATTGTTAATTTTTAACATTTATTTTCTTGATTTCGTC
>PYAF01000424.1:190146-216356 GCA_007407185.1 Glycine tomentella
TATATAGTACAAAATACTTATTACTTCTAGTTCATAATTTCTAAATCAAATTTTCACAAATTTGCTACTGTTAAAAATTTAATATATTTTATAGCATTATCCTCAATATCTTTCGTGCATAACATGTATGTCTTTATTTTAGATTTTAATTTAAAATATATAATTAAATAATTCATTTCATAAAGTTATCGTCTATTAGATGTATAATTAACTATGTATCTATAATGGACAACAAAGATTAATAATTAAAAATATTATACTTTAATCGTTAATCATTTTTCATACAAAATTAAGAAAACATTTATAAAAAGATATTCAACCTATGCATGCATGTTACTGGTCAGACACTCCAGTAGTATATATATATATATAAAGATAAAGATTGCTCACCATTTTGTTGCAAGATTAATATACATTATTATCTGCTTTTGGTGGTCGCTATTATCAAATTATACTCCTTTCAGTGACAGATATCTAAGAAGTGGATAATATCCAACATTTTTTTTTGTGAAATTAATATCAATACTAGTATTTTAGCACGTGCCTTTATAAAAAAAATATATTTTAGAATGTATATCATAATTTATTTAAAAAGACTAAATTACTTATTTCATCAAACAATTACTTGACATTAATGTTGTACTTAAAGTTTATGAAATTAAATCAGTACATTGAAAGTAATATTTGACTTCACTTATTAAAAGCTTTTTTTTTCTTTTTTCTCGTTAGTAAAAACTCGGGTTAAACATTAGTTTAAAGAAGTATTAAAATTTAAGAAAAAAACATGAAGAAAATGAAGGAAAAACAAAACAAAACACCGAGTTAGAAACTAACGGAGTTTTTCCTTTTAATGTTGTTCCAAAATCCTGATTTATTTGTTATTTTGAACTTAAAATTTAATTTACTTTTTATTAAAAATTTATAGTTTATTTAAAAATTATTATTTGATTTGCTTCTTTTTTTTGGGTTGAATTATAATTTGATTTGTTTTGAAAGCTACTTCTAATAAATTAAAGAAAATGACGATAAAGGACCTTTTAATTGAAGCGTTCAGAAGCCACGACTACGAGTAAAAGGAAAAGACAACAAGAGGTGAACGGTCATTGTCTCCAAATGTGGGAGATATTTTAAAGATGTTGGTGCAGTTTTTCGATTAAAATTTATTTTGATAATCTGCGTAATAAAAAATGTATAATAAGATTAAGAGATAAAAGTCCATTTTTAACTAAAAATATATAATTTCTTGTAAGTTTTGTCCCTATGTTAATTTTCGGATAGATATGTTACTTGTCACAGAAAAAAGAGTCCACACTTTACAATTATGAAATTGGTTATAGAATTAAAGGTACTCTTAGACATGTTTCCACCGGTAGGCTCCACTGTACTATAATTCACTATTTCAAATATAGTAATAGTGGGATCATTCACTATTTCTTTGATTTGTTTTTTTTAGGGCGCCCTCAATTTAACTTTTAATGGGCTATTTTTTCACGTTTATGTGAAATAAAATGTTTAATAATATCCTAACGTGCATTACACGCATTCTTGATGATTAAACTCCACTAGTTGATTATTGTTAATTTTTTAGATAAAGTCTCAATGAAATTTGTCGATGATGTATACAAGTTATAAAGTACTAGCAGTGCCTTAACTGATCCAACAAGTTAGATTACTTAGTCGTGTGTGTAAACCTACTCAATTACAAATTGATAATTATTTCTACAAGAAAAAAAAAAACGAAGTTTAGTTGGCTAATATTTCAAGCATAATGAAGCATGAAGGTGACTTTTCCTTTTGCTTGATACGAGCAAACATTTGCCAATGCCCGCAGGCCTGAGTTTTTAGGAATTTTTTTTAAAGTGATCGGTAGTTTATGTATGGCTTCTTCTTCTTGTTTTCATTCCTTTGGAAAAAAAAAAAAAAAAGATTCATCCCACCTCCTTTTAAAAAAACTTATGAAAACTGAAAAGTTTATTTTAATAACTAAAAATAAATAATATATGCAGTGTAAAAATCTTTTGTACTTTTTTTTGTGTAGACGGCAACAAGAATAAAACTTAATCCTGTGATAAGAGTGTGTTTGGCAATCATTTTTTACCTAGCTTTTAGTTTTCGGTCCACATGCCATAACTAAGTTGGCATTAACTATTTATTTCCCCTATAATTATCCATATGGTATTTTTCCAATTATAATAAAGAGAATCAGAAAGAAAAATGGACACAATTTCAAATTATACAACTCATGGAGAAAATGACAAGTCACAATGATCTTGTTACCAATTTGAACATATTAACAAAGAATGATTTACCATGTTTTTACTTGATAAAAAATCTGATCGGTTATCACCAAATAAAATTGTGATATTTTCAGATTCAAAACTCTCATTGATTTGTTCAAAGAATATAAAAACGATTAATATCAACGAAGAACAATAGATCTATCATTTATATTAAATAAAAGAATTGAACACTTTACGCATGCACCAAACAAGAAGGGGGCAATGGGCAAACATAATAAGGAGTTTGAAAGTTTTACCTCTCAAGCCATTAGTTACACTTTGCACTTTGCACTGAAGTGTAGATTACGCTGTGAGACATCTTTTAGAGTCAGAAAAAGCGGATTTGATATACCATTCATTGAATTTGGATCTGAATCCAAATCCCAAATTTGGTTTCGTCATCCTTGGTAGTAAAAATATATACATTTTTATAGAAAATTTTCCATAATAAATTCTTGCGTTAGAAGCGACCACATCTCGAATCTGCTATACGCTTGTGAAATAAGTGTAAGTTTGACACTTTGACCGTTTGTAATAAATTTAATTTAATTTATAAAAGTTTGATTATAAATAAATTTATAATAGAGTAATTTAGAGCTTAATTTTTAGGTAACGTTAATGTAATTTTTTTTCTAACCAATCAAGAATAATTATAAAAATGAACTTAAGTAATTATTATAAAAATTAATAAATTTACTATAAATAATAATTAATTATTAAATGATAGTATATTCGAAAAAAATATATTATTCCATCAAACTCCTTTAACTACTTTGTCTCCAATAATAACAACAATAAAAATCTGTTCTAAGAGACAAATCCACCTTTATAGATAATCTCTTAACTTAAAATATTGAATCTTAAACAAAATATCACTTTTCATATAAAATACGTGACAAGAACATGAAATTTTATACTTTTTTAATTTTACCTAATTTTAAAAAATAAATTTTCTTAGTATTTAACATTTAATTTATAATTTATTAGTATTTAACATTTAATTTATTAATATTTAATATTATGAGTATATATTAACAAATAGAAAATAGTATATAATTTATTAACATTAATTTATTAGTAATGCTATCTATATATTAATATTTACTAATTTGTAGTTATTAGTTACACACTTTACACTTATATGTATAAATTTTTGTTCCCCGCTTCTGGCCATGCTTGTTTGAGCTCATGCTAGGGGTTGTATTTTTCCCCATTTGATGGGAGTTTAACAATATTATTTCCTTTTATAAAAAAAAGTTATATGTATAATAATTTACATTTATATTAATATAAAGTTCTATATTTATGGTTGGGCTCGCGTCAAATTTGAAAAAATATTAATTTTGTCATCATAATTTGTTTATATTAATTTATATTTATAAAAAAAATATTTTTATTGATTTTTAGTGATAATTTTTTCAAACAATTTTATAATATAATAGACAGACTTAATTTTTTTTATCTTCTTAAACAAACTACTTAAAAAATACCAAAATCCGTTATTGATTCATCTTTCCTTCTTCCTAATCTAATCAGAAAGTATTAAAAAATCACTAAAAAGTAACAAAATTACAAATTTTAAAGATATTCTCAATCATCATTTTAAAAGTTTTAAGTATTATAAATTATTTAATTCATTTATAATTAAATTTTATGTATAAATTTATTAGTTATATCAAATTATTGTCTAACAAAATTAGCACTTAAGAATCGATAAAAATATATTTTATTTTTTCATGATCGAATTTTTTTTATAAAAATAAGATTAATACTTTTCAACTTTTATTGTAACCCGAAACGTAATTTACCCCCAAATTGTTAGAAAATAGGATTTGCAAGGGGAGGGAGAGATCCAACAGAAGAGAGCGGAAGGGAGGACGTGGGACCCGCATGGTTGAGAATGAGCCCACTCTTCTCTTCTCCCCCCTATTCTATTCTTATCTGCTCCACTCTCACTCCGCTTTCACTACCACGTGTCTTCCTTCTTCACTTCGTCACGCTTCTCTTCTCACACACCCCATTCCCATTCCCAACCCCCTTTCTTCCTCATTACTTCAATACAATTCCTCTCTCTGTCTCTCTCTCCAAACAAACCTGCGCGCTTTCACTTATCATCTTCCCATGCTTTCTGTTTCAAAGGTCCGTCATCAAAGCTAAACACCTTTTCCTTTTTCCTTTCTCGCTTTATCCACACTTTTTTATTTCCTTCTTTCATGGATAAACCTTAAAATTACTTAAGCTTAAAATCATGTGTATGAAACTTTAAATAATAAAATCTCAACGGAGGAAGGAATCATCTTGATCGTACGGAAGTTAGTTGTTCTATCTTTCCGTGTTTCTCTCGTCTCTTGTAAGTTGTAACCGAATCTCGTCGCCACTGTAATAAATAAAAGTCTCACAAAACTTAATCAACGTGTTCTGTGTTCTTTGGTTTGTTAGTTAGTTACTATGACTTTTTTTTTTTTTTTTGTCGTATTTCTGTTCTAATTGTTTCATGATAAGCTTGATTAATTCTGCAACGATCTTTTTCCCCCAAATTTGAACTATAGTTAGGTTGACACTTGACATAGTTTGTTTATTTTATTTTATTTTACATGACAGAGTTCAGTCCAACAGCACAAAATCTTTGAAATGGGAAATTGACTTTCTTTGGCACATTCCATGCGTATATGATCAAAAGGGTATCGACAAATTAAGTGATGGGGGGAATTTGTTCTAGGAAGAGAGATCAGCATGTTGTTGAAGATGATTTACACAGAGGAGTCTCGGGGAGGTATTGTAGAAGTGGCAGCACAAAATGGTTGAGGGCCAGAAGTTTGCGTGCTAAGCCCAATCATTGTGCAGGAGGGGGAACATGCCCCTCTCTCATGGATTTGTGCATAAAGAAGATGCGTGAGGTGCATATTTTTGCCGGCTTTGTTGGTTGTTTCGCTTTGGTTATTTTTGTCTTCACATGGTTATTTGATCCACACATGTTTTGAGTTATAACAGGATTTTCATAAATACAATTCCTTTTCGATTCTTCCGAGAGACATAAGTCAGCAAATCTTCAATGAATTGGTTGATTCTCACTGCCTGACCGAAGTGTCTCTTGAAGCCTTCAGAGATTGTGCTCTTCAGGTACTGTATTTGAGGCTTGGTGGAATTGGAAGTGTTGCTAAAATTTGAGTATTCAATGCTTACGAATGTTGACCCTAGAGCCTACTTATCTGATGTGTTCTGCATATGGCAGGATATTGACCTGGGTGAATATGTTGGAGTGAACGATGATTGGATGGATGTCATCTCTTCCCAAGGGTTGTCTTTACTTTCAGTTGATGTTTCTGGTTCTCAGGTGACAGATAATGGATTGCGACTCCTAAAGGATTGCTCAAGTCTTCAAGCATTGACTCTTAATTACTGTGACCAATTTTCAGAATATGGGCTTAAGCACATTAGTGGTAGAGCTACTGTTCTTATGATTAATTTGTTTTCTCACCAGAATGCCTCTATTATTTTACGAACATAGGAAAATCATACTAATGATTCGAATTAGTTTGGCTGGGGCTTGAGGTCAATGTTTTAATACCAATCTTGCATTCTATCTGTATAAAAACTATGAATCTTGTATTGTTGTTTTTAATCTTTCTCTTTTTCTTAAACGACTAATTCTATTGTGTTTTCACAAAGATTTTGAACTTTTGGTGTTTCTTACAAAAGAAAATTGGAGAAATTCATTTGTGTTTGAATAGAATTCATCTTAATTATGAAATGATTCTAATTGATTTTTTCATGACCTATTCAAAAGTAATTCAGAGTTATACCAGTTATACTTTTCAGCCTCATTTTAACTCCTCCCTTGTGCTGGCCTACAAAAGTATATCTGATTGCATTGTTGAATATTAAGTTAAATGTCTTGTTCTAGTGAAACTTTATAGAAGTCTTATTTTAGTTATGTAAATTTTCTTTTTTTACTTTCTTTTTTGTGTCATTGGCTCATTGCTTGTGGCAGTGTGTGGCATACAGTGCAGAATTATTCACAGGGATCAATTAATGTTATTTTTCCATATGATTGTTGTAAAATGAATATAAATAACGAAATTCAATTTTGAAATGGAAATTGAACATTATATAAAATTGGAATTACGCGCAACCAATACAACAATAACATTGTTTGTTCTGAGATATCAAATGGATCAGGTTTAACTTGCTAAAGGTTAATATTGTCCTGTTTGATTAACATAAGCAATCAATGCCAATTTGTGTAGGTCTTTCAAACTTGACTTCCTTGAGTATCAGGAAGAGCAGCTCTGTCAAACCCGATGGAATGCGTGCTTTCTCCAACTTATTTAATTTGGAGAAGTTGGACCTTGAGAGGTGTTCAGAGATTCATGGTGGATTTGTTCATCTTAAAGGTTTCTATCCTTTGATTTCTTGCTCATCTATATGCAAGAAGTTAACTTATTCCTAATGTAACTGATTTTTGTAATTTTGCATAAACCAATCTCACATCTGGTGATCTGAAATAAATTTGTTAATATATAGTTAGGTATGGGTGGCTGATTGGCTGGCCTGACATATGGGGTGTTTGGTTTGGTGGTGGTCCGCCAGTAGGCTACCAAAACCATGTAGATGCATGATAAAACTGACACAGCTCAGTGTTAAATGATGCGATTTAATTTTAACGCACCGCCAAATCAAACACAATTATAGATGTTAGATGATGGTTCTTCATCGTTATTGGTTAATGGGGTTGAGGGCAATTGGTTGGTGCTGTTGCCCGTGGTTAATGTTAATGGTGATGATAAGTTCTACTTCATTCAACAATTTTTTTTTGGGGGGTGGGTGTTGTTTTTTGGGGGGGGGGTACAAAATTTGTTTAGGGGGAGGGGAGGTTGCATAGGGCTTGCCAATGGAGGACTACTGACAGGAATTGATCCCTGTTTGATCCTACCAGTTAGGTTGGCTTCTTCAAGGGATTCATCATTTAAATATTTATCAGATGCTATCTTGCTTAGAGAGTCATTTTGTAGAAACATAATTATGGAATTAGTAGGTTATAGATTTAATTTCCTTTCATTTTTGTTTAAATACAGGTTTGAAAAAGCTCGAGTATCTTAATATTGGATGTTGTAAATGTGTTACGGATTCAGACATGAAGTCTATCTCAGGTATTGATTATAAAATTGTATGATTTTTATCATAGTTATTGCATTTCAGGTTTATTTATGTGGTAAAGAGGCAGTATTATTGTGTCTCATTCATGAGTTCATTATCTGAACTGAGCTTTTGTATGACATATATCATATTCAGTGCCTTACTTGCATTGATTCTTATTACTAGTTGGCTAATAGGGATGGCTAAACCAAAAACTGGGTTGGGAATATTGTTCTCTAAATTTTACTCACTTTCTATTTTTTCTGGGTGCTTTCCTTTCTTAGGGCTGTCCAATCCATACAAGTCAAACAGTAAACCCCCTTAAAGCTATCATGAGTGGAACACCAAAGAGAAGCCATAAACAAAAACCTATCCACTATATGTCCAGTGATAAAGAAATGCACTAGACAACCACATAAACTGCACATGACACAATATTTTGTCTTCTTGATTTACCAAAACAATCGTCTTATATTCATTGATGCCTCTTTTGCGTGTGGGGTTTACTATTTCTGATGAAATCTTGTTTAGACTTTGAGAAAGTTTAACCCCAAGGGGTTGGTTGAGTGGAGCAAGACACGGTTTTGCATTTGACAAGTTCTTGGTTAAAGCCCTCAGTTGTCTCCTTGGGTTGAGGTAAATGTAAATCTACAAGCGCTCTGAGTTAGAAACCTTCCTGCCTTGGATTGGGGGAAAATTTCTGATAAAAAAAAAAAAATCTAGGAACCTTTTTTTTGTTGTCTTTTGGTTGAGGTAAATGTAAATCCTTTACAAGTGCGCTCTGAGCTATGTCTGTCTGTGTACGACAAATTGTGTTTGTGTCTCCCCTCCTCCCCCCCCCCCCCCCCCCCCCCCCCCCCCAAAAAAAAAAAAAATAATGAATTGGCAGTAGCATGGTATCAAGGTTGATCCTTGAGTTTATCTGGAACATGTGGTTGTGCATGTTAAATCAATTGCTGCATTTACCATCTGTTCTTTCTTTTAGAATCAGGAAGCTAGGCATGATATTTTTGAGCTGACTGTTGCCATATAATGTTTCAGAGCTTATAAATTTGAAGGAGTTACAAATTTCCAACAGCAGTATTACTGATATTGGGATTACCTATTTGAGAGGTATTTTTTTCACAATGTTTACCATCCCTTACAAGTGTATTAGACTATAACTGCTGCTGCTACTATTTTGTGCACATGAGCATATCCGTAGTTGTCATTTGTCAATGTCCACTCTCAAATGAAAATATCATTCTCTTACTATCATCAAAATAGAGTTTTAGTATATGGAATGAGTTCATAACATAGTTTGCTTTATGTACTATGTTGCTCTGTTTTCGTCAGTATACATTACCTGGGTATTCCTTTCTGACTTTCTGGTTTACAGGTTTGGAGAAGCTTACCACATTAAATGTTGAAGGATGCAATATTACTGCTGCATGTTTAGAGTTTATTCATGGTAAATATAAATTCTCATTTTATTCTTTGAAGTGCCATTTCATTTCATTTTTTCTTAATTTTAGACAGCAGTTTTGTTTGTTCTGGAAGCCATTCTGTAATGCATGAGCTTGCTTTCATATTTTGTTTGGAAAATTAAGGATTTGAATAATCCAGCATGCAATCGAATGGTGCTTAAGCGGCAAAGGCTATGTTTGAACTTGGAAACTCATTTACTTATTATTCCAATGCCTAAAATTTTCCTAATTAGTTCTTTAATCATAGATATATTTTTTGTACAGCCTTAGCTTCCTTGGCATGCTTAAATCTCAACAGGTGTGGTCTCTCTGACGATGGATTTGAGAAAATTTCTGGTAACTTTGATATACAATGACCAAATTTGTGGAATTCTGGTTTCCGGGCCTTACTTGTTGCTCTACGGATGGCAAATCATTGGATTCTTGGTTTTACAGCATGCACTTCCTTTCCTGCAGGTCTTAAAAACTTGAAGAGGTTAAGCCTGGCTTTTAACAGGATCACAGACGCATGCTTAGTTCATCTGAAAGGTACTTGGAACATCAATATCTCACAAGAGTGACTATTTTATCCACATGTTGCATTCCTAAATTAAGAATACTCTTGATTTTTACAATACTTTTGTGGATGTCGAAAATGCGTTTGAGATGGACTTTTTCCTTTGTTTTTCAATTCCTTTTACTTTTAATAATTTTACATGGACATGTTAGAGTGATCTTCATGCTTCTTTTCTATCTGCAAAGTATCCTAGCTGTTACAGACAAAAAGGAGAGGTAGGAAACCTTTTCTACATTGTAAATTTTCTTTCAAGAGTCCTTCAAACACTGATAATGTTAACTGACTTAATGCAAATTTTAAAGTAAGTGTATTGTAAATAAATATGAAGTATGAAAGTCCAATGTTAGCCTCAAATATCTCTTTTCACTTTTCATGGAAAATTATTGTCACTATTATTATTTGGTACATGAGTAATTATTGTTAATAACTTAATATCTGCTCAACACATGTTTTGGATGATATTTTATCCTTCTCATATTATAATTGCCCACCCTTCTCTAAAGGTCGTATAAAAGGACACACGAAACTGAAAGAAAAATTGAAAAGTACCTAGAATTATTAAGTGCACATTATATTATACTCTTTAAATTTCTCAAAAATATTTGTCCATTTGATCTCTAAAGCTTACTGACCCTTAACGTTCTTAAGCACTTCTGGGATAAAAACTACTTTCATACTCCACAAGTTGGGTCATTAATGTTACTGGGACATTGACAATCATCAATCATCATGCATGCGGCTTGTTCACTGTTCTATTTTTCCAATTATCCTTTATTTCATTAATCTTTTTTTTCTTCTTTTTGCAGGTTTAACAAATTTGGAGTATTTGAATCTGGATTCTAGCAGGATAGGTGATGACGGGCTTGCTAATTTGACAGGTTTGCACTAGATTTTATCATTTTCATTTTGGTAGATTTAAAAAATGGGCATTACATTGTTCAAAATTTATACAGATTTATATACTTTTTCAATGTTTTCTTGATCTGTGCTTGGGGATATATGACATGAGGCATCGAGGCTTAATACCTTGATGCCATTTTCAGCTGAATGACATACTTTGATGATTGAAATCCTCCTATATTGTGAGTCAGTAAAAATTGAGATGGAATAGAGCCATATGGCACTTGGCATAAAGTGGAATATTTGAATTAGATGAAAGTTATCATGGGAATTTAAGCCAGCATTTAGCCTTGACATTGTGTTTAGAATGTAGATATACATGATGCTTGGTCTGGTGGTTTTAATTCAGTTTTGCTTATAATTTTTCTTTTAATTTACTTAATTTGTTTATCATAATGCTTTCTGAAGGGGAAGAGATCCTGATTGGTTTGAAAATTTGACATTTTAGTAATCAAATAGTTTGATTTGAAATATCACCTATGGTATGGAATTTATAGTTATTTGTTCTTTCAGGCCTTACACTCTTGAAAAGTCTGGTGTTGTCTGACACTGACATTGGGAACAGTGGGCTGCGTTATATTTCAGGTTGATGTCACAATCTTGAATATGGTTATCAAATAAAAATATAAACTCTATTTATTGCAAGTTTATTGGCAGATGAGTTCAAATTAGATCTTTGATATGTTAGTATATTTGTTGGGTATGTCTCACTGCTAGAATTTATGGAAGTACCAATGCTACACCTATGTGGTATTCTATGTCATAATATATATGCAGAACCTTATTCAGTTTGCACATGTAAGCTTTTAGTGAAAAAATTGACATTTTATGCTTTAATCTACCATTATTGCGTTATATTTCAGACTCTTGTATAATGTTTGAATATAAATTTCAGAAAGCCCTTTGAGTTACCCAATTATAAGTGTTTTTTTTTTTTTTAATAAAAAATTATCTCTATTCTTACCAATCTATCCCTACAGTGCTAAGATGACTTTGCTGCTTGTGACATTTTAATTTGATTGAAAACATCTTATACTGTTTCAGGACTTCTTACCTTAAACTAAACACTGTCTAAATCTGAATATTGTTTTTGTATTTACCTCTACAAACACACACACATACACACACACAAAAATATTGTGTTGTTAAAGATCTTTACAGACAATACATAAAATGCATGTGTTGGTTATCTGGTTCTTGCTTTTCTTCAGGTTTAAAAAAACTGGAAGATTTAAATCTTTCATTCACCACAGTAACTGATAATGGCCTGAAAAGGCTGTCAGGATTGACACAACTCAAATCACTTAATCTGGATGCCCGACAGATTACCGATGCTGGACTTGCAAATCTTACCAGTAAGCATGTGTATATTCATGTGTCAACTATTTTTTCTTTGGGCTTAACTACACATTTTGTCCCTCTAGCTTAGACTTTGTGATTTTAGTTTCCCAAGTTTTTTCCAAACAAATCAAGTCCCTCTAATTTTAAAACCTAAAACCCTCAAAATTTTCTATTCAAATAGTTTGGGATGTATGATGGATTAAGATATGGAATAATTTAAGAGAAAATTTTGGATCTCTTTTATTTTTTTGGTGAAATTTGATATTTTAGTCCACGAGTTTGGAGCAAAAGAATGTGGAAAATGATGTATTTAATTCATCTTGTGAAGATTTAGAGTGGAAAATGAGAATTTGAAAGTTTTAAGTAAAAGGAAAGCGATTGAGGGACTTAATTGAAATAATTTAAAAAATTGAGAGATTAAATCCACAAAAAATTACTGGAGGACCAAAACCACACATTAGCTATAGTAGAGTAACTAAAATTACAATTAAGCTCCCCCCCCTCTTTTATGTGGAATTTTGGATTCACCTGAGGTCATTTTTTTAAAATCAATGCTTTTGTCATATGAGCGCTTTTGTATTTGATAGAGGGTAGTGCCACTGCCTAGTTGTGAGCAATCATCGATATTAGATCTTGCCCAATTCTCTACATAAACCTATCAGCAATCTCTACTGTTTAATCCGAGTCTGATACCTAGACCTTGCCAAGGCAGGGTGTCCAGCCCACAGCATATTGCAAGTTGCAACATTATATCTTTGATTTGGATTGCTGATTGAAATAAAGTTTTTAATTTTGACACTTCCCTGTATACAATGAATTCAATCAAAAACTGTATCAAACCAATCATACATGGTCTAGGATCATGTTCCTTTTTTATTAGGTGCCAGCTATAAGATATTTTTTAAAAAGTTTTATGTAATTAATTTCTGTGCAAGCTGTGATTAATTTTGCTGGTATAGCTTCAATTCTAGCTGTGTGATTGCCTTGGCTCTTGGCTTTAATAGGTCTGAGTGGATTGATAACATTGGATCTCTTTGGAGCACGCATTTCAGATAATGGAACTACATATTTACGATGTACGTATATTTCAATTTTAGACTGTAGTTGATTTCCTTTTTGGTGTATGACTGTATGCAATTCCTAGCTGTATATTTCTTTAACTTATCTAATTGCTAGTTGACTTTGTTAACTTATAAGACATAACTAAGTAGTCTACATTTGGAATGGGAATGCATCAGTAGTAATAGGGGATAACTTGTAAGGTATAACTGTGTAGTCTACTTTTTAGGATATTTTTTGTTCAACTGTTTATCATATAGGTATTGGGCCACACACTTTGATTTTTTCATGAAAATGTTATAATCTGTCGAGAGAATAAATGAAGCTATATAGTATGTTGTGCTTCTGTTCTTTATTGTATATTTGTGTTATATGAAAAATATAAAACTGCTGAACTGGTCAAACAAGTGGTGCCAAATCATGCTACCTTACTTCTACAAGTAGTTTCTGTTTGTAGACTATGATGGCAATCTTAACTTTACATGTTCCCCTCTAGAAAATCAAATGGAAATTTTGGTTTGTATCAATTTCTTTTTTAAAATTCTCCTCTTTTAGCTATCGTAATGTCGTCATTTAACTTACTGAATTCAGCAATGAATTCATGTTTATTTCATTATGTCTATACTTGAGAGCAAACGGGCTCAATACAAAATAATAAATGGAGGCAGTACTACTTGGAAATCCCATTCAACACCAACTTTTTTTTCCCATTTGTTTTACGATTGAAATATCAATCAATCATAAAACAAATGAGGATGTTAAGGTGGATGTGTAGTTATATGAAAATGAATAAGATAAGAAATGAAGATATTCAACGAAAGGTAGCAGTAGTATTGGTGAGTGAAAAGATGAGGGAGCACAGATTGAGGTGGTTTGGGCACGTAATTAGACAGCTCTTTGGATGCTCCCATTAGAACAAAAGTTTGTTACCAAAAGTTTGATACAGGTAGAGGTAGACTGAAACTTAACTGAGAAAAGGTAGTTAAACAAGACTTAATGGAGTGAGATATAGATTGGCGGACAGTGTGTCTTAGGATAGAATGGAGAAAAACTATAAGCTTGGTGGAGGGTTAGACCCGTTGTTATCGCTATGTTCTAAATGATACCTTTTTAGCCCTTTTCTGCTTCATCTCTCCCCTCCTTCTTTTCCCCTTCTTTGCTTTTATTGGTTTTTGTTTTTTAATCTTTTCGTTTCTATCTTTGAGTTCATTTACCACCGATCTTAAGTAGCTTGGATTAAAGATGTTGTTGATGTTGATGTTGTTTTATGATTGAAATAATGGGGAAATATGGGTTTACATAACCTTGTGCCAAAGGTTACTGGTTTTCTTGCTGGCTTAAATATTAGTTCCTCTTTTGTTCTCCATTTTGCAGCGTTCAAGAACTTGCAATCCCTTGAAATATGTGGCGGAGGATTAACTGATGCCGGTGTAAAAAATATAAGAGAAATTGTCTCCCTGACACAGCTAAACCTGTCCCAGAATTGTAATTTGACGGATAAAACTTTGGAATTGATATCTGGTATTTTCTGCTTGCCTTAAATACTTTATATACCCCTTATAATTCAGGTAATCAGAATTAAATATGAAAGAAAAGAAAAATTGGATGGAGAATATTATTTGTTATATTGGTTTTTCATTCCTCTCGTTGCCCTGTAATTGGATCGAGTAAAAGTTTGTTCTGCTTTTATTAACACATCTTTGTATATCTTTATATCTGAATACAGGAATGACAGCACTGAGGTCGCTAAATGCTTCAAATTCTCGTATAACCAATGAAGGACTACGGCATTTGAAGCCTTTGAAGAATTTACGCACTCTTACCTTGGAGTCTTGCAAGGTTACTACTTCTGGAATTAAGAAGCTTCAGTCAACTTATCTTCCAAATTTGATAAGCTTTCGGCCAGAATAGACCAGGAGAATGAGAGAATTCTGTTATGTGCCTGTTGAACAATGATCTGTACTTATTTATGGCTACTGTTTGGATAGTTGAAAAATGTACATAAAATGACATGCAAGAATGTAATTATGCTTTATTTTGCATGTTTGTATTTCCCTGTCTAAGAAAAATTGTACATAAATCTTTCTTTCCCCCTTTTTCCTCTGGGTATGCCTGGTGGGGCTATCTATAGTCTGTGCCTAATGTATGTGTAATAAAGTTGTTTGGACCAGAGTGATGGTGCTCATTATTATGTTCGTGTAGTAATAAATTGTATTTGACCGAGAAGAGAGTTGTTCCCGTTGACTGGCTTTTTATTGTGCTATTTGCTCTTGAATAAGACCATGTTTTAGAAATCATACTTGCCTTAATAAAAAAAAAAAAAAAAATCATATTTGCGGTATGGTGAAACAGTTGGAGCAGCGGCTCCTGCATGCAAATCCTATTTTGAATTTTTTTTATAAATATTCAATTTTGTCCTTGAAAGAATAACTTGGTGATCATATCAGTCTCTAAAAAATAAAATAATTTTTTTGTACGTGCATGATTTTTAAAATAATTATCTTAAAAGTTAATAAATTTATAGTACAATGTATTGTCATTAGGTGAGTGTATAATTATTTTACTTATTATTATAATATATTATGAGTTGACAATGACGATATTTTATATTGTTAGTGCATAACTTATTTTTTATTTTATTTTTTACAGCAGAATAATAAAAATGTTAGAACTTACAAGTGAGCACAAATACCATTATACTTATTACGAGGCTTTGTGTTTGCTCACTTACCCTGTCAATCAATTACTCGATGCCAGTCTTTTAGCCGCATTCTTACAAAGGACTTAAGCAAGTTGCATGTCACTTAGTTGCACAACTATGCTTCAATACATTGTAAGCATTTTTGGGTGAAACCGCAAGGTGTTCTAAAAGGGAGAGACTTATTTAGTCATGGACTCAAATCTTCTCACAAGGTGCTTCTATTGAGTTTGACATCTTAAAAATAAACCACAGTTACCGATTAAACTTTTTGGGATGAGCAACTTAAACATTCTACTCTCCTACGAGTAGAAGTTTATAAAAGGTAATTGTAATGTCAATCATGTTACTGAAGATATTTGAATTGCAAACGAAATGCAGGGTCAACAAATATACTGGCTTTTCTTAAAGGCAAAATGCATAAATAATTTTCTCTGTCCAATATATATTATTCTGATTCAGAATTAGTTAAAATAAGCACCTTCGTCAATACCATAAATCAATCAGAATTAAATCAACACTCTTAAAGAATTTTGAAACATATCTGTATCTGATGCTTTAAGTAGAATGCGTTGCAACTGGTAAGTTTAATATACTCTTAAGAGGGAAACTCATTCGGAAAGAGACTAACTCAACAAAGAACAAAGAGTAGTTTACACACGGATAAATAACATGAAAAAAGAACATGTATCTTCCCGCTGCTTTTGGTACAAATTCAACATCCTACTAACCACTAGAAATCTAATAATTAAAGGGAAGGCAAAATGAGCAATGGCAGAAACCAAGTAAAAGGTAATTCCTGCTACGCCATCTTCCCAATGTGTAAAGGAACCAGTAGACCCCTGTGTTCTTGGAAATGTAAATGCCATTAAAAGAATAATTTCTTTAAGCATATTGTTGAACCTAAATTCATTAAAGTAGCAAGAATAACCTGCAGCATAGACAAACCAAGGTTGTCATCAAAGATCATAGATGACTATACAGAAAGGACTCAAGGAGGGTAAATAATATAATAAAGCAATGGCAGTTTGTGGATTTTGTGAGCATTAAGTTGCAGTGGAGTAGTGAACATGATTTCAACAAACATGATGCAATTTTATGTCCAGATCAGAGAACTTCAATATATCTAGCTATTTAATAATTGGTCCCTCTACCAAGACAAATACAATCATAAACAATGACAATACAAATTGGCAGTATATATTCATGATAAAAACATCTAAATAGTGCATATATCATTCATTATAAGATTAGACAAATCTAAAATAGTCACCATTTGCAACGGTGATGGTCCCACTATGTCAAGAAAGACACATGAAGATGATGGTTATAAGAGCTGCAAATTTGCAATGTTGTGTGTTTCTTTTGATAAATTTTCTCCTTTTTCAATGATGTTCTCAATTGTTCCTGAAAGATGCTGGACTTTTTTTTATTGGAAATGTCGCTACTGGATCATTAACTGGAATTTGTAGTATTTGAACAATTATTATAGCTATTGAATGCTTATAGACTATCAGTTAACAAGAAGATGGTCAATTTGGCTTTTGGTAATAGCAGAGGATTGGTTCAATTGGGTTAAGGATATGTATAAAGTTGAATGAGTGAAAATATTATCAATGGCTTTTGTTGGATGGAAGGTGCGGTGTGAACTGCAAAATTTTGGATTTCATTTCTAATTGGCTTTCACACCTCACTCATCCTTCCACTTGAAATGAAAACATAAATAATAGAAGCAAATATTTTTCTAAAATATGAAAACTTGAAAAGGAAGACATATTTTAGTAAATTAAAATAATAAATGAAATAGAATTTTTATATAAAAATAGAAAATATTATCTGAAACAAAATGGAACCATATATTTTTATATATCCACAGAGAGGACTTGATTTTGGATTATAAAGATATTTATTTCTAATAAAACATTTCATATATTACTTTCTAGGATCATTAAGACTTCTATTTTGCTTGAAGAGCATATTTATTAGAAATATCATCTTAAACTCTTTTTCAACCATTTTACTGCTACCAAGCAATGGATATACTGAGAAGCTTGTGCATTTTAAAATGAATTTGCAGAAGAAACTGCTCTACTAAAGTTTAAGCAAGTAAAAATTGAAACCATTAACAGCAAAACATTTTAGGCAGGTGCCAGTATTTTCTACAGCTACTTATGAATACTCAAATCTGTAAGACACTTTTTCATGATGCAGTCATAGGCTCGTAAATTAATCAAGCAGCTTATTAAATGTTATAGACAACCAAATGATATACTACTTAAAGAAAGTCAATAAAATTAATGTTATTAGTATGGGTGTCAGAGTCTCAGTTACCTTCTGATGACAATAGCATTTCAGGCACAGAAGCAGCCTAAGTGACTGTTGGCTCTGTCACTCTTCAAGTACTTGAAGAAAAATATGCAACTCATGCAAGCTCAAAGGCATGATAAGATTTTGAAACTCGCCTTCTAAATAAGGGTTCCAAACGAAATGATGGAACTTCACTCAGCCACTTTTTAGCTTTGTACATCTCATTCCATGCCTGTACTATTTCATCAATTTTAAAGGCAAGACCTGTCATGAAAAAGTTAACATATATGAGTATATATCATTATATCTACATAGCTAAAAGGTTTCTAATTATCTTGAATATATACCATCTACTGCAGTATTATTTGAACAGTGGTTCTTCAAAACTACAGCTATATCTGTTGGAGAAGCTCCAGCAAGTTCAAACTTCTCAACTGCAACTTCTAGAGATTCATGCCATATTGGTATCCCTAATTTGAACTCCACAAATGAGCGTTCATATAGCATGGTACCCCATAGGAGATTTATTTGAGAACTCATATGTGCCTCCTGTGCTGCAAATTCATCTAAGGATATATTTTTAATAAGCCCATCCAACCCCATGTTCTGCAAATTCAATCTAACATCATTTGAACTAGATGTTTTACTCAAGTTCTGCTTTTCTTCTTCCCATATCTGCATTCCTTTCTCCATATTTTCTTCAGCATTGTTGTAAAGATGAAGAACCTCAGTGGAAGGCCATGTCAGTAAATCTACATTACAACCGAGTGCATGATACCAAGAAAGTTTTGCTTGCTCAAACTGCTGCAGCCCGAGTGCCAGGAAGCCTTCATGAAAATCTGACTTAATTTTAATGGCTGCTTCATATTTTTCTCCCGCTTTTGCATATTCTTCCAGTGCCCACTCATATGAACTTTTGATTTGTTCACATAGATGTTCTTTAGAAGAATCTTCCGTGACATATACTCTCTTCCTTGCCCTAGACATATGCACATTTCCCCAGTTGAACAATGCAAGAGCAGTCATCTCTTGGAACTTATCTCCTGCAATGTCAAACAGGTCTTGTGCTTCTTCACTTGTAACCGTCTCCTCCAAAGCCTCAGAACAGAGCTTCATCCCAAGTTCATGAAAATCCAAATATCTGTCAGATTCAAACCCAACATGGTTCTTGAACAGTTTGGCAAACTGAATTATCCAATCCTCAATGCAAGAAGAGCTAACAATTTCCTTTGCCTTTCCCATACCACCACTCTCAAGTGCAATGTTAATGCCAACCACTTCCGCCTCCTTCACTTTAAATTTCTCAAAAAGTGGATCCTGCTCAGGAGTAGCTTCTACTATGTACAGTCGGATAGAACCACTGGATCCTGTTTCAGCCCATCTTAATTCATCATCAGAAGTGATTGTGACCAAATCACCTTCTTGGTCCCTGTATTTGACAAGAACAGCTCCTAATCTTGGGAAACGGTCATGAATAACTTCTCTTAACTGGAAGAGGCTACAATTAATAGGCAGTTCAGCGTATCTTATATCATCACCAAAAATAAGTTTAGCTGTTTTCTTAGGAACAGGTTCCCTTCTACCATTACTTCTTTCCTCTATAACTTCCTTAATATCAGCCTTCTTCTCATCAACTTTTACCTTGGCCTTCTTCTTATTGGGCGTGTTGTTGATCTTCTTCTCTATGAGTACAACACTGCCTTCAGCCTTCCTGTCCTCAAATTTCTCCTCAGTTTTCTTTTCTGGAATTTTGCCATCAGGTGCCTTCTCTTCCTCTTTACTGCTCTTCTTCTTGCGCGTCTTCTCTTTCAATGCCTTTTCTGGAGGCAGAGCATTAGGAGGTTCAACATAATCTGGAGGCAACTCAATTACTGTATCGCTTACTCTCAATCCTTTCTCCTCAAGCGCATTTTTCACCTTTTCTGAGATCTCCAACGCCATGACATTATTTGGCTCCATCTTCACAACAGTGCTGGCATCCCTCAGAGCTAAATCCAGCCTATTTAAAGCCTCATAGCACCTTGCCCTCTTCAACAGAGCTTTACTGTATTTTGGTGTCACTTGAAGAGCCAAATCACATTCATGGATTGCCCTTGGGAACTCACTGAGTCCCATCTGCATATAACATGCAGCCAGGTTGCTCCGCAGATAGGACACATCAATATGATTTCTCGGAAGCAACTTGAGGGCTTTCTCATATTTTAGTATAGCTCCTTCAAGATCCCTCTTTTGGAACAGCTTGTTCCCCTCATTCTTCAATTCTTGAGACATGGATATAAACACCATAGTATCATTATCATATGCTCTGGGGCTGCTATCTCCCACTTTACCATCCTCCCCTATTTCTCCTACTTGCTTCTTTTTCTTACCCATTTTCAATCCAACAGTAAAGAAACTAATCCAAACAACCACAATTCTCTCACACCACACTACTCAAAATTGATTCCAGTCAAACAAAGAGCACAAGATAACCAATTACAAGGCCTTCCAAAAAGAAAAGGAAATACAAAGACAATTTAAGATGAAAGAGCTTCAGATATAACTAGCATGGAAGCATCCAAAAGCCAAGGAAATGATGGACCAGATAACAACAAACAAGCATTTTATTATAACCAAGTCGACCAGCTTCATACATGGAACACAGCCAACATGAAACCTTGTGAAAGTTCAACCACAAAATCTTTAGTCGAAACAAGTTCAAAATCTCAAAGTGGTGCCACTGAAGAAGATTCAACACATTCAACACAAACGTGTCCTTCTCTCTAAATTGGGATTTGTTTAAGCTAATACAAATCCTATTTCAGAGAGGGACATCAGACATGGACAACCCAACTTGGATTCAAAGGTGAAACAAAACCCCAGAATTTGGGAAGAGAAATAAACTTATCTGGGTGACAAATTATGAGAAAAAGCTTCAAACTTTGCAAGGAAAACGCAAACACGGCGAAACAGCAAGGAAGTTTGAAATGGAAGAAAACCAAGCGGTGGTGTTCTTTTGTAACGTGGAAGAATGGTTTTTCATATCCTTGACGTTAACGCCACAAAAGCATCTGAGAAAAACCACATAACGTGAGCATCTCAACTGAACTTAGATTCTAAAATGAGAAATCCCATGGCAATATATATTTTTTTTATTTCTTTTTATCGGGTCCCATTCTATATTCCTGTGTGTTAATGAATTAACCATTAATTGACCAGCGGCTAAAAATTAAATTAAATACAAATTAAATAAAAAAATTAGAAAAATGGTGTAAAAATGCAAAAATTTGGTAAAATGGTGCAGGCCAACACGCTCATTTGGGGTGTGTTTAAACACGCCCAAATGGGGCGTGTTTGGCCCAAATGGTGACACGTGGCAGGGAAAAATGGGGGTGCAGGATTTTTGCGATTTTTTTTAAATTACGGAAGGCCATAACTTTTGACTGGGACGTCCGATTGACGCGAAACCGGTGGCCACGCGCTCGAAATTGAGAGGAGAATTCGGGAACTTGCCCAAAATTTTTTCCCAAAAGAGGTCTCTAAGTGCCTCAAAATTACGATTTAAGTTTCGGAGCCCCAAAATTTTTTTCCCTGATATTTTATCTACTCAATTAGTGAATTGCAAGCTATTCTTTGTTTATCTAATTACCTCTCTTAATTTCGAGTGTTTTGACATAAAATACATCTGCACCGGATATTGCTACGAGATAATGCGACTGTTCAAAGTTGTATGCATCGTCAAATCTGCTAAGACCAATGTCCTCGCTGATCACAATTGTAACAAGTGCTTTGCTGCACTAGTTTCGCAAGTTCTAGAGAGAAGTTTGCGGGGATTAAAGTCTCACTCTGAGGACTATGAGCATGAGATGATGAAGAATCGCATTATCTCGTAGCAATATCCGGCGCAGACGTATTTTATGTCAAAACGCTTGAAATTAAGAGAGGTAATTAGATAAACAAAGAATAGCTTGCAATTCACTAATTGAGTAGATAAAATATCAGAAAACAAAAAAATTTTTGGGGTTCCGAAACTTAAATCGCAATTTTGAGGCACTTAGAGACCTTTTTTGGGAAAATTTTTTGGGCAAGTTCTCAAACCTCTCAATTTTGAGCGCGTGGCCACCGGTTTCGCGTCAACCGGACGTCCCAGTCAAAAGTTATGGCCTTCCATAATTTACGAAAAAATCGCGAAAACCCTGCACCCCCATTTTTCCCTGCCATGTGTCACCATTTGGGCCAAACACGTTCCATTTGGGCTTGTTTAAACACGCCCCAAATGGGCGTGTTGGTCTGCACCATTTTGCCAAATTTTTGCATTTTTACACTATTTTTCTAATTTTTTATTTAATTTGTATTTAATTTAATTTTTAGGCATTGATCAGCTTCATAATCATGGGAAACGACAACAACATAAGTTAGCCTTTCACATAAAAGTGTACGATTGTTCTTTTTCTCATTCAATTTAATTAGCAATAATGATTTCACGTGGTTCTCATCTAATTTTGGATTGATTTTCAGACAAAAATATGACTATTACATCATCTAGAGACACAATTTGTCACATTTGTAGTTAATAGTGTAGTATAACAAGGCTACTACATAGTTGAATCATTAAAGCATCAATCATCATTAAATTGAAAAGATTAGTATTAGTATTAAACAGTTGCAGTTCTATTTCAACTAATAAACGAAATTGTGTGCGGGTTATTCTAAAATAAGTTTTAAGACACTAATGAATGTAAAAAGAATAATGAAATATGTTCACAACGAAGTCATTGTGACAGACAGATGGCAAGGCAGCTAAAATAAATAAAAACAAAGACAAAACAATGTAGCAGAAGAGAACAAGGTAGAAAAACAAGCAAACTAATACAACTAGAAAATAACTTTATATTAAAACAAAATATTAGAATTTGAATAAAAAGAGAATTACCCGCACATACAAAAATTAGTATTCAACAAACATTACACATCATTCTAAATTCTAATAAAAAGTAACAAAATTTCCGCACTTTTATTTATAAGCAAATTTTACATTCTTAGTTGACATTGGCAACACGTTGGTGATTAGCTAGTGGACGCCAACGCTTTCTCAAATTCCTTCCTCTCTTTTTTTATTAAATTTTATAAAAATTTAGCGGTGGCAAAAAGAAAGGAGAGAGTACTTGGCAGATAATTTTTCAATGGACCCAATCCACACCTCACATTTTGCCACTGAAAGGGGAAGATAGGAAAAGTAGAAAACCACGTGAAGTGAGAAAAAAAGATAAAGGAAGTAGCTGGTAACTATGTTGGTGTTGTGTTGTGCCACAGCAAACCGCATTTGTGAGGCAATGGTTGCTTGCCCCTAAAGTAATAACGTAAGTTCTAATCCTCTACACCTTCCTAGTTCCTACACTTAAAAAAAGAAAGAATCAAGAGAACAACAGTAGAAGTCATCTTTTATAAAACTCTACATCCTGCACTTTTTCTGATACAGAAGAATCTTGTTCCTTTTTCCTTAAGGATACAGAATTACAGATACACATGGTTGGGCTTAAAATTGCTTATATAAAGGTGGAGACAGGAAATAAGTAAGATTTTTTTATTATTATTTATAAATAAAAATCTCAAGCAGGGAATCTCACAAAAATAAAAATTAAATCTTTCTATTTGACACATAATTAGATTAAACTGAGACAAAATAATAAATATTCAAATAAAATATAAGAGTTTAATGATCAATATGCCATCAGTGTAAAACTTTTTCATTTACTATATTATATCATTGTGGATTCTTAGATTATTATTTGGTACTTGCGGTTGTAACACCATACATTCTTGTATAATAATAACTGTACTTTTTCCTCCATGTGTAGGTGGTCCAGTCCAGGATATCTTGGGAGTGTATTATACAGAGTAGCTGCCTTTAACCATAACCGTTCTTATACTCCTATATTGAAGGATCCACATTCAAAACTGCATCTCAAAAGCACATTTTAGTAGTGACAGATAATTATGCAGATGGGTTCAACACAGAGAAGTGTTTCATATGAAAAATGATTTGGTAAATAAATATGTAATTAGTGTATGACCGTGTTCATGCTAGAATCATGCTGAAGAATATACTATTGGAATCATGTGACCTAACTTGATGTAGGGGTTTTTACTTAATTTCCTTCCTTCATGGCCACAAATTGAGTCACTCATTCAAGTGAGAACACACCTTTTTTTCTTTAGCTTATAGAAATTATATAAGTGAATTTCTACAAATTATTTTCATATGTTATTCTGAAGGAAGGCGAGTCTTGGCATAACGATAATACTTACTTTATTCTCATATATTCCTCTCTACATAATAGATCAAACATCAAAGTCCTCATTTATAACAAAAATAAAAATAACATCAAAATTAGCATTATTCTCATACGTTCCGTCCACTCCTCGTGATCTCTGGACGTTGCAGGCATTTTTACAGGCAAAATAAATTGCACTAAGCCAATATCGATTAGGATTATTATGCCTTAAACTAATCGTTGTGGTTTTCTTATTTTTTTGCTTATGAGAGGACTTGCAATTTGGTCTGTGTCAGAGTTGAATGTGTTGTTTTTTCCTAGGATTGTTTCTTTTTAGAGTTTAAATTATGGTCGTCTTATTAAAGATGCGAATAATTTAGCACTGTCCTTTATCGTTTGTTGGTAACATAAATTTTAAATTAAAATCTTGTCTTTTAGTAATATATTTAATAACATTAATTTTATAATTAAATAAAGTATGTTCTTTATTTTAAAGTTTCTTTTAAAAAATAAACAAGCAATAAAAGAATAAAATCCAACACAAACTTTATATATAGATGACCTTGCCATGTGCACCTCTAACTAGACCTGTCAAAATGGGTTCGATTCGCGAGCCAATCTGTTTTGGCTCACCAAAATTAGTGGGTTGGGTTGATAAAAAATTGACCCACTTTAATTTCGAGTTAAAATGATTCGACCCACTTAACCCACAATCCACCCGGGTTGAACCCGGGTGAGCCGATAGTTTTACTTTTGAGTTTTTTGTGGTGCTACATAAGGGGGTTTGTGCTTATATATATTTCTCTCTCCTTTTTAGTCAATAGAGAAAGCCACCATCTTTCTGCTGCTCGGTTGCTAAATATTTGACATATTTGCCAGAATAAAAATGTGTGCTCTATGTATTTATTTTGAGAATCCTGGAACACATGGATTTTTTCATTTACAAGAGTGAAGTGAATACTAACAGTTTCCAATCTCAATCAGTGCTAAAGTCCACTTTTGGTGAAATTTGATTCTAACTTTAATTGGATTAGATATTGTTGATTGCAGCTGTTTCCCTTGTTTTCATATGTCAGGGCAATCTTATTGTTAGATTGATGAACAATGAACATATTGATGATGTTTGTTTATGTTTGTTTGAGTTTTATGTAGTTTGTAATATTTAAAGTTTAAATTTATTTAGATTGATTTAATTTACATTTTTTCTTTGTTTATGTTGTAATTTTTTAAGTTTTTTTTTTAAAATTTAAAGTGAGCCAACTCACGAGCCAGTCCGTATAACCCACCAACCCGTATGGGTTGAGCCGGGTTGTGAAAAAACTGACCCACCTCCAAAGTGAGCCAACCCGGCCCGGCTCACTTTGGTGACAACCCGTGGTGGGCCAACCCGGGTGGACCGGGTTGGCCCGTTTTGACAGGTCTACATCTAACCGTTAGACAAAATTCTTTTTTAACTAAAGCCTGATTTTTTTTTTCTGCCCTTTCCCACTTTGTCCTTTACCCTAGGGTCGGGATCCTCTCCACCGCCGTCACCTCTCCGTTCTGCCGAAGCCGCTGCTGACCGTAGCCTCCGCATCTCCACCCACCCCATTCGTAAATTTTCAGGCAAGTCCACATGATCTTTCGCTGTACTGCAGAGAGGGTGTCAAGGGCAAATCGGGAAAGATGATTATCTAATGGAGGAAAAAACTGATAAAATATATCAGCCATCAATTCATATTTTAGAAAATCTAACGGTTCAAAAAGTTCTTCTCACGGTGCGAAAGGAGTTTGGCTTGTGCACCGTAAACACCGTCAGTGATACAATAGAATCCCTAAGCCCCTTCTTCTCGCGCCTTGCTTCTTCGCATCACTCTCGCTTCTTCGCCGTTTTCTTTTTCTGTTAGAAGAAAATGGTTACACAGCACGGCATCAAATTGGCCGTCCACCTCATCACCAACCACTTCGGCAAGATTGTCGCTGTATGTAACTCTTCATCTTCACGGATTTTATTGGCATTCAATTCATTAACGTTGATTTTTGTGCAGAAAGTATGCGAAAACCTATTTAGCCATGGACCCCTCACTTTGGATCAGTTGGTTCGCTACACTGACCTTACTAAGGACCAAGTCAGAAACTCCCTACTTGTCTTAGTTCAACACAATTGTGCCCAAGCATTTGTTTCTGCTCCTCAAGATGATGGTAACATACATATCCCTATTATTTTCTCTATTG
>PYAF01000424.1:216456-229800 GCA_007407185.1 Glycine tomentella
GAAAGTATGCGAAAACCTATTTAGCCATGGACCCCTCACTTTGGATCAGTTGGTTCGCTACACTGACCTTACTAAGGACCAAGTCAGAAACTCCCTACTTGTCTTAGTTCAACACAATTGTGCCCAAGCATTTGTTTCTGCTCCTCAAGATGATGGTAACATACATATCCCTATTATTTTCTCTATTGCATTCTTTTTTTATTGTTATCTACATGCAACAAACATGTTGGAGTAAAATAAAATTAATAAAAAAAACGAATTCTTAACTGTAGTGGTTTTGATGCCCTGTGTTGATTTCATACATTCATGTAATGTAATGCAATGTTTGCAATGAAATACTGCTCCATTAGTGGTTAAAGTGACATGATGATGATGTTCTGAATAAATATAAATGCAGATGATGATGCAGACAGACTGAGAGTTAGAACACAGTACCTGGTGTTGTTTGATAACATAATCCATCGGCTGAGGTTTCCCAAATTCTTGGAGATTGTGTCGCGGAAGCTTGATGAAGAAGTCAGCTTGATCGTTATTATGTTTCTGTGAAGCTTTTTGTTTGTGGCTTGAAATGCTGAAACTATTTTCCACTTGTTTTGCAGTGTGTGAAGCTGCTTGTCGGATTGCTTCGTGATGGTAGGCTTACCCTCAAACAAATGGTTGACAGAGAAAGTCAAGGAAAAGGCAAGTGTTTTATGATGCATGTAATAGATTGAGCATGGTTTTGCTTACATTAATTGAGTTAATTCTTAAAAAAGGAATGTTTTACACAAATTAAGAGTTGTGTAACCTACTGACTAAATCATATGTTGTTTAATCATAATCCTTTTGGTGAATCAGATGAGTGAACTGTAGATGACTTTTAAAACTATGAAAACGAAGAGTATATTTGGAGTGGGTCAAGGTACATGCACTAGGAGTGTGGTTCTCTTCAGGTTGAGTTATAGGAATGGTACATCATTCACAACTTAACATAAGGAAAGGGTTTAGTTGGTTTGCAATTGGAGGTAATGATACTGACAAAGAATTATAAGAGTCTATCTAAATTATGTTACAGGGAGATATATTACTGGACCTATTGAACAGTATATTTAATTTAATCAAACATATACTTGGCTCTCAATAATATGTTGAAAGTACTGTATATAAAAGATGGTTAAGCTAAACTATATGTCTCAAAATCATGAATCCTTTCAAATTATTGTATCTCAAATCATGTACTTTCAGAAAATGCTGTGCCTACAAAAGTTGTACGAGAGACACTCTGTAAACTTTTGACTGCTCGATTTGTTGAACGTTGCCCTGTCCCTGAGCCAGTTGTTTCTACATCATTTAAGGAAACTACTACTAGGAAGCGGGGTGCTAAGTCTGCCAAGGTAATTAATTGTTCACTCAGGTCAAATTTCTTTAGGTAATTGGGTCATCTTTGAATAATGATTTGGGGTAAGATGCATTTGGTGTCTATATAGTGTAAAGCACATGAGCTTTCTAATGGGGTTTCACTAACAGCTATGTTGAGGGACTTGAAGCTTTGTTCCTTTGATTATCTCTTTTTTTCTTGTTTTGTTCTTTTGTTTAGAAGGATTCCTTGTCCTCCTTCTCTTTGTAATTTTTTCACTTCAACTTATTATATTTCTTCATCATTACTATTATTATTATTATTATTTAAATTGAGTTTACCTTAGTCTTTTGCTTATTTTTCTTTTGACTTAAGAGCAGGACATTGTCCCTGCTAATTATCCAAATTTGTCATCAATTTACTAGTTCATTATTGAATTTTGTATACGCAGATGACCCTTCATTTATGGCTTCCTGTTTAGAATGCTTACATTCAAATAAGTGCTTGAAAGTGGATAATTGATGAGCATTCAATGTTATCATTTTATTAAAGTTGCAACAGCAAAGTGTTCACTCTTGTGACCTGGATATGAGTTTTCTCAGCACTGTCTTATTGATAATATATGCCTTGTAGATATTTGAAGCACCAGAGACATTAGAACAACGCGTTGTAGATGCAGCAGTGCCTGGGGATGTAATCAGATTTTCACTCACTGCAAATACGGGATCTAATGTTGACAGAGAAACAAATTCAGATGATGCTCAAATGATTAGTGTTGAAGAAGAAGATGGTAAAGACTATTCTCACCTCATTAATCAGATCAACTTAGTAATTCTCAGTTAACAATTTTTTCATGCAAGTATAATTTTTTGAACTTGGATAACACAATTTGGTGCAGCAAAAGAGGGGCAAATTCTTTGGCGTGCAAATTTCGAGGAATTTATACGTCATCTTAGGCATAAGGTGTATTTTATAATAAATTTCTTATCTGAACATTGAGCTATTGCTACCCAGTCTACTTTTTCCCCCTTGTTTTTGGTCAATTTTTTTTATTTAACTTACTGAGAAAGGGAATTGAACTTCAGAAAAAATCGTAAAAACATACTACGTAGCCTGTGATAGTTTAATGTTTTGAATAAAATTTACAAATATTTTTTGTGCAGAGAAGATATATATACTAGGGTTATATAAATGATGAAAGCTATATTAGAAATCCCCTTGTCTTTCAAAGGGCAATAGTTCTGTCTAAAAGTTGTCAAACGAATACTAGTAATGATAGATGTCAATCTGAATAAACCAAGCATGAAATCACACAGATTACTTGTTGATTGAAACTGTATGTTAACATTGGGCTACTAACTCACAAATTTAAAATGTTTTATGGAATCAGCTAAAGTAAGAAACTCACTGTTTTGGGTGGCGGCTATATTTGCATCGCTGGATGACTGGATCATTATATAGTGCTTCCTGTAAAGCAGTTTGGCATTTACTTATTTTTCTTTGTTGATGCTACCATATTTTCTGTTGCTTGTGTGATAATTGTGGCAACAGGGATTTTGTACTATTGTTTCCATGCTTTTCAGTTTTCTTTTTAATCGTATTAGTACAAGATTGTAAAATTTTCTTGGATGTCCCATTTATAAGCTAGTGTTTAATTGATTGAGATGATTTTTTTGATCTTTTGTCTGGATATTATTATCAGAAGCTTACACTTAAATATTCTATAGGCATTGATTGAGAATGTAAGAACTCAGCATGATGACGGAACTGCTACTGTCTTAAGTGCAGTATTGGAGGCAACAGGAAGTGTAGAGAAAAAAGTGAAAATGGATAATTCAGGTGAACCAGATTCCTTGCTTTATTAATTTGGAAACTCTTTGGGGACATTTGATACAAGGGAAATTTTTAGTTTCTTGGGAATTTTAAGTTGGGAAAGTTTATTTCCCATGTTTTGTTTGTTTTCTAAAAAATAACATTCCCAACGGAATTTTTTTTGCTATGTTTTTCACGAAAATATTCCCATGGGTGGAGGTGGGAATCTAACTTTCCCTAGTTAGAAAACAAGGTTTATTGTGGGCAAAATATCATGTTACTCTTATTAAATCATTTAATGTGGTAAATAAATAAAGTTTGTAGTAAAAATACTATGTTACTCTTTTATTCCTAGGAAACTTATATGAGAATATTTATGACCAACTAAACAAATTCAGTTATTCCTACGAATCATGATTCCCAGGAATGATGATTTCCGAGCATGAAAAAATTGTTCTTGTACCAAATGCTCACTTAGAGATTTTAGAATATGGAATTTTATTTATAATTAAGATGATATACACATGGGTTAATATATACACCGACAACCTTAACAAAAAAGGAAAGAAACTAGAGTTCCATGTCAGATTCGTGGGATTTCCTATTAAAGTAACAAGTAAAATGGACTGTTTCTAGGGATACAATACGATAATGTTTTTCATAAAATAACTAAAGCTATTTTTCCACATTCCCCCTCAATATGGTGAATAGGAACCAACAAATTGTCAGTTCGAGTGGTACTGGACTCTATCCCCTAAAGCAAGGTTCCATTTCAAGCCTTGTGGATGAAAAAAATGTGGTTAGGAGGGGAGAACCCACCAGGTTCCTTAACAGATTAGTCCTTGATAAAACCGATGGATATTCCATACGAATAACATGGTAATAAAAAAAAAATATGGTGAATAGGCATTCTCCATTCCTAAGTCGAACAATATTCTAAAATGTTGGAATGTTTATATCATATCTGCAAGCTGACTTGTTTAGGCCATGGTGTATAAATTAATCTACTTTCCAATTTAATTGTGTGTCAATGTCGATGTGCTTTGTTTGATCATCGTTTATTGTGGCTATGCTGATTGCAGACTTGTTGTGGCAAAGTCTCATTGGTCCATTCCACTTGATCTTCAAATCTTCGAGGGTGATTTTTAACCAAACTAGTTTACACACACCTTGAGCTAATGCTCTAAATTCTGCCTTTGCACTAGATTGTGCTATCACATTCTATTTTTTACTCCCCCAAGTCATGAGATTTCCTTAAGAGAAGTGCAATAGCCAGTGGTTTTTCTTCTATGAATTAGTCACCTAGCATAATCTCCTTTTTTCCAAATTCTCATTCTTTGAATGAGCTACTATTCTTCCTAGAAATCCAAAACTGCCCCATAACTTGGTCTTTTATTTAGACTGCATTACTAAATAGAAAACGTGTAGCTGGTTTATATGCTGTATAAGGCTCTTTCTCTTTATGTGTGTAATGTATGGTGTTTGCGAAGAATCAGTTCTTAACCTGTTAATACACTGTCTTGTTGTGGACTTTTTATGGTTTGTCTGGATTAGAAGTGAAATTATGAGAAAAGTAATAGGAAGGATAGAAGTAAAAGAGAAATAGAGTTGAAAAGATATGTTTTTTGGATGGATAGAATTAGAAGAGGAAAGAAGTAGAGAAATTTCTATACCACTACGCTTGTTTGGATGAGTGAAAATAAATAAATAAATTGTATAAAAAAAGCTTTTTATGCTAATTAAAAAATAAAATCAACTAAACAATTTGAACTTTTTACTATGTTCTTTTTGCCTAACGTTGTTTTTGTTTTAGAAAGTCACTTAATTTTTTGAAAAAGTAATAAAATATTAAATGCAACATTTTCCCCTACTTTAAAAAAGAAACTACGTACCCCATTGTTCAGAGGTTCCTTGCCATGCAAAGGTAAGGGGAAGGGATATTGTATGCAACCTTACCCTTGCATATGCAAAGAGACTGTTTCCGGATTTGAATCCATGACCAACAAGTCACCAAGGCACGACTTCACCGCTGTGCCAGGGTTCGCCCTCAACATTTTCCCCTACTTTATGTAGTGAAAAAAAACTGGTGGGTTCTTCCCTCCCAATCATGTTTTTTCCATCTACAAGGTTTGAACTGGGATCTTGCTTTAGGGGACAAAGTCCAGTACCACTCGGACTAATAATCTGCCGGTGCCTATTCACCATATTGAGTGGGGGATGTGGAAAAACAGATTTAGTTATTCTCATGGTGAAATACCATTAGGAATTTGGCTTTTAACCGAAACCAATCTATGTAGCCAACCTCAACTAGTGTGATAAGGTTATTGTTGTTTGGTGTGACTTGTCTCTCAACTAATTCATGTTGATCATCTTCCTAGGATTTTGGTGGAAGTAATGTGGCTATATATATAGATGTGTGTGTGTGTGTGTGTGTGTTGGTTCTGTCTCTCTCTGGTTGTTCTCTGTTTTGTTCTTTTGTTAAGAAGGATTCTTTAACCTCTCTTCTCTTTTGTTATTTTTCTGTTGTAATGAATTTCTTCTTTCTTTCATCGTAAAAAAAGATCTCCACAGCACCACTGGTACCTCATAGTTCTCTCTTGACTTATACTATTGTCCTATGTTTCAGTTCCCTTGTCACTGGATACAATTATCACAGAGGTGATGAAGACTGATACTGGGCGAACAATGACCATAGATCGTATTAGAGCTTCCCTTGTCCAGTTGGGTTGTTCACCGAGCATGATTTTAGAGGAATCATATAGTATTGGTAAAATTGATACCTATTTTCCTCATGGTAGACTATTTCTTGTTCTTGTGATATAAACATCTATCATTTTATTTTGTTACTTGTTAATGTTGAAGAACTCTTCCCTTTCCAGATTTGAAGAAAATTATTGAACCGGCTCGAAATGAAGAGGTTTTTATATCTTTATGTTCTTTGCAATTATATATATATAGAGAGAGAGAGAGGAGGGATCAACTTACTTCAAGTTAACCATTAGATTTCAAGAAAATGAATGATGAGGAAGAGGAGTTACTCTTAGAGTAAGTTGACCTTTCATGTTGCTCATGTGGAACTGTCTCATTTTTTGTTCTATGTTACAGGTTGAGTCAATTGTGTTGAAAAGGTATGGAAGGGATGCCTACCGAATGTTCAGGCTACTGGCAAAGGATTGTTGTTTTCATGACACAGATCAGGTGATTTACTCTTGCCAATGAAGTTGACAAAAAATAAATCTTCTTTCATCAATGTTGGCAGTCTCAGATTTTAGTCCAATTAACTTGATGCTTTAGAATTATTGCACACTGCAGTAACCCCACGTGGGTTTTGAAGTTTGAACTATTAGAGTAACGACATTTAGTGTATGTTTGATAACAGTGAAAGTTTAGGCAGTGAAAATTCAGTGATGTATTTTCATTTTTGAAAGTTTAAGCAACAAATGTGTAATTTTTGCAAAGATTTTTATTTCTATTGCCAAAAATATGAAAAAGTTGAAGTCCGCAATGTTTATTAAATGGTACTATTGGCATTTAATAAAATAATGAGACTGTATAAAAGGAATGTATTATCATATAATAATAAATTACTAGCATACTAAAATGGAATAAATGTTGTTCAATTTTTTTTTAATTTAAAAATAAAGAATAAATAGTTTTAGAAAACAACTTATTAATTATAAATGTCTTGTATTTAGGATACATTTGTTTTTTGGAGACACCAAAGAGACCAAACTTATGCTTGTCCTATTAGATAGGATACAGATAAAGTGACTTACTGCTAGAAACTTTCAGTGACCGTTGATCTTGAGCTGTTTCCCACTCAATATATTTGTAGTTGGGAATTAACCACCATCTAAATCATTTTGACGGCAAATATTTTATTTTCAGCACTGAATTGAGTTATCAAACTGGTTGTCCGTCTGGATGAGCATAATTGCTGTATTATGATAAATTTTCACTTACTGTCTTATTATACTGTTATTTCTTTGTTTGCCTAGTCAAGTATTGGTTGTTTGTTGTTCTTGCACTAGAGGTGCTAACTGTTGGAAAAATTGCCTTAATTGCGGACACCCCTTAGCCTGCTTTAGTTGCGGCCTTTTTGGGGGTTGCCTAAAGTGCAACCTTGAGGGTGGTGGACTGGTGGTTTAGTCCAACATCAATTAGTGATATGGTTAAAAATAGTGTATATAAGTGAGGGACAACCCTCACCTTACAAGTCATTTTATAGGGTTGAGTTAGGTCCATAACCCACTTTCTTTGTAGGGTTGAGTTAAGTCCAAAATTCACTTTCTAAGACAAACATTTGGGTAGGAGTCTAGGAGAGGGGAAAAGGTATCTTGGTTGAGGATTCTAAAGTATTGGCACTTCAATTTTTTTTTTTGGTTACCATGATATTAGTGCGGAGTATTCATCAACTTTGCTGATGACTAATCTTCGTTGGGGAACTTGGCTGGTCACCTTTAGTGGGATCTTTCCTCCCAACCACGTTTTTTCCATTCACAAGACTCAAACCCGGGACCTTACTTAAGGAAATTGAATCCAGTATCACTCAGATCAACGACTTATTGGTAATTGGCACTTTATTTTGTCAAGTGTAACATTACTTGGTGTGAACTTGGTACTGGTACACATTGAGTACACTTGAGTGCTCATCAAAATTAATTTGAAAATCGTATGCGACTTGGATAATAGCTAGGTATGCCTTACCTATTAACTGGATCTTTTTTCTTTTTTTACCCCCCAAAAAGAATGACCGTTTCTCAGATAAATATATGGATTTTTTTGTCTTTTTTCAATCTACCTATGTTTTTTTTTCCCTATTTAATTAAATCCATTCATCCTTGCTTGTGAGATGTGAGTTTGTTAATTCCTTTTATTATAAATGTTTCTACAACAACCTATAAATATTTTGTATTATTTCAAAGTTATATTAGTGTACCCATGCCCTTTTTTCTTAAAATTGGTGTATTCTACTCGTACTTCTAGTGGATACAATTACCCGTATTAATGCAACATGAGTAAAGGATCAAACCTCCTATGTTAACATTGCAGCTAGATGTGGACCAGTTCCTGTATGATATTTTTGAGTAAAAAAAAAAAAATGCCAATGATTATGACCTGTTTATGCTTTTCTTTAATTTGTAGATAGCAGCATCTACTCTGGTTGAGAAAAAAGAAGCTTCAAAGCTGCTATACAAGTTATGGAAGGACAACTACTTGTATATGGAGGTGACCAATCTCGTCAATATTTACACACTATAGAATCAGTTGACATTTGTGTCTTGATATTTAATCTTCCTACAACTTAATCGTCCTTACAGAAAGTAGGTGCAACGGCGGGAGCCAAGCAAATAACTATTTTGATGTGGAAAGTGAATAAGCCTCTGCTTTGGGAATATGTACTGGACGAGATGTACCATGCTGCCTTAAATTTGAGCCTAAGAATGGCTTTTGAGCAGGAAAAGGATGTAGAGGTTAGTAACTCTAAAATTATTTATAAATTGACCTCAGTTAAATAAAATTATGTATATAAGATTAGCTTATAATATCTTAAGCATGTGTTAGTTATTGTGCAAATCTCGATGTGACGGGCAAGAAGGAAGGATGTGGCTGTGGTTCCCCATCCTCAATGGGGCTTCTTCTAAGGAGTCTTGCATTTCTTTATTTTTTTTAATGTAGCTGATATTCATAATGATTTGCCATCATTGCATTTTTGTTGGTGTTCAATTTGTTGCAAAAAATATTGAAAAAACATAACCATAGCTGAATTAATAAAGTGCTATATTTATGATTCTATTATCTGAAAAAAAAATACATTAAAACGGTTGAAGATAAACCAGCCAAGTTCTGATATGTAAACCTCCATATGGATTTGTCATCTATTTTAAAGTACATAGTCACATACATCAGAGCTTGCAACTACTAAGAATGTCTTTCTAATATTTTTACATCCAAATGACTAATGTTTGCAATATATATATATATATATATATATATATATATACTGCTCAATTATCCAATATTCCAGTCTGATCTACAACTTATGGGAGTCTACCAACTATTAGAAAAGGAAAGTTTATCAGTAAGTAGTCCTAGGTGCTATAATACTTATATTTGAGCTGTTGTCATGGACTTTTGGCATAATGACAGTTTCAGCTGGGAAGATTGAGTTCCCCCATTGTTTCACTTGGTCCGATCCTAGGAAACAACAATGTTTATCCTGGTTGGCATTTGGTGGTAATGGCATGTTGTACAGCAAACGGTGCCTCGCATTTATTTCCTGCGTTGAGTTTCATTATCTGTGGATTGGTTCGTAAAGTGTTGTTGCTATTGTTTCAGCTTTTAAAGGTTCCTAAAGACAAGCTTAGGGAGCCAGGGCCACTGCAGAAGAAATACAAACGGCTACTAAATGTCCGGTTACTCATGGGATCATCATTGCTGAAACTCGATGATGCTCTGATGCTTTTCCATGACTTTTGAATATAAATTTTGGGATATTAGAATCTGTTGTAACTATTTAACTAATTCTCTTTAGTTAGTTTTATTTAACTATAGTTAGGTTTGATTAGCTATAGTAACTTGTTATTCTGTTAGGTTTAATTTCGGTTATTTCCCTTAGTTTTGTTCTAGCTTTGTATTACTTAAACTTTATACTCTCCATTTACCGTAATATGGGACATTTGTTATGTTTTCTTTCATTAAAGGAATAACCTATTTATATTTTAAATAATCGAAAAAGGTATTACGAATGCCATGGCAGTGTTCATTATTTTTTCAAATATAAGGAATTCGATCTAATTGGCATGCAACTTTGAACTAGGATAATGTAATTTGAAGTGGTATTTTAAATTTGTAGGTTCTTTATGTTCGATGTATGTACGCCATGTCCGTTACCTATCCTTATCAACGTGCCCATAAAATGTGTTTTGCTAGATTCTTTTACATTCTAAAATAAAAAAAAAAAAATACACGCGTAGGCTTTTTTTTAAAAAGAAATAATACTAAATTAGTGTAATTTGTTTTTAAAATTAAAAAGCCAGTGCATGTTTTATGACATTCTTTTGATTTCTGGCAGTTAATGATATATATTCTGGAGGTTCCGGGCTGCAACAACTTTCATTGCCCTAGGGCGGTACTTGCAATATTTTGGCTTGGGATGCATTTTGGGTTAGTTTATTTAAATTTATTTATTGAAATAAATAAATATTTTAATAAAATAAGTTTTTTTTGTTTGTTTATATGTTTCTTTAAAAAGCACTTATTTAAAAATTGTTTATTTTAAAGTTATTTATTTAAAATTTAAACAAACTCATCCTATATTTGATAATCTTTTGGATGTTAAATACCATTTCGTGGGTAAACGACCAAAACGTGCTTGCATAAATATATCTTAAAAGAGAGATAAAAAAAGGAAAAAGAAAACAAAGTGATAAATATCATCGGGATCACAAGAAAGGCCTACATCTAAGTGAATACTTTCTAATAGAAAAAAATGGACATGGTTAAGTGTCTTGATTTACCTTGTTTTTTTTAATCCTCCACATTATTATAGAAATATATTATATTAATAAAATTTATTGAATGACTGATATCTCATACAATAATAAAGTCATTACAGAGAACCTATTTTCATTGATATATTCATTTTAGCTTTGAATTATAAATGTATTATGTAGTATATTATAAATTTTCAATCTTAACATATAAAGAAAGATTACATAAGAAAATATAAAGAAAGAACATATGAAGAAAAAACAATATAAAAAAATACAAAAATTAAGCTGTAAAGTAATTAAAATTATGTTATTTGTTAAAAAATAAAAATAACATATGAAGAATCAAATTAGGCACGTTTATAATGTTTTGTATTGGGGACTGATTATAATTCCCGTTGAAAACGTTTCTAGCCACGCCGGCTAGGGCTACAAAACATTGACATTAATTCACGTAACCAAAAAATAATTAATATATATTACTATTTTAATTAATTTTTATCCCTTCAAAATTTTCGATATATGCAATCTTAGAGGTTTTCTTGAACAAATTTCTCAAAAACACTTGTATAAAAAAAAAATTAAAAGTTAAAATTAACTTATAAACATAAACTAAATTATAAAAGTATTTTATATTATTTTAAACTTATTTATAAGTTAATTTTAACTCTTGAAGAGATTTATTTTATTTCTTCTAATTTTTTTCTCTTATAAATGCTTTTGAATTTTTTTTACCATTGTTGAATTTAATTATCCTAGCTTTTCCAAACAAACTTGCCAAACATGTTTTAAATTATTTAATCCATCTCTTTCCGTGTATCCTTTTGCACTTTCCCCCATTCTCCTTGTTTCTCCGGCGCCTACTAACAAAATTATTTTTTTATATATGCTAATGATAATAGTAGACACAATGATCTTTAGCATATGGTATATATTTTTCTTGTGATGTGCATGTATATAATTGAGTGGGTTTGTGGGTCCATGACTGGAACCATCCGATTTTACAAATTCTCGTCGTTCAATGGTTCATCAGTTTAATCCAGTTTTGGGCAGTTAATTTGATGCTAAAAGTGATTCTTTACGAAGGGACATGATTGTATAGTTAGCCATTTCACACAGTCAATTTAATTAAAGGCATGTTTTATTTTTCGTTTAGGGTACTCCAAACTTAGTTTAGAGATGAATTTAGTTTGGCGACATATTTAATTACTCTCAAAAATATATTTGCAAATAAATTTTTTACATAAAAACTTAGTTTGAAAACATAAGTCTTTGTGTTGCTTTTACAAATTTAAGTTTAATCTAAACATATACTAAGTTGTTCGGTGTATTCCAGTATGCAAGCGTCTTTAATTTTTCATATTCTTTATATGCATGTATGTATCTGTAATGCGGGAAGAGAGTTTGCATCTAATACTCTTTCTCATTTTACTCATAGTTATGCATGGTTGTATACCTCAAGAAACATCCACATGCGCCAAGGCCACTAGAGGTATTATTTATCTATAGTATATATATAACTAATTCCATGCAAGTATTACATTAGCCCAAATCATAAAATGCTTTAAACAAAAGCTTACGAACATATATAAACCTAATTTGACAACTTTGATAGAGAAAAAAGGAATATTTTCCTTCATAGACAAATTAAGAGAGATTTCAACACCAAAGGGATATATATGCTTTAAATTAAGAATACAATTAGTAAGCAGTAACAGTTATGAGAAAAAAAATTAAAAGATACAAGCACTTGCATAGATTTTTTCATTATCTACTTTAATTTTACACTTTTTTTATAACTAAGATTAACATCACTACGGTATTAATCTCAATTAAAAAATTAAAGACATTGAAGAACATACAGGTATGGGCTATAAATTAAAGGTGGGTGGGCACGGAGATAAATTTAAAGATTTTGCCTTTTTAATTTGAGAATGAGCTCAATCAAATTAATTATGGTAGGATTGGAGAAGGAAGGGTGTTAATTAGATATTTTAAAGGAGACAAGATCCAAGATTCTGGAGAATTTGTAGAGGAAGTAGATTCGAAATACAATTTTTTGTGCTGCCAATACCTAGGAAATAAACCGTGGATTGTATTTTTCTAAACAATGAAGTTGTGGATAGCTTATAGGAAAGGACTTTCAAAAAAAAAAAAAAAAAAGCTTATTGGAAAGGAGAGGTGATGGTTTGTGTTTTAAAGTTGATTTTGACAAATCCTATGATAATTTGCATTAATGATAGTATATATTGGAGGATATGAATTTCGGCTTGAAGTGGAGACAGTGGATTATGGGGTGCATAAGGTCCGCTTCACTCATAAGCTATTTTAGTAAAACTATATTTAACTTTAGGTATCTTTACTATTTAACTTCATAATCATATTTTGGTAAAACTTTAACTATTAGTTCAAACCACTCGCCTTTATTATTTTATACGTATAGTATTTGATCTTTCTATGAAAGTTTAAAAACATTCCTCGTTGTCTAAACTGGTTCTTCTGAATTAATGATGAAGTTATAACTTCACAAGACTCTTGTAATATTTATTTTAGTTTAAAACAATTACTTAAAGCAAATTGTGTAAATTATCGATAAATTAAAAAATATTTATGTTACACTAACAAATAAACAAACATGATTATTTACAAGGAAAACTAATTAAATATCTGCTGCTATTGTTAAGGATTTAAAATATTATGACT
>PYAF01000424.1:237607-254683 GCA_007407185.1 Glycine tomentella
AAAAATAATAACTCTTGATGTAATGAAATAATGATACATAGAAATATTCTTTATAAAATTAACCAAATTAATAAAACAAGTGATATAGTGTTTTATTACCTTGTCATTATATAACATTTCATGGGTTCAATAATTACTGATTTTGAGAGAGATTAAATAGCTTGATTTAGAAATGAAAAAACAAAATCATGAAATTAAAATTATATAAAAACTAAAACGACAATTTAACCATTAGAAAACTAAATTGAACGGTTAATAAGACATAATTCAGAAATCTCACACAATTCCCTTACATAATTTAATTCACAACTAAACTGTAATACTGTTTCCAAAATAACAGATATTTCTGCTTGCAATGACATCTAAGAGTAGACAAATCATATCCTTACATAATTTAATGTGAAGTAACAACTCTGTGATACCATCAAAATGATTCATTCAATAGAGACAGAATGAATGAAATGGTGCTCTGCAATAATCATGTGAATGAAATGCATAAAGTTGAGAGAGACTGAAATGGTGCTCTGCAATAATCCTAGGTTTTCTTCACTTGCCAGCGAGAGACTGAGAGTTGATGGAGATTGATAAACATTCGCACTTTCTACTTTGGTAACGTGACTCTGACTCATAAAAGTGATAGGGTGAAATGCACGTTGCATTGCTTTTACCGGTGAATATGTGTTTCTTTCATCAGTTCAATGCAGTATGGCGTTATTAAAACTATGAGTTTCTTTTATCAGTTCACTACAGTGCTATGAACTATTTTCTGAAATAGTTCAGTCTTATAAATTGATTTTTTAAAACAGTTTAAGTTAAGTTTATATTTAAATGATTCAGTTATTAAAACTTTTAATTAGTTCAATTCAGTTATTTTGGCCCGCCCGCCCTAGATGCAATGGTTCTTTTAACTTTTGGCATATGTTCTGCAGAAAGTAACAAAGGAGTATGATCGCCGTGCCTTCAGTGTGGATTTGCAGAGGGAATTATTAAGATACTCTCACCTTATTTTCAGTTGGATAATGTTAGCAGTGTACACCAAAATTTTTGAATCAAAAACCCATCCATTTTTCTGTTTTAGTATATATAAACATGCACAATACCTAAATAACTTCTATTTCTTTCACCTGAATATTATACTTTTCCAAAATTTGAAATCATGCTTGCCTTTCTTGTGAAAAATCCAATTTTTAGACTATTTTAATTTAATTAATCCTCCAACTTATTCCACAAAATGCAATATTATAATTATAAGACTACCATGGCAAACGTTACCGAACAAAGCAAAGCAAATTGATATATAATATATGTATTTTTATGTATTGTATGAAGAAGTCATCATACCAAGTGATCCACACACCTGCTACGTTCATGATATATGTGAGAGAAGACATTCAGGAAAACGTTTTTAAATTTGACACGCATTTAAGTCTTCAAATGATTAAAAAAATCCAAACCTTTAAAACATGAAAAATATTTTCTAATCTATTACATGGGTAGAAAAGCTAGGGTCACACTATTCTAGAGGTTTTACCTTAAATAAGCCACTTTTGTCAAGAAAGCGCGTAATTAATTTTTAATTCTAAATCAATAGACCGTTAGGAAGTCATGAACCTTGTTAAAGTAAGATCATCGTTGTGTCGATAATTGAAAGCGAAACATCAGACAAATTTTTTTAGTTAATACTATAATCTTGCAGCATGTTTGAGGCTTATTTATTTTGATCATGCATTGTCGGCAGTACTAGTAGTACTGAACCTAATTTTATCTTGTTTGTAGGGAATGTTGAATTTGAGCAAGTTCAAATAGTACATTAGATTATTAGAAATACTACTAATCTAATTATTTAAAAAAAAATATGTTAATGAGTCCAAGTATCTTTATGTAGACCAACCTTTTTAGATATATATATATATATAGATTATCATTACTATTATTATTTCCGGTACTTTCAACAACAATATATAGTAATAATATTGTATTATTTAAATAAATTAGTTTATTAGACTCAATATAAAAAGAACCACAAAAAGAAGGATCTTTGACTCAAGTGTTTTATCTGTTGAAAGGCCAAATTGAATGATATCAATGGATGATAATTACTACTAAGTGCATTTTTTATGGTAGAATGTCTATATATAATACATGTGTTTGGTCTATGAACTCATATATTTCATTTTCGTCTGATACACCATTTACAAAGAGGGATTGAGAGCTTGGAAGAACCAAAATAAAGTAGCTCTTTCATGGCAATATTTGGAGGTATATTTTGATTTCATTTTTAACATTTGTTAATGACTTGTGTTTCGTTTTGTTGTTTGTAACATCACAAGTTTATTATTTTATTTTTACATTTGGAATCAAAGCCTATTAGAAATAATTCATATTGATATTTGTTATCTAGATATGGATGCACGTGGTCGAAAATATTTAATCACCTTTATAGATGATTATTCACGATATATGAATGTTTATTTGCTTCATAACAAAAATGAAGCATTGGATGCCTTCAAAGTCTTTAAGGCTGAAGTTGAGAACCAATGTGACAAGCAAATAAAAATAGTGAGATCAGATATACTGAGAATGGACAAGCACTTGGTCCCTTTGCAAAGTTTCTTCAAGAACATGGGAATGTTGCCCAGTACACTATGTTTGGTTCTCCAAATCAGAATGGTGTTACAAAAAGAAGAAACCGAACATTATAAGACATGATACGAAGTATGCTTAACAATTCCAATCTTCCTAAATCCTTGTGGGCCGAAGTATTAAAGACGACAATGTATATATTAAACTGTGTTCCAACCAACGTTGTCCCAAAGACACCTATTGAGTTGTTAAAAGGTTGGAAACCGAGTTTGAAACATATGCGCGTTTGGGGTTTTCTGTCTGAGGTGATGTTATATAACCCACAAGAGAAGAAACTTGACTCGAGGACTATTAGTGGGTATTTCATTGGACATATAGAAAGGTCTAAAGGTTATAGGTTTTGTTGTCCACATCATATTACTAGGATCGTGGAATCAAGAAATGCCAAGTTTCTTGAAAATGACTTGATTAGTGGGAGTAGTAATCAATTGAGGGACTTAGGTTCTGAAATTGATCATATAGAGTCTCAACTTTGCATATCAAGTGAAAGATTAGTTGTAATTCATACCCCTCAAGTTCAAAGGATGATGAACAACCAATGACTGACATTCCACAACCTGTTCCTGATAATCCAATAGATCAAATTGATCATCAAATTCCTGAAAATGATGAAGAACCAATTGAACAACATGATCCACAAGAAAATGTTGATGCAACATTAAGGAGATCTACTAGAGTAAGAAAATCAGTTATTCCTAGTGATTATATTGTATATTTGCAAAATTTTGACTATAATATTGGAGTTGAAAATGATCTCGAAGCTATTGATCAAGCCATGAGTTGCAAAGAGTCAAATTTATGGTATAATGCCATGAAGGATGAGATGAATTCCATGCAGAGTAACAGAGTTTGGAACCATGTAGAGTTTCCTAATGGGGCAAAGACCATTGGTTGCAGATGGGTCTTTAAGACCAAAAGGATTCATTAGGCAACATTGAGACATACAAGGCAAAACTCATTGCTAAGGGACTCAAAAAGAAGGAATCAATTACAGAGACTTTTTCTCCTGTATCTATGAAAGATTCTCTTTGTATTATCTTGGCATCAGTTGCTCATTTTGACCTTAAGTTGCAACAAATGGATGTGAAAACAACCTATCTTAATGGTGATTTAGAGGAGGAAATTTATATGAAACAACATGAAGGCTTCTCCTCTAGCGGTGGTGAGCATTTGGTTTGCAAGCTTAAGAAATCTATATATGGTTTAAAATAAGCCTCCCATCAGTGGTACCTTAATTTTCATGGGATAATTTCTTCATTTGGTTTGATGAAAACCCCATGGATCAATGCATAAACCACAAGGTCAATGGGAGTAAAATATATTTTCTTGTTTTATATCTAGATGATATTTTACTTGTAGCAAATGATCGGGGTTTGCTACATGAGGTGAAATAATTTCTCTCTAAAAATTTTGACATGAAGGATATGGGTGATGCATCTTGTCATTGGCATTAAGATTCATAGAGATAGACCTCGAGGTATTTTAAGTCTATCATAGGAAACCTATATTAACAAAATTTTAGAGAGATTTCAGATGAAAGATTGTTCACCAAGTGTCGCTCCCATTGTGAAAGGTGATAGGTTTAATTTGAACCAATACCCAAAGAATGACTTGGAGAGGGAACAAATGAAAATCATTCCTTATGCTTCAGTTGTTGGTAGCCTCATATATGCTCAAATATGCCCAAGGCCTGACATTGTTTTGCAGTTGGAATGTTAGGAAAATATTAAAGTAATCCAGGTATTGACCACTAGAGAGCTGCAAAGAAAGTGATGAGGTACCTTCTAGGGACCAAAGATTACATGCTTATGTATAGACAGACGAACAATCTAGATGTGATTGGTTATTCAAACTCAGACTTTGTTGTCTGTGTTAATTCTCGCAAATCAACATTTGGATACATTTTCATGATGGCTGATGGAGCTATTTCGTGGAGGAATGTTAAGCAGACTTTGACTGCTACTTCTACCATGGAAGTTGAGTTTGTCTCCTGCTTTGAGACTACATCACATTGTGTATGACTTAAGAGTTTCATTTATGGGATGAAGATAGTTGATACTATTTCAAGGCCTTTGAGAATTTTCTGCTATAACTCAGTTGTTGTCTTTATGGCTAATTATAACAAAAGTGGAAGTCAAAGTAAGCACATCGACATTAAGTACTTAGTCATTAGAGAAAAAGTAAAAGACAAGAACGTGGTCATTGAGCATATAAGCACTAAGCTGATGATCGTTGATCTTTTGACTAAGGGTATGTCACCGTTTAAGTTCAAGGATCATGTAGAGAGAGACTTGATTCCACTTTATGATTGTATACATACATGTTAGAGTTGAAACTCTTATATTGTGATATTTTCTCATATTCAACTGTACATTGATTTATTTGAGAAAATTCATGTTTTGGACCAAAAATAAACATTAGATTTATTCATTAAGTTTTATTACCAGGAAATTGAGCATGTCGTAATACATGGATGATATTACTATAGTTATAAGAGGAACTATCGGTATGATTTAATGTTCATTTCTTAAGAAAATTGTGCATTGACTTATTTTAGTCAATGAGTCAAAATGATTGGACCAAGTGGGAGAATGTAATAAGTTTTTATTATTAAAAGTTGTGATTAACTCCTTATTAGTGATATGTACGTTTTGGACTTGAAAGGTCATCTTTGACTGAAGTGCTCCATCAGTTTTTGAGTTGAAAGGTCAAATATTGAATGACATCAATGGGTGGTAATGACTACTAAGTGCATTCTTGATGGTAGAATGTCTATATATAACATATGTTTTTGGTCCCTAAACTCATATCTTTCATTTTGGTTTGATACACCATCTACAAAGAGAGAATAAGAGATTGCAAAAACCAAAAAAAACAACTCTTTCATGATAATTACTGGAGATATATTTTGATTTTGTTTTTCATATTTGTTAATGACCTATGTTTTGTTTTGTTGTTTCCCACAAGTTTATTATTTTATTCATAAAACGAACCTTTGGAAATTTAGTTGCTCACCTAATCAGCACATGCATGTCCAAGTTTATTATTTTTTAGTTTTTAAACTTTTTAAATTTTATTATTATTTTTTTTATTAATTTTAGTTCCTGAATTTTTGTTGTCCTTACTTTTAATCTCTTTTAAGAAAAAAAAAAAAAAGAGTAAAAGTAAATGATAAGACATGTTAACAAGTCAAAGAAAAATTTAAGGACCGAAAACAATTTTGTTATTAAAAATAGAGACTAAAAGATATCAAACCAATTTTATTATAGCTAATAAAAATAATTTCTTTCAATTCGATAATTAAAATTTATGAATTTTTTCTCTCATATTCATAACAATTATGGTATTTTAATCATGAAAAGCACGAGCTAAGCTATACAAGTTAAAACAAAGATCCATTGGATAAAGTTGGCGCACTTAGCAAGGAAAGGTTTCGTTTAATACTTTAATTAAAAGGGGTTCTTGCTTAACAAACAATTATTTTAATCAACGCGATCAACAGTGATCAATTACAATTTAACAAATATACATATAAGACTTTTAGAGCATGTTTCATTTCATTAGTTTTAATTTTTATTTTATTAATAAAAATATAAAATATCGTCTAATGTTAATTTTTTTTATAAAAAAATTACACAAAAAATAAGAACGCCAACATATTGTTTAATTTTTTTTTAATTAATCTTTAAAATAAATTAAACTCTGATATGTTTATAAATATTAAAATAATAGCTTTTATTAATTTACAATAATCTTTAGTTGGAGTTCTCACTGCAAAACAGGCTGGTGAGAGTTTTAATATATCATATTATTGTTCTAAACAGTAAAATAAATAAATTCATGAGTTGTGTCTTTAATAATACAATTGGTATTACATACTCAATTTAAGTTCTTGTTCTAAAAAAGAGATTGAGATTGGGAGTGACATTTAACTAGTAATATATCTACTGATTTAGATTAATTTGATTTTAAAATTAAATTAAATCAATTTGATTTAATTTATATGTCATCTTTAAACTAAATCAAATCAATATTATGTAGCTATATTTGTTTTAGGTGTTGGCTTTATGATTTAGAAATTGATAATGCTATATTTTATTTATATGTAAATACAACTATATTTTAATATTGGCGAGAATAGATGGTTACCTGAACTAATTAACCCAAAATTTCTTTCTAATTAAAGATATAATGCTACCTTTTAATGTTTATTGAAAAACACCATTTAATATTAAATTTTTATATTGAATTAATTAGATGGTTGATTTAAGTGATATATGTTTGATTTCTTTTCAGCAAATGATCTGCAGGTTTGCATATGTGTATGTAAAAAAAAAAATCAATAGAAGAATTAATTCTATTATATATATATATATATATATATATATATTGTAACAAATTCTATTGTGTTGTGAATGTTTTTGCTTGAACAAAATTTCTTCCTTGCAGAAAGATATATGTACTCTGAGTAAATAATAATAATAATAATAATAAAATCTTACTTTCACATGCCAAAGAATCAGATATTATCAGCTAAACTAGTATGTCTTCCTTAATAAACACAAAATACAAATTAATTTCTCTTTTGAAATATACTAAGATATATTTCAAATATGATGTGAATATTTAACACGTTGATTTTATGCTGTGAATATTTTACCAAAAGATTGTGTAATATAATATTTCAAATATGATGTGTACGTCTCCCTTTGTATATATACATTGAATAAAATCTATAAATACAATTAACGACTAATGCCAGGGAAACAACTAAAATCAAATTAAGCATTACTCAATGCTGAGGGCACCAATATTAAAAAAAAAAAAATTAAGCACCTTTTGATTTTGTCTAACATAACGTGTGAAGAAGCATAAGATATATGCACGTTTGTAATGTTTTGTAATATAGGCAATGACCTTCTTCAGAACCAGCTCTCCCATTAAAATCGTTTCGCCCCACTCTCCGGTAAAATAGGTCACTGGCCGACCACTTTATGAAATTCTTCTGTATAAGTATAAAAACCTAATCAACAGTGCCTATTTGTAGCTAGGTAGAGTGATTCCAACGAACGGAAATAATAGTTAAAACTTAAAAGAATGAATGCTTCTTCCCACATTTGAAAAACTACTCAGATAATTAATATTCTACTAATTAGTTTATTAATTGACGGATGATTAATGTGACCAAACGATCAACTGGGGTTTATATATCCCAATATACTAAAGTAAATGATAGTTAAATTACAAAGCCTTCATTTGACATGTGATGAAAAACAAAGTTAAATTACAAAGTGTTGATGGTATATATTGGACATGTGATAAGACAGATAAAAAGTGTAAATTATAAAGTGACTGTGAAAATTATTGAGTGCGAGTTAAGTAGGATGAGGTTGTTCGAGTTTAATAAGTTATTAAAAATTTGAGTTTTAGTTTTAAGTATGTAACTATCTTGTTAAATAATTAAAAGAATAATTTTATTGCCTTTAATCATTTTATTTGATTAAAAAAATGCGTAAAAAATGTCTATCATTTGAAGAAATGATAAAAATATAAATATGTGAAATAAGAGTACACTTAATTAAAGTACGGATAAAAATATAAATAATAATAATTTAACAAAAATATTTATTGGATAAAGTATAAAATAAAAGAAAAATCTTATTTTTAATAAAATAAAAATTTGTTAATATTTTATTTATTTAAAATTTTAATAATTTAATTTAAAAAAAAAAAAAAACAGCATTCCTGAATCTATTCAATTAATTGTGCGCTGGTGCTAGAACATAGATTAACCAAAACCATGATTGTAATGGTGTTAATTGCTCTTTTTCTCCCTAGCTATTAGTGGAATTTGAACACTAAGTTCCAATCCAAGGGGACAATGAATGGAGGGGGTGGATAGTTATAAAAGGCAATCCAATATATTATTTAAGTTAGTAGGAATGCTCCAACATAGGAGTGTAGGATGCCTGAGTGTATTAATTAGTTGTTCTCGTCTCATGTGGTCTTTGTCCTCTTATAGGGAGAGTGGGAGACGCAATTTGCACAGTTTAAATATAAGTTATAATTACGAGATCCTATATCTATATCTAATAAGAGTATATAAATAGTTTATGCAAATAATATAAATATTTTTTAATTATAAACTGTTATTTATGATAAATTTATTGATTTTTATAATAATTATTTAACAGTTTTATTAATGATACTTTCTAATTAATGGTTATAATTGTTTTCTCCTTATTTTCTTTCGAACTAGTATCGTTTGATTAAAAGGTTAGATACCAAGTGTGAAATGCCTTTAGATATTCAAATCTTAATTTATTATGTTTTGAGAAACTAATTAACTCCTTTTATTAGACACAACTTGGTTGATATAGTGGTGATAATTTTAAAAGGATGAGAATATAAGAAGGTTATATATATAATGGGAATAATGGATTCATTGCTGCTATATAAAAATTTCTTAAGAGATAACTCATCTTAATAATATTTTCTCATCAAAGTATGTTTGACTGTAAAATTCTGATGGGATCCGATATATTATTATTGGTATACGATCGCACTTACGAGGATACTCTATCAAACCTATACTAGTACTCTTATGTAATAATACAAAGTCAAATCATGTGAGCGAGGAAAACATGCGATAAGGATTACGGGGTAGTATAAACCTTAGAAAGCTCCTGTCAAAGGCCTATATGTTCTTTCCTATAAGGCTATAACAACTAATTAACCTCTTAAGCACCACTCCATAAAAGAAGAATTCTTTGGCAAATAACCTTTTGCATTGTGCTGATATGTAGCCAGCCACATGATAAAACCTGGATGTTTTTTTCCAACGTGTTTTTTTTTTAGAGTTTTCCCAACGTGTTAATATAGTTGAGTTGTTTAATTTTTATATATATGACGGAGACAATGACCACTCTGCCACACTTGTAAAAAAATAATACCTAAATGCCACACGAACCAAAATAAATACCAAACTGCCACGCGGACAAGTTCGCTAGGCCCAGCAGCGAAGTACGTACATTGACGTGGCGGCATGGCAGTGGTCCACATAGTTCGCTACCACCTATAGCAAACTACGCAGTCAACGAGTCAGAAAGCGCCAGCAGAAAAGGGACACGTGGCAAGCTCCCCATAGTTCGCTACCAGCCCCTGCAAACTACGACGCCACGTGGCAAGCGCTCCCTAGTTCGCTCTGACGTGTAATATATACATATGAGGGTTGAAAAATTAAGTTAGAGGATATGTAGTTAAAAATTAGAATTGCTAATTTTATGATAGGTGATAGTATTTGTTTCTCATTATTTGATTGTTATATAAAAGTTCTATTTTTTTTATAATTTTATTTGATTGTTAATTTTATTTGAAACTTTATTATTGTAATGTTAAAAATTCTTAAATTATTATTAAATATATACTTTATTAAAAAATTTATGTGATAGTAAAAAAAATTTATTTGATAGTAAGTATATACTTTATTTTGTAATGTTTAAAATTTTTAAATTATTATTATTATAGAATATATATATATATATATATATATATTGAACTAGGGAGCGCTTGCCACGTGGCGTCGTAGTTTGCAGGGGTTGGTAGCGAACTATGGGGAGCTTGCCACGTGTCCCTTTTCTGCTGGTGCTTTTTGACTCGTTGACTGCGTAGTTTGCTATAGGTGGTAGCGAACTACGTGGACCACTGCCATGCCACCACGTCAGCGTACGTACTTCGCTGCTGGGCCTAACGAACTTGTCCGTGTGGCAGTTTGGTATTTATTTTGGTTTACGTGGCATTTAAGTATTATTTTTTTACAAGCGTGGCAGAGTGGTCATTGTCTCTATATGACGTCAATCACATCAACTGTAATTTTTTATATCTATATAACATATACAAGCTCGTGCAGTATAAAATTTATATTTTTGTCCTACTCTTAAAGTGAAATGATCACTTAGATTCTACTTTTTCTCTGACAAAAATCTAGTATTTATTCATCTTTTTAAAATTGTAAAAGTTAGTATTATAAAACAATAAAATTAAATATCACAACCTTTTTCTTTTCCCATTGTTGTACAAGCTCGTGGAGTATTTGACCGTACAGCCACGATTTCAAAATCTTATTACCGGAATGTCATACTAGGTGAAAATTTAATCAAAATGCCACGGTTCATACTTCGCTAGTCAGAGTAGCGAAGTCCGTAGGCTGACATGGCGCAACAGAGGTTGAGATGGCGCAAGATAAGTGGCTCCCTACTTCGTCACCCAATAAAGCGACCTACGTCTCTGCCCAACGGACAGCTGTACTACTTCGTCACCGAGTAAAGCGAAGTATGTGGTACGGGAATTCAAAAAATCAGGCCGTTATGACCACGTGGCAATGGAGACGGAGATCGCTTGGGTCTTCAGCGAAGTAGGTGATGAAAAATGCAAAAAAAAAATGAACGTTACTACTTACTTTGCTACTTTGGGTGACGAAGTAGGTGCTGGTGGACCCCTATATAAAGCCCCACCCCCCCACTCGTGGTCCCCCTTTCTTTTCTTCCCTCTCTTTCAAATTTTTTAAAGTTTCTCTCTTGTCTTGTGTGATTCTTGTTAGTGTGAGATTCTTTCTCTATCATTTGGAAAATTATAAGTAAATTTATCTCTTTTATTTTATTATTGTATATGTAATTGATATTTTAGTTATAATATGATACATAAGGTTGTAATTGTGAAACATTATGTTAGAGGATATCATTTGAAACATTAGGGTAGATGACATGTTGTTGAAACTCTAGGTTAGAAGATTCATATTTTGAAATTAACATTAATAATTTATAGTGAAATGATTATTTAAATTTGTCATTTGTTAATGTCATTTGTTGATGGTGTATGTGATTAACATATTTTTTATTGTTGATGGTGTATGTGATTAAATATAATATAATTTATTTCATTATTTTACAAATTATTGTTTAAAAAATATAATTTTCAATATATATTTTAGATTTAGTGATATTTAAATCAGACAAATTTTTTCAAAATGTATTTATATATATATGTTTTTTATATTTGATGATCTGAAATATTTATAACACCAAAAATAATTAGAATTATAATTAAACATGTTTATGTAAGTTATATAATGACTTGAAGAAATTAAAATAAGTGTACCTTTTTAATGTTTTATTTTGTATATACACACGGTATCATATTCATTCATAATATGGTTTTACAAACAATTAAAACATATTTTGACGAGGACCCTTCCCCTTGATCCAAAAATTAATTAATGGGCTAACAATTATTTGGGGTTGTTTTTTTTGTTAATTACTATTTAGAGATTCGCTTTCAATTATTATTACTCAAAAAGGATAATTATGACTTATGAACTGATTTTATTTTTTTAAATAGAGATTCGCTATCCAAAAATTGATTAATGGGCTAACAATTATTTGGGGTTGTTTTTTTTGTTAATTACTATTTAGAGATTCGCTTTCAATTATTATTACTCAAAAAGGATAATTATGACTTATGAACTGATTTTATTTTTTTAAATGAAATAATAAAATATTTTAATTTGTTTTCATAGTAAAGTTTTTTTTATATAAATAAAATTATTAAATTCATGTACAATATATATTTTGTAAAAAAATTTGAAATTAATTTAATTATTTAATAAATAAATGTATTTGTATTTTTAAAATTTTATTTAATATTTTAATATTATTTTATTAATATATTTGTTTACTTAATTTTATTTAATTAATTATCCTTTTTAAAGTTATAATTTATTTTAAAAGGATTAACTTTAGTCTAAAAAATAAATATCATAAGTGTACCTTTTTAATATTTTATTTTGTAACAGCTTATGTAAATTAAGAAATATATGTTGGCGTATGATTTTTTGGTTATATAATCATGAATATTGATATAATGTTTTTAATTAATATAAAAATAGGAATGTATTTAAGAATTGAACATATTTATTTAAGTTAATTTAATATTACTTTGGAATTTTGGTAAATAAAAAATAATTATTAGAAATATTTATTTTGTATGACTTGATGTCAAAAATTAAATATTTACAATGACATTATTATTTGTGATTTATTAGCATAGTAATGATTTTTTAAATGAATATAGGATTAGACATAGTGAAATATGGATCACGATGAGAGTGTGCCGACACAGCCAGAGATTGAGGATGCGTTGAGCGTTATTGATCCGGGCCCATCTGTGTGACATTACAGAAGCGACATATATCCACTACTGTGTGGAATGCACAGAGTGATCCGACCGCACGAGATCGTGTTCTTCATGTCAGACATGCGGCGACACACGATAACTCTGTTATTCTCGAGGATATCCACCCGTGGCTTATACAGGCGGGTTTTTACCACGTTGCGCGTCTGCGCAATCATGAGGTACAATATAAAAAATGTAAAATGTTGCGTATGTGACGTTTTTATGGTTCTATTATAATGTGTAACAAATTGTATGTTGGTCTATTATTTCAGATTGACCATCATCCGGTTTCGGCGCTTGTTGAGCGATGGCGTCCCGAGACACGGACATTCCACATGAGCATGGGTGAGGCGACGATCACCCTTGAGGATGTCCATCATCTGCTAGGGTTGCCCACCGATGGTCAGGTTGTATCCGGCCGCCCTGGACGCCATGCCATGACTTCCCAGAGTTGGTTGCCGACCTTCTCGGAGTTCAGCCTGCTGCGGGCCGGGACTTGCAGGGAGGTCTGCTAGGGCTCCACTTTCTACGGGAGCATTTCGATGATTATGCCGCCCATGCGGACACTGAGGTTGGGAGGATTAGGTACACCCGCGCCTTGATCTTACGCATTTTAGGGGGTACGCTCTTTATGGACACCGCGTCGAGCTTCGTGCCAGCGCGGTATCTTTTATTTTTGGACGACTTTGAGCGCACAGGTTCGTTCAGCTGGGGATCAGCAGTGCTTGCATGGCTTTATAGGGAGTTGTGCAAGGCGACACGTGCATCACGGCTCGACATGGGTGGATGTACACTGCTGTTGCAGTTATGGGCTTGGATGAGATTTTCGACTATCTCTCCAGCCCTTCCGCACTTGGATGATCAGGATGTCATGCAGCAGCATATTTACGGACATAGGTATTCAAATTGTTGGTTTATGTTACACTGAGCTTGTTAGTATATGTTGTTCTGGCTAACATTTAGTTGTTGCAGGTTTAATGTTTTTCAGACGCGCCAGACCAAATTTTCCCATATTCGCAGATATCGTCATCACATGGATGTCATGCGAAGGAGGGACATTCGTTGGAGGCCATACGATATTGTCGATATGGTTCATCCACCAGATGCTGAGATGGCCAGACGTTGGCTGGCGGTCTGCCCTTTGATTTGCTATGAGTGTGTCGTCTACCAGCAGCCTGACAGAGTTTTACGTCAGTTTGGATTCGACCAGCCTATACCGGCGGATCCGATTAACTGTAGTCAGTTGCTGACCATCACCGTTATCGGGAAGACAGATGTCGACTGGAGACACCGACATTGATTCTACATTGCACAGTGGGATGCCAAGGATGAACTTGTGTTGCAGGATCTGTCTCCGATGCGCCGAGATGGTTATTTATCGGTGAACAGCGAATACATCCAGTGGTACTTTTCAGTGACACGGCGCTGGATGACAGTTAGAGCCGCGTATCATGCACATGTGGTATGCTACGGATTCATGCTAAATGTGTATATTAATATTAAAATAAATTTTGTCAATAAGGAATTATGTTTTACATGTAGGCTGATCGTGCTGAGACACTTGTTCATATGACATCTGAAGAGGCTGAAGCACAGGGGGTTTTTAACATGAGACAGATACATGCTGAGACGGTGCGCTCGTTGGCCGTGTGTGAGGAGTTGGAGCGAGTGACAGATCCGGGGGATGTTGCCCCACCACCTGTTCGTCGACAGACTGAGGCCCCTCCTCCGCCGGTTCGCACTAACCGCTGGGCACGTCATGAGGCCTTGCCACTGCACCATAGAGCCCTGGCGGTAGCAGACAGGCCAATTGTGTTGCCACCGATGCCTCCCCGTCCTCCTGGTATATTCTTCGCCACTGGATATCCATCCGGGGTGTCGCAGATGTATCATTGGCCGCCGACCTTTGACATCGGATCGTCTAGCGGTGCGCAGGCTTCGTTTCCACCATCACAGTACCCCCCATGGGGCCAGTATCCGGCGATGGCACAGCTAGGCTTTTCTTTTCCACCAATGTATGCATCGCCATCTACGCCAGCTGCTGACTATTACCGGCCTGCGCAGGCGACATCAGCTGCAGATACCGTGTTCACGACGCCGCCCGCGTATTCGACACATCCGATGTCATCACCGGGGACCGCCAGTGGCCATGATCCTATTGACAACTTCTTAGTTATGGCTATGCAGGAAGGAGATGATGGCGATGACGATCAGCAGGATGACGACCCCGACCGACTAGTCCGGCGTAATCCGGTCAGGGAAGCACGTCATCGATGTCATCTGTCACCTTACGAGCATGACATGACTCGATGTGCGGGATATCACGGCTACCACCATGATCATTAGTGACATATATTTTTACTTCACTATCTTTATTTGCTTTAGACATTTGTAGGTTATTTGCTTTGGACATTTGTTATGTATGTGCTTTGGACTTTTGGTATTTATTTATATTACGCACCATTACTCTGAATGGTAACATATTTCGTACATTGTCATTAATTAATTATACAAAGTTAAGGTAACTAAATCACCGTTTGACATACAAGTCATAAATAAAGGTCACTGCTGCTGCATCCTTGAAGGACAATTCCGTCTATTGTGACCAACGACCTTACAATAACCGCATCTTGAACGTGTTGTCAATCCTTCCCGCAAATCCATTTCGTTGCGTATGCGTGTTGCCACAGGCTTTCCTTTTGCGCATCTCAGCGACACATCCGGCAAAACGGTGGGTTCTCTAGAAGGTGGTATAAAGTCTTCGTTTCCAATTGGAAACCACTGGGACGAATATATTTCACATTGATAAGCAACACTATACACAGGGTGTATGAATTGAGTGGGATCGATGTGCGAGGACCTGCATGCTGCAATCACATGAGTACAAGGAAACTTGAACGCACTGAACTCACCGCATTGACATACTCCTTCTGATAACGACAACGACCATTTTTTCCCGCCGCAGTTAGTGCGAATGTTGAACGACTCTTGCACCTCATATCTATTGTTGTGTGTGTCGTAAGCAATTACACTATGTGTCGCGGATTTCTGAACTGTCCTCAAATATTTTTGCCACGCTAATTTCGCAAAATGATTACCTGTAGCCATCTCTTCACGGGCCTCAGCCCCATGTTGCAAAAAATAGGTCGCTAGTCGAGCGTAAGTGAACCTCACAAGCGAGGTTATTGGAAGATTTCGTGCACCTTTAAGTACCTTGTTGAACACCTCAGATATATTGGTTGTCATGTGTCCAAATCTTCGTCCATCAACATCATAAGCTGCGGTCCATTTTTCCCTCGGGATTCGATCAATCCATGCGGCTATCTGAGGGCTTGCTTCTCTAAATTTTTCGAATCCAACATCAAAATCTAAACGTGAGGTTGTATAACCTACATACACAAACAAAACATAAATATAAAGGCATACTGAATTATGGATAATGTACATGCCATAAGGTACAAGACGATGACTTACCTAGCATTTTCAGTTGTTTCTTCAACATGATATTTTTGAACTTGTGATTGAAATTTCTTGCCAAATGACGAATGCAAAAAACATGATACGCCCTCGGTGGATGCCATCCCAGCTGAACATTGTTCACCGCCTCCATTATGCTCGCATGCCGATCTGAAATCAAACATATTCCATCTTTTTGCGTAACATGCAAACGGATAAGTGCCAAAAACCATGACTAGTTGTCAATATCCTCCCCAGAGACAACCGCAAATGCTAGTGGAAGGACGTAATTGTTGCCGTCAATAGATGTTGCAATAAGCAATGTTCCACGATATTTCCCTTACAAATGGGTACCATCGATGCTAATAATCGGCTTGCAGTAATTAAAAGCATCGCAACACTGCTTAAATGTCCAAAACACCCTCTTGAATACCCTACGACCTTCATCCAGTTGTCCTTCGACATAATGCTCTGTCGTTTCCACCTTATAAGCAGACGTTTGAGCAAAATTTAACATATAACCCAACCACCTTGGCAGGAACGCATAGGATTCATCCCAGTCGCCAAACACCTTAACAATCGCCTTTTGCTTTGCCTTCCACGCCTTCCTGTATGATATATGAAATCCCATCGTTGTTGAGATCCTCTCCCGAATTAAACTGATTTTAACGCTGGGATCTTCCCTAATCATTTCTGCAATTTCTCAGAAAATAATAAGTCAGTCAATTTTGATACGCTAAATATAAA
>PYAF01000424.1:265882-284880 GCA_007407185.1 Glycine tomentella
CATGAGTTTATGTTTCTCCCTAAATTAAATTATGATCTGACGCGTAAATAAATGTCTTGACCACGCAGATGAAATGGGTCATGAATGAAGTTCTAAGACTATACCCACCAGCACCAAATGTTCAAAGGCAAGCAAGAGAAGACATTAAAGTTGATGATATAACAGTACCTAATGGAACCAACTTGTGGATCGATGTGGTCGCTATGCACCATGACCCCGAAGTATGGGGAAAGGATGCAAATGAGTTCAGACCAGAAAGGTTCATGGATGATGCGAATGGTGGGTGTAACTACAAGATGGGGTACTTGCCTTTTGGGTTTGGAGGGAGAATGTGTGTAGGTAGAAATTTGACCTTTATGGAGTACAAGATTGTGTTAACCCTACTTCTCTCTAGGTTTACTTTTAAGCTTTCACCAAGTTACAACCATTCCCCTTCTATTATGCTCTCCCTAAGGCCAAGTCATGGACTTCCACTCATAGTTCAGCCCCTTTAGACTTTAAACCCTCAACTCAGTTTTACAAAGTACACACACACACACACATATATATATATAGACTTTCTCTTAGTCCAGTTCACCCGATCGTAGATAATTGTAGTTAATTTACAAGAATCGGCATTAATTTCCAAACTGGGCACGTTGGGTTCTTAATGATCCAAATTTGTAAACAATTGATGCCTTTGTTTGCTAGAATTGCACATGATGGAAATAACTTTAATAAGACATATCTATATATTTGATCCTGTCTATGATTTTTTTATTAATAAATATTAAGTTTATTAATAGAAAAATCAAATTTATTTATTATTTTATTATCCCTTAACCATCTAAGTTATCTTTTTTATATATATTTGAATCCAATGCACTTGGGATTTGTATATGGATATTTGCATATATGAGAACCTAGCCATGTGGATAAAGTTGAGCGGATTCGCGAGGCTATCGATCCGTACAATTATCACGCTTTACTTGTAAAGGAAAAGGTAAAACTCTATATAATTAAGCACGTGAAATTGCTGCAAATTCCTGCAGTGATTATGAGGACTTGTTATGAAATTTCACTATTTAAATAACAAAGTTCATCGTACGTAAAATATATAATTAGCTATTTAATTGTGCAGAATCTGCGATCATAAATTATATATGCATCAAACTAAAAAGAAATAGAGAAAAATTAATGCTATGTTTAAAACCAATATTTTTAAAAGCAAGACCGACTATTAAAGTGGTAGAAGTTTACAGTTTATGGGTTTAACTTAAGTTATACTCAAGTTGAATCAGTAAAAAAAAAAACGTATACTTTAATTTAATATAATATATTAATAAAAAATTATTATAAATTATAAAAATAAATAATTTAAATGCATTTTTAAATTAATTTAAAAAATAACATATCATATATCTTATAAATAAAAATTTATAATAAGTAATTAATAATAACATTTTATACATAAATATCATATATGAGACTATTTATTTTCAAGGCTTAATTGAACTTTTTTACCCCTCAACTTTTAACTTTTAAGCAAATTTTGGCAAAAAATAATTATTCTTGTCACTTTAAAAAATTTATGAATATTTTCTTTCGTCATTTGTGCATTAATCGACTAATGATACCAATACTTTTTAGCAATTTTTAACTATCACTAAACGCTCTTATCTAAAATAATAAGAGTGTTTTTCACATTGTGACAACTAAAAGTTGCATTATTTTAATTTCCCCCCTTGCTTTTGTCATTCTTGTCATTGTTCTTCTTCGTCACCTGCTTTTCGATACCCTTTATTGCCTTTTTCACCCTCACTATTGCCCCATGGCCCATGCCACTCCTGATCTCATCCTGTCGCAAACAATCTCCTTTCAACTCCAACACAAGCAAGCTATAAAATCAAAGCAACAATCTTATAAGATGCAATCAAGAATAGCATAGGCAACAAAAGGAGCATCTCGTGCATTATCTTCAACCATTAGCTTTACACTAAAACACGTATTTTGCTCTGGCGCTCAAAGTTAAACTACAGACCTTGAAATTCATTTGAGAGAACATGAAGTTGGTCCTAAAGTTCATAGAGGAGTTTTGCTTTTATGAAACTTATGGTTGGAGTACAAAAACAAAGGAAAAAAATGTGTTTTTATTAAATAAAATTTAACAATGACAACTTTCAGCTGTCACTATATTAAAAATACATATGTTATATATACGTTTGGTGATAGTTTAAAAACTAAAGTGTTAGCGTCGTTAGCAAATTATGGACACAAAGCAAAAGGTAAAAATTGTATGTTTTTTAAAAGTTGACGATAAAATATATTAGAATAATTTGTTAAGGATAAAATTTGTAAAAAAAATTAAAAAAAAAATTAGAAGTAAAAAAAGAAATTAAGCCTATTTTTAATTTTTTAAAAATAAAACTTCACATTTGGTTATTTATCCATAACCATTGGTTTAATTAAGAGAAAATATTTTTTTACGACAAAAGTGAAAAATGTTTTTATTATCTTTTTTAAAATATGTGAATATAAAAAATAAAAACAATTATGTACAATACAGAGACTATCCAATCTTACGCAGACAGTTAAGATTAAATCACAAATTATATTTTTTTTACACAACACAAATCATTATTAAGTGATTATATAATCACTATTAAATAACTTTTAATTTAAAATCGTGAGTAGTTGCAATGATATTGACATTTGACAACGTAACCACCTATGCATTTTTTTAGTGGCACTTCGAGTCGGATCTATCATCACTACAAACTGATAAAGTCACCTGATCTGCAATCCTATATATGCTAAATTCCTTTCTTTTTATTGCCTATTATTTTATGAGTTAAAAAGTAGAGGCTCTTATTAGATGATATAATTCATATTCATGTACCAAAAACAGGGAGATATAAATAATTCCCTCCATCCCTCCTTCCCTTATCCATCATAATCACCAAATTAAAGTTGCCTTCTCTACATTATCAGAATTTAAAAGTTGCAAATTAAATTAGGTTTGGAAATGGGTGAGAGCTAATGAAGCAATTTGGTCGGGTACTAAGATACTTACATCTTCATAATATTCATTAAAAGGGCTATTGTCCAAATTCATATTCAATCCAACAATAATTTTAATTTAGTGCTCATGTTCATATTTAATGTGTATATATATGAGATTTGACATCAATACTTTATTTAAGAAAACTATTTTAATATACCACATTTTATATATAAACTAGTAAAACAAAAGGTTATTTCAAATTTTTAGTTATAGAATATATATATATATATATATATATATAAATAATTATAATTATATGTATAATCATACCGTGCAATGCAGGTACATATAAGGGGTAGATTAGTATCTATACCACAAAATTTTGTGGTAGTTTACTAATGACCGGGTCTAAATCTGTTTGATGGGTAAAAGCTTAACATATTGTAGATAATTTTTACGATCATTATCAATTAAATTTGAGCATAGTTGTCATATCTTTGCTGATGATAAACACTTTATATTATTCTCGATCCTTTAATTTTCTTTGGATCCTTGAACGACTTTGGTTAGAGTTCTAGAAAATTAACTAAAAGAACTAAAACATTCTCTGCCGTTAAAGGCACAATTGTTCTTTCATGGATGTCTATATCTTATAAGTAGTTTCTCACCGTTTTATGCTTCACACTTCTTATTTTCTTGTTTCGAATAAACCGTATGGTTAGCTTAAAGTCCATCCTTGCTGACCTAATTTCGATTGCTTGAATGTAGAATCTTCTCACTCTCACATTTAGAATTAGCTTAATTGTTATCGTTTTAAGTGGAGGCCTAAAAATGACTTAATATTTAATTGTAGCATTTTTCTTTTAGTTTTTTTACTTTGAAGTATGGATATCTCATTTTATATTGTACTAAAATTTAACTCAATTATGAATAAGAAGGAAACTAACAGCAAAGATTGAACTCATTATGTTGTCAAGAATCAACTAAAATATATTAGAGCGAACGTGTAAACAACTTTATATTTTTTTTTTATAAAAAAAATGAACATTAGTTATAGAACTTAATTAAAAAAAAAATAACTACGCCCCGGACCACAGAAAGAAAAAAAGAGTATATATAAAACGAATAGGAGTTCTCAAAAATTTAAAACAAGATTCACGCATCCATAACACATAAGGCCACATGAAGTTTCTGATTTCCGTGTTGATAGCTCATATCACCTATATGTAGAACTGGTCAATCTCATATTCTTAAGTGGCATTTGATCCAATCCACAAAAGAAAAAGGGATTTTTTTTTTTAAATAATCAAATGCAATGTACTAAGATATAACTTTGTGCTGTGTGTGGGTGTGTGTTTTGTCCTCGTCAACGTGTATATACTTGGAGCATGAAAAATGAAGAGAAAGGGATAAAGACCTACATGGGAATGAGATGGCAAGAAGACACCACATTTTGATACGATAATATTGTACTATTTAATAATTGTTATTGTTAAAGTGATTATATACATTTTGATACGCTAATATTGTACTATTTCATACATTTTGATACGCTAAATTAAAACCCAAATGTCATTTTGAAAGGCTCAATAAAATTGACTTGCATTATCTTATTTTTTCTTATGAAAAGAAAAGACAAGTACAGATTAATATTGACGCGGGAGCTTCAATATGTAGCTTGGCTAAGGGGCACTCAAGTGTTTTATATAGCGATTTTAATACCGGTTAATTATTAGATTCACTTCACGTCTGAGTTGTAGAATGGAAAATAATAAACCTACACTTATTTTAGGTTTATGGGGGTGAAAGAAGAGGCAGAAAACTTACACCTGTATAATGATAAAGAAAAATGAAAGATACAGATAAAAAGAAAATAGACTGAAATTTGAGATGAAACAAAAAGTGAGTGTATGCTTTTAGAATTGAACTTCTCCTCATCCTTTAAGATCTTAATTATGTATCAAAAACATAAATCCTTTGAGATCTTAATTTGCATTTGTTGGCATTAGGCAGAGTTCTTTATGTTCTTGCTCATGTATGGTGATAGTAGAGACAAAAGTCAAAAGGGGGAAGACAAGAGATTGGGAGAAAAATTTAACCTACATAAAATATATAACAGAAAATGGCACTAGGAATAACGGATATTACAAAATCAACTTATATAGCTTAAACCAAGTTGAACGGTCTGTTTCATTGGCTAGCTAACAAAGATTATGTAGGTAGATCAATATTCATTTTTACTTGTTTACTAGTATTTGTTATTAATTGTAGCTACGAGCCAGAGTTTAAATTTAATTGGGGGTGTATTAGTTCAGTAGCAGCTTGGTAAAGAATAGAAACTCCAACATCAACATCATACTCCAATTCTTCAAACTTAGACTAATGTAAAAGTTTGTTAAAGTAGTTCATCCCTCTGTCATTTACATCTTTATCTCTTATCAATTTTAATAATTTTTTTTTTATTTTCATCATTAATACATCTAACTTGAGTGATGTCTTTACTCTTCTTAAGGTTGTAAAGGAAACATGGATAACAAGTTCACCAGCCACCTCATATTGCTTCCTCAAAAGATCAAGCCTATTCTTGAGATCTTCACTAACCTTTTTAAGTTTAGCATTCTCCACCTTGATGTGTTCCTAGAAAAGAAAATGAATCACATTTTGAGTTACATGGAATTAAGAGATATGATGGAATGCAAACAAGCACATTATATCTGTTGGGTATGACTCATATTGTGTCGTCAGCAGATATGCACGAATTTTATTATTTGTAGATTGGACTTTGGACCCATGAATAACTATGATACTTAAAGTTTCTAAGCTTATATATTTCCTTATAATCTGAGTGCAATTGTACGAGTATGTGAGGGAATATAGTGAAAAGCTGGACATAGCCCACATTGGGTGAATCAAGATAAACTCTATATGTTGCTTTTTTCTTCTCTTTTCTCAAATTAGAAGAAATATAATTTGGTAACTGAAAAAAATCAAAAGAAAGATTTCATCTTTGCACATGAGTAGTCAAATGGAAATAATCACACTTCTCAAAATGCTAATATAAATTCACATGCTCCATTTAATCTTTTCTTTCTCTCTTTTATTCTCTTCTATTTTTTAAGGTATGATGCATTTTTTCTATTGGGTGTTTGCAGAGAGAATAAACTAGTAAAACAACATAGTGAAACATTACAGAAAATGTACAACTTTCATCAAAAGGAAGAAAAGTTTTCTTTCTCTTTCGAATAATAGTATTCATGTTATATGCATGAAAATAAAAAGGAAAAACAAGAAAGAAAATACTAAGAAAACAAGAAATGCATATTAAAAACCTGATCAAGAAGCCATGGTGCATAAATAAACCATTGAAATTCAACACTCTGAGGTCTTTTCCTGGATATTCTTTCTTTAATAACCTTTCTTGCTTTTGGAACTTACATAAAATCAGAAAAAATAACGTTTTCACTTGTAAATGGACGTAAACAAGATCAAAGAAGCTATTAGCCAATAAAAGAATGAATGTGTCTTTGAAATGCAAAATGGAAAACGGCAGTCAAACAAACCTTAATCGATATCGATCCCTCATGGCTTGACCCATAATTCACGCAACAAGCATGAATCTTCTATTGCCCCAAAACATTAATCAAGTGAGAGAGATCATGCAGAAATCAATCATAGGGTAACGGACTTGCATGTGACGCAACACTAGACAAAACAAAAGACTTAACACTTTGAAGCATCGTTGAGGTTGTTATATTTATAACCAACAGATGCTGCTCCAGTTCTCTTCTTGACTTTAATTTCACGCATCGACTTTCCTCGTATACCTTTTTATTTTTAATTTTTCCCTTTTAACTTTTTTAAAAGAATTTTTTTCCTTTTAATATACGAACAATAAATCATTTAATGTTCAATATTATTAATACTTTATAATTTAAAACAAATTGAGTAAAAAATTAAAACATAACTCGGGAAAAGTTAATGTTGAATGCAAATTAAAAATAAAATAAAATAAAAGTGTAAGAAAGTTGGACAGGAAATAAAATATTTTTATTTCCATAGATAAATAAGTATTTTTAACTATAATATATTTAAATAAAATATTGCACAAAAATGCACAAATGTATTTACTGACTTGCATTATTATTATTAGAGTTAAGAATATATTTTACACTCCATTTTTTATAATTATTAAAAATATATTAATTATTATAATTACTAAGTAATTTAAGTTATAATAATTATTAAATAAAAAATTGAAATCACACAATTTATTAAAATATTATTTCATTTTTAAATTTCATATTTTTAAGATTCATGTGGTTTATTAATTTTAATATATTAATTTATTTAAAATTATATAAGTAAATAATTAAAAAAATAATGTGTTTTTCAACTTCATAGGTCAACGAGGATGAAGTTGTCTTCTAATTTTTCATATTATTAGTCTCTGCTGAAGCCACCCCACCCAGTACTTAGTAGGGGAGAGGAGAGTAAGGATAGGCAAACTTGCCCCTTGACCTGTCCTCTTATTATCAATTCCTAATGAGCATCTTAGGTTGAATTTAGGTTATTTGAAACGTGATGCTTAATAGTACAAATAAAACAATGAACATTTCATTAAATATAGTGTCAAATTTGCTTGTAACTAACCCATAGCTAGTTGGTCGAAAACTCCTCAATGTTCATAGATATACTTAAAGTACATATTCATTGAAGTTATTGAATTATGGTGTGCCAGTAGTTGGATGAAAATAAGAGGGAAATGGTTGAGGGATTGGGGACTGATAATATATATCAAGGTTCAAGACATGATGAATACAGTTGATGAGCTTTTAGACATAAGAAAGAAAATAAGAAAAACCAATTTATTTTATTCAGTAATAAAATATTTTGTAATGAATAAACAACAAATTGACATCATTCAAACCACATTTTTTTTTATTTTGGTTTCTTAATCCCTTTCTTGTTCCTATCAAAGAATTTTCTATCTGCCTAACATGCATTGTACTTGTATGGCTGACTGGTTGTCTACGAAAAATGTCTCTTAATTCTTTTTCAGAGAACTATCATAAATTCTCTGTGAGAAATAGAGAAGCTTGAGGAAAAAATGTTCAGTTTAATCTTCCAACTAACCTGCAATATTTCAAATTGACTCAGATAATGGTACTTAAAAGTCATGAAGATGTCCAAGAGAATTAGTACATGATTTTATACAAGGCATTACCTGAGCTTATGGTATAAGATTATGACAAGTTGCATCACAAGGATATGCACAATCTATTTCCTTGCTTATGTTTCTACTAAAATACCAATCACCAACCGCTTCTGCAATTGTCTGTAAAAGATAGAGTCGTTTAATCATACCGCAGACTAAAAATTCGCAGTACCAAAAGTTCAAACATGAGCTCCTTTTGAAGCGTAAATCTCAAATTTTGGTCAAAGGACGAAATATCAAACAACAAAATACTACAATATTGACACAGTTCAAAAATCTTATACGGCCTATAATCCTTTATAATGTAAACTCCTTTTCCTATTTTACACATATTAGGTATAACTGGTCATTGGAAGTCGGTTACTATGTTGCACTTTACACAATATAAATGTTCCCGACATATTAGTTAAAATTGCACAAAAAATAAACAGATTTATCATCGTGTTTTTCTGTCAAGGAGTAAGATTGGTACCTTATTGTTTATTCTTGGAGAATCATCCCCAAACCATGTTTCTTGTAGTTCACTTTGGCAATGAGCAAAACATGAATTTATGAACATCCCCCCTCTTTTTGAATTCATATAGAACGGTCTCAAAGCTCCAAGCATGTCAAGCCTGAAACCTAAATAAAGTGGATTAAGGAAAATAAGTCTTATTTACATCATGATGAGTTTTGAACACGTGTACTAACTACAGATTTCATTCTCAAAATCTAACATGTTTGTAACACTAAAAACTTCTGAGATAGAATGGGTGAAAGCTATTCCATAAATTGCCGCGGAAAAACTTGAAATAGGAACCTTGCAGTGTATCAATTTGGTCTGCTTTACACTCCGCCAGGTTCTCCTTGCAGTGTTTCCAGTGTCCGTGCATATCAGCAGAGGCTGGCACCAATATATGAGTGAACTGTTGACATTATAATTTCTATACATCTCATAATTCGACAGTTATATGAATTAAGATAATGTGCAATATAGGATGTTAGAAAGAAGAAAAATAACCTGGAATACATCGTAGGCAGAGTTCAAAATAAAATATGGGGTTGATATGTATCTCAACGCATATTGTGGAAAGAAGCACTGCATGGAATTGTGGAAATGACAAACGTCAAAATTTTGTTTAATTTTCCAGAGCTAATGATGCAATTTCATGGGAAAACATACCAAGTCAGGAAAGTACAGTGCTCTGGTACAATTTCCATTCAGGTTCTTCTCTATCCCCTGTTGCACAAGATATTGTCATGTTAGACTGTGTTGAATGCATTGCACTGTCTTTTCTTTCTGTTATGCAATTTGAAAATTGAATGTAGAGAATAAAACATGCAGATTCCTTTCATTAAGACTTCTTTACATAGCCAATTGCTCTTCTATCTGCTGCCTATAAAATATGGGATATAAAGCTAATAAGAAAGTGATATCTACTACGAAATGGGGTCATTCGGCAAGCTGCATTATAAAAAGAAATCTTAATAGTGGTTTCTAAAGCTTCAAGTTCAAAAATATGAAAAATGAAGGGACAAACGGAGAGGGAAATTTAATCAGAAGTGAGAAATAATTAAAGTGAAGCAATGTAGTAGCTACACAACTTCCTATTGCATTTTTAGGTAGGCTTCCCTATATCATTTCTGTGTTGTGTAATTTTATTCGTTATCTTTCTCCTATGTAGTAGCACTTCTTAACAAAAGGCTAATTCCAAGTTTCATGGAGTTACTCCTTCATTGGTTTCAAGTTATTTTGGTGGCACTGCATCTTTGACATCAAATACAGTGCACATAGTTGACAAAATTCATGAGAATATGTTGCAAAAATTTGTGTTGAAATCATGGAATTAATGTTGATTTCTCATGAATGCAACTTGCAATTAGTAAATTTGTATCCGGACAATATGTTGCTTATACTTTTCAGTTTTAATAATTGGTAGAGATATGCTTTTTATAGTCTACTAATAATCTCTTTCAGCTTAGAAGATAAAAATCTGATATCATATAAACAAAATGCACACAGCCTCCAGCAATTTTTGTCTTCAGTTCTCTTTTCAAAAACACGTGAACTATTGTCAAATGATTAATTTACGCTATTTTTAACAAGAAGCACGTATATATGATGCATTTATTGAAGGTTACCTGCAATTTAACTAGACTTTTGAAATTATACCTCATAGTATGATTCAAACTGATATCTCTTCTGCAAAAGGGGATATGAAACATTAATACTTAGATTTTGAAGAAGAAATACAGATGAAGATTATAATTATGTTCAAATGAGTCAAGATAGACGAAACATACTCGTCAAGAAAAAAACCAGCATCACTCAAGCATTTGACACTAGCATTCATTGGCAAGTTCTTGGCGAAGTTGTCACAATGGTGAAAGGTCGCTAAACCTCCTGCTGAGCAACCTGAAAGGCTGAAAGCAAAGCCTACACACGAGAGATAGTATGTATTATAAATTTAGTTTACATCATATAATATAACTTTTTTTTACTTAAACTCATCTTCAGTTGAGACTTGAGAGAATAATCAAAGCAAACTCCATAGAGTTGAAGTATACCTTCCGTGCCTTTCCCAAACCCAGTGGTAAAAGGTCGCGAATAATGGCTTCCCAAATCTTTTGCCCTTTGAAATGAAGAGTTGTTGTCTGACGTTCATCTCACAAACACGAAGAGTTACTTAATGCAACAAAATTGGTTTAGACACATGAAAATGCTGATGAAACACAAAAGCCCATAAATTAACCCAATCCCTTCCTGATTTTACTGCAATTTTCCTTGGGAAATGGTTTTTTAACAACAAAAGTAAAATAAAATACTCTCTTAAAAAAAGTAAAATTACTTTTGCTTTAGACCCTGACTAAGACTATTTTCAAGATATGTGTGTGGAAGAGAAATAAAAAATAATGAATTATAAAAATGCTACTAATTACATGTAGTGTTGGCCATTTTTTTAGATCACCGTCACATTGTGTTGTGTTGTGTGAAGTATGCATTGATTTGTCTAGGATTAATCACAAATGATTTATTATATGAATTATTTAAAATTTAAAAGTTTAAATATATTTTTAATTTTTTATATATATCTGATTTTTGCATTTGATATATGATAAATTTTTCTTTTGAATAGACTCTCTTAATATTTGAAAAGTTTTATTTTAAATTTTTACCGTCAATAAAATAATGACATGTTTATCAAATATTTGATAATATGATTTGTAACGATTAAAAAATTATCATTATTTATTTTAAAATCCAATTTAAATTTTCTAATGGTTAAAAAAAATTACTAGAATCAATTAAAGTGAAAAATAAATAAATTTCTGTTGTTAATAGTGCCCAAGTAGGGCCCCCCGAGCCCACCGCTCAGCTCAACGTCGTCATCACTGTTCATCAGCATCAGACAACCCACCTTTCTCATAACCCCATCCTCATCGTCCAAAAACTCATAAATAATTCCTCCTAGGCAGCACTCTCGCTCGTACAGTCATCACAATCTTGCAGTAACAACATCTACGATGATGTCATCAGTGACAGAAAGGAAGAAAACAAGAAAACACAAAACACGAATCAACAAACATAAAGATCTAATTTTTTGTTTTTGTTTTGCGTGATCTCTGCACTCTTTGTTCCAGGTTTCAACCCTAACTTGAAGATCTGACTCCCAAATCAGATCTCTAGTTTGCCTGATAAAATCAAACAAAAGTTAAAAAGAAAAAAGTCATACCGGTAGAACCCAAATGTTCTCCTTTGAAAATGGCAGCCAAAGAATAGTCGTTTACATTGTATGGTGTATTGTACGATGCGCGTGAGGTGGAGGAAGGAGCAAAGGTGGCGAAGAGTGGGGGAGGATGGTGTGGAGAAGTGGGGTGGATTTGTAAAAAAAAAACCAGAAAATCGCCGAATAAGAAATATGAGTGGAGAAGATATGTTCGTCATTGTGGGAACCTCCACCAACCCCTCCAAAAAAATAACAAAGCACGTGGCAGCATCGTGAAAGTGGTTCCATTGTCAACAACCACGTCGTTGTCACCTTATTTGCTGTCCACCCTCTGCAGCATCTCCAGCACCGAAACAGCCCTCTTCCCGACGAAGATTCACACTCGTCTGAGTCATCAAAGCGGCTGAGAATGAGTGGACTCAATTTGCGAAATCGTTCTTTGTCGAAAGCGCAAGGGGGAGGGGGAGGAGGAGCAGGAGGGAGAGGTGGAGGGGCAAGACAAGGTGGAGGCTGTCAGAGTCCTCGATTTTGTTGCCATGGGAGTCGGTGACGAAGAACGATGGAGGTCGATCCGGTTGCGTGCGCGGATGCTGAAGGCGGTGGAGTCGACGGTGTTGGAGTTGTCGACGACAATAGTGGAGGTGGAGGTGGATTCGTTGGTGGAAGCTCGCAACAAGATGCTCCGGCGAGTGATTTGAAGACGAAACTGGGGATAGAGAGCAAGGAGAAGTGTGTGAGAGAAGGGAATGGAACTAGAGAGACTTGATTTGCAAATGGAGTGAGGAGAAGGTTAGGGTTCATGGAATTGGGATGTATGGAGGGGTAATTGAGTTGAAACAAATCCGGGCTATTTTTTACAAATATTGTCGAATTTTGAACAATTATAAATTCTGCTATCAAATATTTAACATATATATATTATCATTTAAAACAAAATTTTTCAAATATCAACAAATCAATTAAAACATATTTAAGTCAAATTCATATAATGAAACTTTGCTCTTTTTTTCTTTGTAAAAAGATCAGTGTTCTTGATTTAGCTTGAATCCCTTAGCATGCATTATCCTGATTTTACTGTAATTTTGGGTTAGAGGAGTGATTTAGCCATCAAATGTGACAATTATATATGAAAGAGGAATGAATGGAAGACATTCTCATTTAACCAACGATTTATATCCTTCTTTCTTTTTTAATTCCCTTGTTTGGGTAGAGACGTTGAGAAAACTACCTTGTTAGTGAACACAGCGTCTCCAGTAAATGAAGCTCCATCACAATATCTCATCTTCACACGATTCCAATTGTAAAAATCTGGGTGTAGCACATTCACGGACAAACGCAACAATTTAATTATTTTTTTTTAAAAAAAAAAACAAAGTCTAAAGGGGGAGGGGGGATAACATATTAGAAAAAAAAAAAAAAAAAAACTTCCTTTCATACATAATTCGAGAAAAAAATTATTCAAGTTGTTCAGACTTTACTATCACGCCAGAGATTTCGAAAGTTAAATATATAAGTAAAATTAAAAAATTATATATATATATATATATATGACCGACTAAAATGCTACTAAATAACTATATAAAAGTAGTGAGAATAAAATCTACAGATTGTTTTTTATTTGAATCAGAACTCAGTTTTGATACTTAACCAACTAAAACTTTTTTTGCACATTTTATTTCAATGTCCACATAGTTAATATTCGTTTTCCTTTTACAAGTGGGAAAATGCATTTTTCTTTTCACGCATCAAATGAAAAGAAATTAACAAGACAGTGTAACGGATCTAAGCACAAAATTTATTGGTTCACATGTTGCTCACATCATCTCAAATAGATTAGCATTAAGAAACTTAGAAACACAGGTACCTCAACCGACAGCTGAACTGAAGATGATGATGATGATTCGAGAATGATAATGTAGGGATGAAGAAAATGATATCAGAAATAAATAAATAAAAATATATTTAAATTTTCTCTTACAATCACTTATAATTTAGGAAGCATATTTTAATAATTTTAATTTTATTTTTTGAGAATAATAATTTTATTTTTCTTAAAACATATTTAAAATGTAATTTCTTGAAATACTTCTTTTAAAAGTGATATACATTAAAAAAATTGGTGCTAAACAACACACCGAAGTGAAAAATGTAAAGTCAAAAATCACGATAATAATTAACTAGAAGACAAGAGTCCGTGAAATGGAATCAGAAGGAACATGACACAGTTGGGGAGCTACGTTGTACATAACTGGATTTTAAACTCAAAATACAGCAGTTTTAAGGACCACTGCGACGGCAAAAGTCAGGGATGAGCTAAATTGGTATCCCCTAAATAATGATTAAAATGTAATGCAGTTAATGTAATTCGAATCATGTTATGAATATATTTTCTATTTTATCGAGTCCTTCCTTTTAAGGAAAAATTTTCAAAAAGAAAAAGAAAAACAAGTAAAATAAACAAAAAATAAAAAGACCATAAAAATACGATAAATTTTGGATAAATAGTCATTTTCGTCTTTGAATGTGTAAAGTGCTGACAAATCTATCTCTGAAAGACGAAAATTCAAATTTTTGTCATGAAAGTGAAAAAAGTGTGACAAATTTATCAATCTGTTAACTTCCGCCTGTTATCTTTAATATCTAGGGACGAATTTGTCAGCGTCCTACACATTAAGGGACAAATTTGTCAGTTCCTTATCCAAAATATAATTTAATCTTCAAATTCTCCCTTTTTTAATTATTCCAAACATAAAATTATAATAAACACTTAAAAATTAGGAAAACATGTATAAATTAAAACAAACATAATAATAAATATAATATTGATTAATAAACATAATTTGTTTGTTGCTATGGAATTTATATTATAATAACATTAGTAAAGACAAAATCAAGTTAGGTCTCATTTTTTTGTAAGAATTAACTTAACAGCTATGTATTTTTGTTTGGATCTCATATTTTGAGTAAGGTGTTGTCACATTAAAAATTTTATAAGTAAAAATATGAGATACTACTTTACCTAAAATATGATGGTCAAACAAATGAAAATGTACAGTCATTAAATTAATCCTTACAAAAAAATGAGATTTAACTTGATTTTGTCATTATCTAATGTTGTTACAATAGAAATTTTAAAATAACATATAAATTATACTTATTAATCAATATTATACTTATTATGTTTTTTTAACTTATGCATGTTTTTCTAATTTTTAAGTATTTATTATAATTTTATGCTTGGAATAATTAGAAAAGGGAGAATATGAAAATTAAATTATATTTTGGATAGAGATCTGACAAATTCGTCCTTAAATGTGTAGAGCGCTGACAAATTCGTCTCGTGAATATTAACGGTAACAGATGGAAGTTAATAGAAGGATAGATTTGTCACACTCTTTGCCACTTTCAGGGATAGAAAATTGAATTTTCATCTTTCGAAGATGAATTTGTCAGTGCTGTACACATTCAGGGACGAAAATGACTATTTACCCATAAACTTTTCACACTATTTTGTAAAATATAAAATGGGTAAAAAGAAGAGGAAATAAAAAAAAAGGTATAATAAGGTGACAAAAACAAAAGACAAAAATATAAATCAAAATCCTTGAAACTAAGGCTATAAATAGTACCCAACACTACTTAAAGGTAGGGGTGTTTATGGATACATGTTACCCGTGAACCCGAACTGATCCGAACCGATCTGAACAATTTGGGTTGAGTCATTTATATATTTTGGTCAAAACCGAATCGAACCGATCAAAACCATCATGTACGGGTCGAATTACGGGTTTAGATTTACAGATCCGTTGATCCGATAATCTGATCCGTGAATCTGTAATAATAATATAAATTTTATTATTTATATATATATATATATATTAAAAATTAAAAAAAATTAATAATAAAAAAAGGTATGATATTGTAAATTTTTAGGATTGCATTCAAAAATAAGATAGGATATTTTTTAATATTGCATTAAAAAATATGATAGAATAATTTTAAAATTGCATTGCATAATATAATAGAATATTCTTAAGATTGCATTGGATAATATGATATAATATATTTAGGATTGCATTCAAAAATTGGTTAAAATCATATTTTTAAATTAGTATAAATAGAAACATATTTTGATATTCATGTATGCATTCTATTCCAAATAATATTAGAGTATTAGAGAGTTTATGTTTGCATCATTGAGAGAATTGTTGTGAGATCATATATAAGCGTTTGACAAGTTTGATTCTTTAACTCTCAATCAGGATTTAAAGGTGCATATTTGCTTAAGGAATATAAGCGTAAATGTAATTATTTTATTGTATTCTTCTTCTGGACTTTGGAAAAGGTTGTAGCTGGGAACTAGGATACCCGTTTTGTCTCTATTCTTAATGAATTGAGACATGTGACATCTGGCTGGGAAACTAAGATACCAGTCTGGTTGGGAAACAATGATATCAGTCTACTATATGGCCAGAGATATATTGGACATTCCTGTATCTACTGTATATCATCTGAGTCTACATTTAGTACAGGGACTGGAATTCTGGATTCATTTCGTAGTTCCTTGGTCCTACTAATGTTGAAACTCTCATTTGTGCCCAAAATTGGCTTAGATCTACTAAGCAAAATGTTAATGACTTGCAAGTTAAAATAAATAAAGCGGAAAAGATTGAATCAGGTGTATAATCTCTTATTTCATTTTTATATTTGTACAAAATATCAATTAATTTTTGTGCTAGTGAGGTTGTGTTTAAATTTTTAGAGTTATTTGGTTTGACTTTAAATACTGCTAATATTGCCATATTGGATCTCCAATTGTTGAAACTGCAAGTGCTGGAACTTCTTAATGTATTACTTTCAGGTATATTGTTATTTATTTCACCTTTTTTTTCATATTTCATTTACCATGTTTATAATATTAATTAATCATATTTTGTTTATTTGTTTGTTTCAACAAATATGGTTGCAACAAAATTGGTTATAACAAAATTTGGTTTGTAAGAAACAGTTGTAATTCAGATTATTATAGTAAATATTGTTCACAAATATTTTGTTTTAATTTATATTATAAGTCTATTTTATAATATTATGCTCATGGTATTAAATGAATCAATTTTACCACTTTCATACATTTGATAATATTTTGTTAATTGTATGAGATATTTAAAAGAATCGTGATATAAAATAATAGTTCTAAAAAAAAATTAAATGGATAAACCGGTGATCCGAACCGAACCATTCATGAGCGGGTTGGGTTGGATTGGGTTTTAATTTTTTTTCTTCTAAAAATCGAACCGAACCGAGCTGATCAAATTTGATTGAATTAGGTCCTAAATTTGGCCAAAACTAATCCGAACCGACCCGCAAACACTCCTATTTAAAGGTATACACCATATTCATTGTGCAATTATTCTTTCATTTAAATAGTTGGTAGAAATGATTCAATACTTGTGTTGCTTAATCAAAGACTTGGTTTAATCCTTTGAAAGTAGAGTTATAATTAAAAATATCTCTTTATCTTCAAATGAGCCGACCAATGAAAAGAGAATAGTTAGATATCAAATAAAAAATTCTCAAATTCTTTCTTTGTTATTAAAAAAAATTCCTTAGTCACGTAAGCGCACGTAATTGTCCTTAGAGCGCTCTAATTCATAAAAATGCAGTAGTCACCATGCTTCTAATGCATCCACCAGCTCCCAGTATTGGGCTTTTGATGGTGTGGACACAGCGTGTACTATTCGATAAAATCCTCCGCTATCCGTTCCTCCCACATTTCCTCTCTTGGTGCCCCGGTGGAGCACCTTGAGTTGCACCCCACGGAACCTCCCCTAGTTGGTGGAGGCAGATGCGTAATGCAGACTGGTTCAACAAGTTATGACCCAAGCTATAATTATTATTTACCATCCAGTCTGTCCTTTCAAGGATATATTTGTTTTGTTACTCATGATGTAGATTTGATCACATTTTGATCCAAAAAAAGTATAAGAAACATTTTTCATATTTGTTTGTTTCATAGGTTTGATGATATATATATATATATATATATATATATATATGTATTTATCAAATCTACATCTGAGTATATTCATATAAGAAACATTTTCTCGTTAAAAAAATTATAAGAAACATTTTTCATTGAAAAAAGTGACTTTCTATATCCATTTATATTTTATATAAACAAAAGGACCAATTCAAGTTATAATAATTCTCATACGATAGAAAAAAATTAAAACAAGGCAAAATTTGATTAACTTACCTGGATTAAGGGTGGCATTATTGCTTAAAATACCAGAGAACCCCTCCCACTTGGTCATATAACGTGTTGAACCTCTCCGAGTTTTAGCTCTATCCAAGCATGATATCAAGTCATTACACCATCCACCTCCCTGGCATGTACCATAAATAATAAATTGGTGATGATCATTAATTGATTTATGAATTTGGTCAGAAAAAAAAAAATTAATGATTTATGAATACTACGTAGAACCAAAGGGGTTCCTTCAATTTGTATTTAGGCTCCACCAAGCTAACTGAACTAACTAGCTGCTGTGCTATTATCTACTCTGTCATTTCAATCAATTCTTTCAAATTTTCATTGCTTTGCTTGGATTCGAAGTTTCTATGAAACTTTATTCTCCGACAGTGCCCTGTATGGGTCAACCTCGCTATCTTTCACTCCACGCTTCCAAAGACACTGATTATGGAAATGTGGACCGTGGAATGTTATTGACTTTGGTCGTGCTTAATTAATTATAAGACTCCATTTAATTTGAATTTGTTTAGCTAAAAAATATATTTTGTGAAATAACAAGAGTTAACTTAAATTAGAGGTTAAATCAACATGTTATTAGGTTGAATAAAGATGAATTCAAATTTCTTAAACAAATTTTCATATTTAAGCCGGGTACACAGAGAAAAAATATTGTTATAAACAAAGATTACATTAAAGTTGATTGATTAAATCATCATCAATAAATATTTTATACTATTAACAAGATAACCTAAAAATTAAATGTAAAAAGAATTAATATTAATAATATAAATTTAACATAAATTGTCAAAATTATATCATTGTACTAAAATATTGATTATA
>PYAF01000424.1:303785-317209 GCA_007407185.1 Glycine tomentella
GGAGTGTTAAAAAAATGAAATCTGAACATAAAACTCTTCATAATTTCGTATCAACTATTGATAGTAATATTTCTCGTCTATGCGAATTAAATAAATCAGTTAAATTTTTCGCATCCAAATTGATTAATTTTATGCTTTATAGTTTTGTCCATTATTGTCAGAAAACCATTGTTTTGTCAATAAAAAATGGCTTGCTGAAGTGTGAAATATCTTTTAACTTGCTCGCTTTTTTTTTATTAGGATAAATTCTATGGACGCTACAACGTTAAATGCGTTGGATTATTAATGAAAAGTTAAAAAATATATAACTTTTCATTAAAACTTTTCATTATAACATGCGTTGGATTAATTTTATTTAATAATGAAAAGTTAAAAAATATATAACTGTTATATATTTTAATTTATGAATAAACTAATTAATAAGTGGGTATTCATGAGTTGCAGATTTACGTGATGCAAATGTCCATATCGCTAATGAGCGATGATTCATTAATAAAAATATGCATTTTTTTCAATGATAATCCGATATATATACAATCATATATCTCAATCACCTTCCTCTTTGATTTCTTCTTTCATTCTTTCTTTTTGTTTTCTTTGAGTACGCAAAACGTCAAATAATCATTTATCATTCTGTGGCAACTCACAAGCAAACATTATCCATCATTCAACCAAAAACTATATATAGTGCCTTATTGGATCCCTTGAATGAATCAATTAATTGCGCATTGACCTTACATACATATGTTGCATTTTACTATTTTACTATGACTTTCTTCATTGACTTCCACTTATTCGGTCACTATTTTATGGAATAGTAAATTGGAAAATTTGTTCTTGTCCTCCCTGTAGCTACAAGTGGGAAATTTACAATGCTTTTCCTTTGGCCTGTGTGTGTGCCCATGTGAGAAAGGGTTCAAAATTAAATGCATAGATCAGAGAAGCACAAGAGATTAAGTATCACAATAATTGTTGCTTTCAAGGGACTAAGCTAGCCAACCAATTTTATCAAAATTAATTAATTGAGAAACTTTATAACAATCTCCACTATCTTACTTTTTTTTTTCTTTCGTTGTCGCATTGGTATATGCAGTGATGCACCGAGCCTTTTTTCCATCAAATATATTTTATTTAGATAGATTCTCTATAGATATTAATAAAAGATAAAAATAAGAAGATAAAATGAATTAAATTTATCTTATAAATTAAAATTAATTTATGTAATTTGGTTCTTAAAGAAGTTAAAATAGATTTTTTTATAAAAGTCAAATGCATAACTTGATTTAAAATTATAAAATAAACTCAATGTTGACATGACAAATAATTAAATTTAATTCTTAAAAAAATTAATTGGATGTTTTAATATTTTACACTACTGATTCTCTTTTCAAAGATTCGTGTAATGTTTTAAAGATTTTAGTCAAATATCATGTATCATGTTGTGTAGTCACTCAGTTCATTAATAGATATCTCTCCAATATCTTGAGGTTTCCAAATGTACCAATGAATAATAAGTTTTTAAAATTAATTGTTCGTATAATATTTCTCATTATCAAATATCAATTATATTTCCCTATTTTCTTATTATTACCGTGATGGTGTCTTATTTATTATATGTTTCATCAATAAAGCAATATTAAATTATTATCAATAATAAGATAATAAATAATAGAAAAGTTTCTTTTATTATAGGTCAAACTTAGTTAAACATGATGTGTATTTTATTATGAACTCTCTGTATCTTTGATTTCTATGAATAAAAAAATATATATAAAAAAATATTTTTATGAATGTTCTAAAATCATCACATAAGAAATAATTAATGTAAATTATAAAATATTTTAATTATTATAAAGGAAAATATTGAATTTTTTTTCAAAATAATGCATTTCATCCTCTAATTTATAACTATATCTTTTATATGTGCCAAAGAGGGAAAACTTCAATAGATATTTGTTTACGAGCGTTTTGTTTAATTATTTTTTAAAATATAAATGTGAAAGCCTGACACTAATGATAGTGTTGTTAAAATTAATATAGTTTAGTTTGATACTTTGATTGGATAGGCAGAGTATATTTAGCCTGTTAAAAGAATATATAGACTGTGTATAATTCTTTTTTAATCTGATTTAATTTTGACACAGTCTAGTTCAACCCTAAATTTATGGACTTTATGGAAGTTGACTTACAATGAGGGTTAACCTGCTAGCTCAAAATTTAATTAAGAAACAAAAATAACAAACCAGCAGTTAAAATCTTGAATCTAAATTTGAAAAATTAAAATTCAATGTATTTTGATCCATAAAAATTAGTTTAAACTTCCAATTTTTCAAGAAATGCCCATAAGTTGAGTGATTTAACTTGCAGCCTACAAATAACTGAATTCATATATATAACCCAACTTAAATTAAAAACATATTAACCAGTATTATACTTATATCAATTCAAATAAATAAAATTAGCTGAAGTGACCGTTCTTTTTAATATCTATTTATTTTAATTTTAAAAAAATTAGTTTTTTTAAAGTCAATAAAATATTATTAGTTTAACAAAAAGAATTCTAAATCAACAAAGATGATTATTTATAAACTAGTCAATAAATGTTTGTTTCTTCATAATTAAAATTGACCGTGAATATATATTTTTAAATATATAAACTATATTATAATTATAAATTACAATAAAACTCTTTGATTATTGAAAATATTTTTGAATTTTTAATGAATAATTTAAATTTAATAGAATTTTTTAATTAATGAAATTTTTCTCAAAAAACTAGTAAAATTTAATTCAACAATAGAGATAATAAAAATGGAGTCTAATATGATTGCTTAGTTATTAAGGTATAGTATGTGAATTAGTACATTTTAAAAGGAGAAGAAAAAAATAGTTAAAAATGTCTAATAACAAAAATTGAGAAAATAAGAAATTTACCTTCTAAATTATGGACCTTAACTTTACTAATATGAATTGTAATATAAGAAAAATGTTGAAAATGTCTAATATAAAAATCGGTTAATGTATAAATATTAACTTTACTAATAAACCAAACCAAAACCACCCTAAAATGATACTGTCGCTTTCTTCCAGTCCACTGCAAGCAAGGAAAATTGTTAATTACTTAATTAAGAAGAGAAAATGGAGTAGATAACTCCCACATCACATCGTGCACTTCATTCAGTTCCCATTGAAAGGAGAGTTCCCTGAACCATCACTCCCTAGAAAATGCACATTAACGTGAGTGCTTCAATATTAAACAAAAATTTGCATGCTCAAAAATTCATGGACCATTATTTAAGACTTTAAGTACGTAAGTTTAAATTTAACAGGTATTTAATATAATGTTTTTGTAAATTTCTTGTTAAGACTTTAATGCTATATTAATCCCTGAATTTAAATGATATGGTTTTTTAGTCCATAAAATATTTTAGAAAAATTTAGTCCATAAATTTTGACAAATTAATCTTTTAAAATATAAATTCTACCAACTAAAAAAAATTATAATGATTAAAAATCATCATTAAGTGCCAATATATATATTATGAGAGACATATTTGTACAAGTACAGCCATTATTTTCTAAACTCAATTAGCCAGGATACCTACACAAACGCTTGTTAGACAAAGTCAAGCCATCATATTGTTTTCTGGGCCACTTTTCAATCCTCAAATTAACGTCCAATTTCTGGATAAATTGGAGGGAAAAAAAACGTACGTTCTAACAATAATTTTTCGATATTAATAATCATGGTTGAAGGAATAACAACCACTCTTGACAGAAGACCAGATGTGAACATCGTCTCACCATCGTGGCAAGAAAAATTGTACCTTTCAAGAGTGAAGATTTTAGTGGGCATCACTGAACGCTAACCACCCATTTTCTGAATAAAAAAGGAAATGCAATTTCTTGCATGATGCAAACAAAAAAGAACTAATGCTGTTACCACCACACAAGACAGCTCTTGTGTTTTTTTTTCTTTCCATGTCTTTCTGACCAATCGTAGTTCGTAGACAATTTTTCCTTTGCTTTCAATTTTCAATTTTGTTCTCTCTCTGAATAACGATTGGAGTAACACATTTTTTTTAGTAATATCTAAAGTGTAAGAGTATATTTTAGAAGATAGATTACAATTATAATTGGTCCAAAGTAATGTTAAGGGGATTAACACAATGTTTGTCAGGTACTGCTTATGATGGCGAGCTACTTCAAGAAAGTGAGGTACAATGGAGATCAATGACGGAGCTGGCATATACGGGAAGATTCTAACGCTTAAATTAGAGAGAAATTTTGATTTAAAAAAATAGTAATATATAATGAATGTGTATAGTTATTTTACCAAAAAGAGAGTAAGGTGTTCATGGCTTTTTTTATCAAAAAGGGGTAAAAAAGTAAGTTACTTACATTTTGGGGGTAAGAAATTTTTTATTTCCGTGATAGGGGTAAGTCGTAACAGCTTGTACGACTTTGGAACAGATTTTTGTTACCTCACATGTTTTTTTATTTTTTTAATTATATTTAATAAAAAATAACATAAGTCGTAAATAAATTTACAATTTAAAGTCGTAAATATATTTACGACTTTAAAATCGTTCAATACCCTACGACTTTTGACTCCATTTTTAAATTAATTATATAATATATTTGAAATAATTAAATTACAAGAAATCATAAATATATTTACGACTTTGAAGTCGTAAATATATTTACAACTTCAGATTCCAGCTTATACAAATCATTTATATGAAGTAATTAATTATTTAATTTAATATAATTTAAAAATAAATAATTTAAAAATCTTTTTAATTAGTTTAATATTTTTTATTATTTGAGTAATTTGAGAAATAATGTATTTTAAATAATTTATTATTTAATTTAATATAAATTGATAAGAAATAATTTAAAAAGTCTTTTATTAGTTTAAAATTTTAGTATTATTTGAGTAATTGAAAAACGTAAATAAATTTGTTTATATAGGAGTAAAAAATTATAAATTTTTATTGTTAAACAAAATTTAAAATTATTAGTTAAATTATTTTAAAAAAATATGTAATATTAAAAATTATTAAATCAAAATTAAATTTAAAACAAAACCTGGAGTATCACACGACTTCAAAGTCGTGGATCTCCTTTCGACTCCCATGAGAAAAAGAAAAAGCAGCGCAATAAGAAAAGAAAAAGAAAAATAAAAAAAATGAAAAAAACAAAATTAGAAAAAAATTTAAAATTAATTATGATAATTTTAATTTAATAAATATAAAAATTTTACTTAAATATGATAATTAAATTTTATAGTAGGAATTGTTTGAAAATTAATAAACTTGTAAAGTAAAATAATTTAATAAATATATAAATTTGATTATTATAATATATGAAATAATAATATTAAATTTTTCAATTAAAAATATAAATTTAATGCAAATAAATAATACAAATATAAAAAATATAAAAACTATAAATAATATTCAATTATTAAAATCAATTAACAAAATAAAATCAATTTACAAAACATATATACGACTTTAAAGTCGTATATATGTTTATGACTTTAAAGCTTTCACCACGATTTTTTTTTATAATCCAGAATTTAATTTTGAAAGCGTAAAATATCATAAAGGATTACTAACTCACCCCATATTTTATAAGTTTGTATGTAAATATCATTATGATAATTAATCTTAAATTATATTTGATGAATAGTTGATACATTAAAACGAAATAAAATACATTTCATAATTGCATAACATTAATTAAATATGTTACCTGAAAAGATTAAATAAACTTGTTTAAAAAAGAATTTGAATAATTAAATTTAAAAGAAAATAAGAAAGGGAGTAGTGAAGCAACACACGCAAGAGATATGTTTATAAACATATATTTAAATTAATTACATAGTCACTAAAAGAAAATATTAATAATGTGACAAGGTTCCACAACGAGTTCTTCTAGATACGCGTCGAGGTCTTTCATGTTGATGTGGTGGATTTGGGTCTGGGTTTGTTCTTCTTGTTCTACCACCTCTCCTCCTTGTTCTACGATGATCACGTGTGTGCATTTGTTGTTGCTGAGGAATATCATGATCATCGTGGCCGCCATCATTATCATCATCATCATTATTGGTTGTATTATTTTGATCATCATCATTATCATCGTCGTCATCATTATCATCGTCATCATGACCCATGTCATGCATTTGAGTAGGTAATGTCGGACGATAAGTAGATGTCGATGGTGATGGGTTATATGCTGATGGTGGAGTGTTGAAGGTGGTACCAAACCTTGTGGGTGTCCTTCAAAAATGTTTGACGTATAAGGAGCTTGGAATGAATACTGAGGCACATACGATGAGAACCCCGATTGTTGTGAATGTTGTTCAAAACCTTGAGGCATGTGTCCAGAGAAACCCACTGGCTGATGAAAAGGTTGTCCAAACGATTGATAAGAGTGGGACATAAATCCAGAAACATGCACTGGAGGTATATTTGGGTCAGCATGTGGTTGATGGTGTTGATGGCCAGCATGAGACTATAAACAAAGAATTTAGAAATCTATAATCTTTAATAATAACAATAAAAATAAGATACAATTGTAGTATTTTAAATTTACCTCATAAATGGGTGTCCCCTCACGTGATATATAACGTCTAGTTCGACGTATATACCATTGCATGTATTAAGTGTTATCATGAAAAATACTCTGGTCCATTACACCGTCCACAATGAAATTATTCCAATCATTGTATGCTTGAATCCATCGACGATGTTGCAAAGGCCAAAAAATATCTGTTCTACCTCTCATATCTATGGTGTGGACTTCGTCGAGGTTTGGTGGGTCATGTGGAATATTTTGTCTCATTCCAAATTGTCTCATGACCCTGTCCACTGGATGCCATTCCACAATTGCATAGCAAATGAGAGGGATTCGTGCACGTACAATCATAGATATGTCTACATTTTGAATTATTGGCCTTATTTCGGGGGTGTCATATGGTGTCCACAAAAACTGCAAAACATAATATTATTGTTGGTACAATTTGTAAATGATTAACTTAATGTCAAAATTACTGAGATAGTTTGGAAAATTGAGAAATGAACCTCGTATATGTGTAGTCTATCGAAAATGCCGCGTAGCAATCTCACCGAGTTGGTGAATATATTCGTTTGTGCTGTAGGACGAGACCATCGTCATGCAAGGGGGAACCCAAGACCTTGCTGGACTTCTTCGTCTGACAAGGGAATTATCTGCGGGGCAATACATCTAACGCGGTCCCACGCCCATGATTGAAGAAGCAACAAACATCCACCAATTTCAGTCTGTGATGGTTTAACAGCTCGATCTAGTGATCGAAATAGGGAAGCTAATACCGCTGCTCCCCAATTATGGGTAGTTGCCTCAACCAAGTTGGCTAACATCAAAAGATACATAAAATGTACACGTGCTCCAGATGTGTCTGGCATCAAACAACCACCTATGAGCATCATTATATGAGCTCTAGCATGTTGGTTGATGACAAACTCATCAGCATCAGCAGGAAGGTGTTGAAAATTTTGCCGCAACCATGTCAGGTAAATAGTTTTGCCCTTAATATACTTATCAGGAGGAGTGTCTCCCAATAAGGTCTGACATGCTTCACGAACTTCACCAAAAGTGATTCCGGTTAGGGGCACCTCGTCTATTTTGAGGCCTAGTTGAAGTGCAACGTCTTGTAACGTTATCGTTGCCTCTCCATAGGGAAAATGAAATGTGTGTGTCTCAATACGCCACTGTTCAACCAACGCACTAACCAAATGTTGGTTAATGTCTACTTGTCCCACGGTCATGATATGACCAAAACCAACTTGATGTATGATGTTCTTCACATGGTCGTCTATCTCATTGTAATGGGTCATACCCCACACGGAATGAAATCTTGGACGAATCAAGCGCTCCTGGTCTTCCCATATTAGATTTGAAATATGATCATCTTGGAATCGTAACAATGAGCAATCAACAGGTCCTGGTTGTGGTTGTGTGTTTGCCATTTGATAACTTTAGAAAAGTGAAAGGTAGGTAATAAGGATATTTGAAATAAGCTTAAGCAAGACAATGTTGAAAGTGTTTCTGCTGGAAGAAACTAAGTTCAAGCTTCACATTTATAAACTCTAGAGATATGTACGTTAGTTCAATTAATGAATATATGATTTTTATTTTTCACTATTAATGAATATATAAAATTTATTTTTCAATATTACTTTCAATTCTTCACTGTTATCATGCGTTATTTAACATGATGGCAACAAATTTTTCACAGCATTTATACATGTTTGATTGGACTAATGTGTACCTTTGTCATTTAAAATACGTGAGGTATTACATAATGCATTTGGACATTGTTGAAAGTGGATGCTTCTGACCAAAAGGCCTTATCATTTAAACTCATGACAGCATTCACCATGCTAGAGAACAAAGCTATATAACCACGCGTTTGACAAAGGCTTCACCGTTATTGGTGGTATTATCCCAAAGCTACTTTATTCAATGCAAGCCATGCATATATTTCACGACATTTATCAATTGTCATTTCGAAACTTTTAATACAGGTTCAAGGTCATGGCACTATGGCATATAGGACGAGCAATGTTCAGCAGGCTATTGTCATTTCCAAACTTCAGCTTATCACATATAGGACAACCAATATTGAGCAGTCCATGTGCTTACATAGTCCCTATATGCCATTACTTCAACAGCTATTCTTCTGAAAACCATTTTTATAATGCAACATGAGCTGCACGAGATGGTAAGAAAACCATTCTATAATGGCTTTGGAAAAGATAACAAAATTAGCATGACTTATCTTTCTAAGTATATATTCGTTTTTATTTTCAATTCTTTAATTATTTATTATATATATTATCTTAGTTGTGTTATTGACTTAATTTTCTGTTTTGATATAAATCTATTGTTCCACTAATTTTTTTTATGCACTGTTGTTGCTCTTATTTTTTACATTGACGTGCAACCTGTGCTCATCATGTACCTCCGTGTCGGTTATTTATTTCCATTTCAATGTCCACAATTTTCATGCAATAATATATATATATATATAATACTTATTAATAGTTAAATTATATATATATATATAATGAGTTTTTCTTGAGTTAAGATGATTTACATGCATGTTCAAGAATATGGTTATAGATTTTATGTATTTTTATTTGTGATAATTATGTGAACAATTTTCTTTTTTATGTAATTGATAAAAAAATATTATTTTATCAACTTTGTATTTATATGCAACTTAAAATTTAGATATAAAATATGATATTGTATATTAAAGATATATGTGTTAAATTCTATTTTGCCTATCAAGCAATTAATGCACCAAATTGGCAGTAAAACTAAATCTCAAAATTCCATGTAGTCTCAGCACTAAGTGTGGGAGTTTTCAATTTCTCAACCAATTTAACGGATGCTACAATCTGGAAGATAAAGCTTAAAGTTAGACAAGGAAAAATGGATATAAAAGTAAAAAAAAAAAAAAAGAAGAAAGAACTTGTGGGCATCACACGACTTTGAAGTCGTGTAGCCCAACACGACTTGTAAAAGAAAAAATAACAAATAATGAGAAAAAAAGGAAAAAAACGAAAACAAAAAAAATGGAAAAATAAAAAATGGAAAAGTTAAGAAAAACATAAAAAGAAATATAAAAGGAAAATAAGGAAAAATTATTTTGAAAGATAATATATTATTAAGGCTAGGGTTATAGTTTTTAAAAGATAATTTTGTATAAAATATATTATTAGGGTTTTATTTTTTTTCTTTGATAAATAAAATATAATTATAGTATAAATAAATTATTAGTGTTTGTATTTTTTAAAATTATTTGAATTTAATATATTTTTAGGTTTAGGGTTATAGTTTTTAAATATGATTTTGAAATTAGTATATTATTAGGGTTAGGGTTATAATTTTTAAAATATAATTTTGTATATAATTTTTAAATATAATTTTTAATTTAATATATTATAATGGTTAGGGTTATAATTTTTAAAATATAATTTTGAATTTAATATATTATTAGGAATCATGAAATAGTTAACACTGTTTACAATATAGCTATGTAAGTTGTGTAAGTTCTGATCATTAACTATTGATAGGAAAGTAAAGCTAAAAAAATACTCTTCATCTAATAGTGTCTTTGACAAACATCTACATTACAATTTCTTATATAATTGCTTATATGAAGCTGAAAGAATATCTTCTTCGTAACATTACGGATATTACACAAGGTTGATATATTTCACACTTGTACACATTCAAATTCACATCAGGTAAATTACAATATTATGAGTTATTGTCTATTTACTTTTGTGTTATAAACTCAATGTCCTTTCTTTCACTAACGATTTATTCCTTCACACCAGTTATGAGTAAGGAAGAACCAATCATAGATAATGTTAGCGACTTTAGTGATGATGAAGTTGAACTCAACAATGATGAAGACACCGCACAATCGAGCAACCAATCTCAGTATCAGTCACATTCATATGTTGACACAATTAGTAGCCAACTTTCTGAAGATTTGGAGTACTCAAATCCATTTCACAACAAACGGATGGGGGGTACAAATGACCTTTATGAAGGTATGGTATTTGAATCGAAACAAGAAGCTGCCAATGCAATTAAGGAATTTCACTTTGTTCATTATTTTAATTTTCATGTTGATGAGAACAAGAGTGACAAGTATGCTGTTAGGTGTAATCAGTATGGATGTTTTTGGAGGGCAAGAGCATCGTTTAGCAAAATACGTAATAGGTGGGAGATGAAAAAAATTAATGGTGTTCATACTTGCACAACTTCACATATATCACAAGATCATGTTAGGTTGGACTCCTCCATCATTGCTCATAATATTGTGCAGTTAGTGAAAACAAATCTTGGTATCCAAATCAAAACTTTGATTGCAGACATACTACAAAGATTTGGGTACACTGTGTCATACAAAAAAGCTTGGATAGCTAAACAAAAAGCTGTTGAAATGGCTTTTGGAAATTGGGAACATTCATATAGTTATCTTCCAGTATGGATGACAGCTGTTACACACTTTATACCAGGTACGATTGTTAAATACAAAACATCCACTGTAATGGAGAATGGGGAAGATGGGTCTTCAAAAGTAATCCTTAATCATGTATTTTGGGCATTTAACCCATGCATTGAAGGCTTCAAACATTGCAAGCCAATTGTACAGGTAGATGGAACCTTCTTGACGGGCAAATATCATGGTACTTTGTTGACTGCCATTGCACAGGATGGTAGTAGAAATCTTTTTCCTATTGCATTTGCAATTGTTGAGAGTGAGAGCAAAGAGGCTTGGATGTGGTTCTTGTATTATTTAAGAAGATATGTTACACCTCAACCGAATTTGTGTATTATATCAGACAGGGGGACCGGTTTGCTTGCAGCTTTGCGATCAGAACGAGTTGGGTGGCATGGTGCGGGTATATCTTCTGTCTACTGCATTCGTCACATAGCTTCAAATTTCAACAAACAATTCAGAAATGCCGATTTAAAAAAACAAGTCATCAATATGGGTAACATTCTAACCATTTCATCATAAATTCTCATCCATTATTAACTGTAATGAATATTTGACATTTTTTATGGTCTTTTTCCACAGGATATGAGCTACGAATACCTCAATTGGAGGCAAAGTTGCTTGCAATGAGATCACAGTTCCCACAAGCAGTAGATTGGTTGGAACAAATTCCGAAGTCTAAATGGACTCAGGCATATGATGAAGGCAGACGATATGGCCACATGACTACCAACCTTGCCGAATGTATGAATTCTGTTTTGAAAGGAGCCCGAGCGTTACCTATCACTGCCTTAGTCAATGAAATATTTAATAAAATAAATGACTCATTTGTTACTAATGGCATGAAAATATTGAACATGATAAAGGCAGGGCACAGGTACTCTGAAGACGTCTACTTAATGTTGCAAGAAAATCAACGCATTGCTACCTCTCATTATGTTCGCATGTACGTTCGAGAAACAGGCGAGTTTGAGGTTCAGGAAATTGCTAATACGCGTCACGGGCAATGACCAATGAGTTACACTGTCAAGTTGAATGAATGGTCCTGTGAGTGTGGATATTTCCAAGCTTTTCGAATTCCATGCTCACATGCAATTGCAGCATGTGCATCTTGCAACTTAAATTACGATCAGTTTGTTGACCCTGTATATAAGTTGGAAAATATTTCCAAAGTTTATCAGCATGACTTTCATTCCCTTGGAAGTGAAGAAAATTGGCCTCAATATTTGGGTCCATATTTTATGCCTGATGATTCAAAACGACGTAAAACATTAGGAAGGCCAGTCACTACTCGTATATATAACGAGATGGACAAACCAATTCCAAATCAACCAAAAAAATGTTCATTATGTAGAAGTGAAGGACATAATCGTCGTAATTGTCCATACAAAGAAGTGGACAACTAATTTGTATTTAGTTTCTACTTTTCTTTACTTTTTCACCTTCATTAAATAAATGATTAATGTTTTTACACAACATCTTTAAATATATCAAGCCCTTATCTAATATAATTTTCACCGTCCATATAATTATTCTATTGATATTTTTTAAATATCAGTATGCCAGATCAAGCGATTAATTAACATAATAAATTATATTAAATTAAACAACAACATTTTTTAAATTACATCTTATATTAAATTTACAATACCTACTATAAAATATAACTATCATAATTAAGTAAAATTATTATATTTATTAAATAAAAATTATCATAATTAATTTTTTCCCATTTTTTCATTTTTCTAAATTTTCCAATTTTTTCTTTTTTTTATTGGGAATCATATGGAGCTCGGTTATTGATGATAACGTAGCTCTGCACAGGGGTTTTGGTATGATGTAGACAAAATAACGTGGGGTGGGCACAAAATAACATGGGGTTGGGTGTAAAAAGCAAAGGGCCTTTAAAGTTTAAAGTCGTAAACATATATATGACTTTAAAGTAGTATATATGTTTTGTAAATTGATTTTGTTAATTGATTTTTATAATTGAATATTATTTATAGTTTTTATATTTTTTATATTTGTATTATTTATTTGTATTAAATTTATATTTTTATTTAACAAATTTAATATTATTATTTCATATATTATCATAATCAAATTTTTATATTTATTAAATTATTTTAGTTTACAAGTTTATTAATTTTCAAACAATTCCTACTATAAAATTTAATTATCATATTTAAGTAAAATTATTATATTTATTAAATAAAAATTATCATAATTAATTTTAAATTTTTTTTTTCTAATTTTTAGTTTTTTTCCATTTTTTTTTACTTTTCTTTTTCTTTTCTTATTGCGTTGCTTTTTCTTTTTCTCATGGGGGTAATTTAATTTTGATTTAATA
>PYAF01000424.1:320416-342582 GCA_007407185.1 Glycine tomentella
GAATATTGGATCTTTTGAGACAATTATAGATCCTGGGAGGCAATTCTAATTGGTCAATAAAAATGGATTTCAATGCTATTTCTTTTTTATTTTTCCTTAGTTTTTCCTTAGCTAATATATCATGAAAAGTAAAAAGGGGCAAAGTAACTTTGTGTTGATTGTTTTCTAAATTAAATTTATCTTCTTCTGCGTGTAAAAAAGGGAATAAATAAATCAATCAAACTATCCATGTGGCTAAGAGCCCTCACAGTCCAGGCATAACGACGCAATTATCAGGGGCGCGCTCTACCACTGAGCTAATAGTCCGTCGTGCGGGCCTCCCGTTGGGGCCCGCTATGCCAAAAGCAAGAGAAACCCCATCCCTCTCTTTCCTTTTTTCACCCCCATCCATGTCGCCACACGTTTTTTTTTTTTTCATTTTGATAGTCATTATACAATGTCTATAAAGTATTAAATATTTTTTTATTATATTCTTAATCATTTATTATGAAGTAAGAAGATAAAAAAATATAGATGAAAGCTAGTCTAATTAATATGAAAGTTTATTAGAAAATTTAATGATAATTTTTATGAAATTAAAATATTGTTTATATTTATTAATTCCTGTCTCAAAATCTTCGATATAGTGGAGTGACTAATAGACTTCCACTACTGCAACTTATAACTCAGATAAATGAACAAAGAAACATATTTAAAAAAATTGTGAAAAAAAAGTATCATTAGTATGTAAATATAATTAAGGATATATATGATGAGACTATTACATGTGTGAAAATTTGTAATAAAATATCAAATTATTTTCCAATCAAGATGTACAACAAGGTTTGACTCTTAGTCTTTATCTCTTTGCATTAGTGATGAGTAAACTAACAAAAGATATTCAAGAGGAAATGTTATGGTGTATTTTTTTTTTTGTATATGATAGTGTGCTTACTCATGAGGCTAAAGACAATGTTGATAGGAAAAGTTGAATTGTGAAAAAATACTTTAGAGTCTAAATGATTTGCATTAAGCCAGAGATTATGAAGTGTGAGTTTTCATAGGTAAGAGATGATAATTAAGATCTGATACATCTACTTGGTCAATAGGTACCAAATAAATAGTTTTTAGATACATTTGATCAATTTTGCAAAAAGGTGGAGAAAATGATGATGATGTAAATCATAAAATCAAAGCATAATGAATGAAATGACGGAGTGCAAAATTCCCCTTAAGGTAAAAGGAAAATATAGAACAACTGTAAGACCTCTGCAATGTTATATGAAACTAAAAGTTAGTCAGCACATAAGCAACATGAACATAAAATAGGGGTGACAAAAATGAGAATGCTAAGGTGAATGTGTGATTATACAAAGATGTATAAGATAAATGAATATATTCGACGAAAGGTAGCAACAGTACCAATGAGTGAAAAGATGAGGAAATATAGATTGAAGTGGTTTAAACACGTAATGAGACGACTCATGAATGCTTCTCTAAGAACAAAAATTTAATACCAAGAACTTGACACAAAAAAGGGTAGAGGTATACCGGAACTTACTTAGAAAGGGAAATCTAGTTAAACAAAACTTAATGGAGTGAGATATAGATTAGCTGACGGTATGTCTTATAATAGAATAAAGAAAAGCTATAAATTAAAATGTTAGACCCATTATTATCTATGTTTTATATAGTCAATTTTTAATCTTTTTCATTTTTATTTTTCTTCTTTTTTTTTCTTTTATCTTATTTTTTTATTTTTTTTCTTCCTTTATCCACTTTTTTTTTTAACTTCTTTATATTTATTATTAAATTTATCTTCTATCAATTCTAATTAACTTTTATTTTAAAAATGTTGTTTATATTGATGTTTTGTTGACCTTGATTGGAACTTTAAAAATCTGACAAATGAACAAAAAGGGGGAAGATAGGGACAGGTGTAAGTGTCCTTCTTTTGGAAGTTGGTGCTACAACAAGATTTTTCTTTTTCTAACTTTCAATTTTATTTTATTGAATAATTTATTGACACCTTGTCGCAACTTGCAAGTGGAAGGGAGTTGTAAATTTTTTTTACATGGAATCACAAACTCTATCTATGCTATGCATTCTTCTCCAGAGTTTTACCCATCATCATCTATTCTACGCTTTCCTCCTCAAACTTCTCTTCACGAAGTTTCAATTTTCACCACAAAATCTTTAGCAGTTTGAGAAGAAAATGTCAGAATCTGAGGAAGAAAACCAAGACTATGTTCCCAGGTCAAAGCCAGCAGAGGAAGGTGGTGGTGGCTGCACCGTGGACTTCGATCTAGACTTAGAAACTTCATGGCCTTTGGATCAAATGGCCTTTGGCTCCAACCCCATGTCACCTTTTTTGTTCTCCACTTCCTCTGACCAACCTTACTCTCCTCTTTGGGCTTTCTCTGATGGAGAAGATCCCAAGCTTCCAGCTTCTGCCTTCTCTGATTGCCACAAGATCTTCTCTTGTATGTTTTCAGTTTGGTTTTCTTTTGACTTCAGGTTTGGAATTTTCATTCTTCTTTTGGACTTGGTGATACCCTTTTGAATGTAACTTGAATAGATGCTGCTGAATTTGGTTTTGTTGATTTACAAATGTAATATGGTGGGGGATTAGTTTCTGTGTTGTATGTTCTTTTCATGTCAAGAGTTTTCTTTTGCCTATTTTTAGCTTGAAGTTTATGAAAATTGAAAGAAGAAAAAACATTTTTCTTAAAAAACGAAATTTTAATAGCCAATTACTGTTCTTGAAGTTCTATGTGATTGTTGAGGAACTTGAGTATAAGGCATAGGTGATATATGGATGGAGTTTATGGGATTGGAGTTGGATTTCTTTTATCTGTCTCTTCGAAACTCAACAGGTGAAGCTTCATGGTTTCACATGTTTGTACTCCTTTCTGTATTATTCAAGGAAGCTAATGTTTACAGGCCGGAGTTTTGTCTGTAATTGCTTCCTTGGGATTTTACCTTTGCCTTTGTGCGCTACATTTTTTTTCATATGATTCTTGGAGTATCTATAAGGTTTGGAGATTGTAGATATATTGTGATGTTGAGCTCAAATGTGTTATTACCATAACTGTGAAGTGTTCAAAGTCTACTCCAGTACCATATCTGGTACTAATTATGTGTTTAGTTGTTTCTGCTGGGAGCTGCATTTCTCAAACTTAAAGCTACTGTTTTTAGGTGATTCAAATTCAATAGCTGAAAAGCCAGTGGAGAATGATGACAACAAAAAACTTTTGCCACCTCTTGTTCATATTCCACCAGTGGAAAATTTGGATGGTTATTGTGTAATCAAGGAAAGGATGACACAAGCACTTCGTTACTTCAAAGAGTTGACTGAATTGAATGTTCTGGCTCAAGTTTGGGCACCGGTGAAGAATGGTAATCGGTATGTGCTTACAACTTCAGGTCAACCCTTTGTTCTTGATCCACATAGTAATGGGCTCCATTAGTATAGAACGGTCTCTCTGATGTACATGTTTTCTGTGGATGGAGAGAATGATGGAAGTTTGGGACTCCCTGGTCGGGTTTTTCAGCAGAAATTACCAGAATGGACTCCCAATGTTTTGTATTATTCTAGTAAAGAGTATCCACGCCGAGATCATGCTCAACATTACAACGTTCGTGGAACGTTGGCTTTGCCTGTGTTTGAACCTTCAATACAGTCATGTATTGGTGTATTGGAGTTGATAATGACTTCACAGAAGATTAACTATGCTCCCGAGGTTGATAAAATCTGCAAAGCCCTTGAGGTTGGTTGGGTTTCTTTTAACTTTGCTAATTATACCCATGTATTATAGTTTCCTCATGTTTGGCAAATATCACGTGATGTTACAAATTATAGTATATCAAGATTGAATTTCACAATGGTAATTCCCATGGGATTATTTAACTATAGTACTAGCTTGGTAGAAATTTTATATGATTACAAACATATTTAGATTCATCAATCACCTGCTGTCAGTTTCCTTGCAGACAGTAAATTTGAGAAGTTCGGAAATTTTGGATCATCCATACACTCAGGTAATTTTAACACCATCATACATGACACATCCCTATCTGTTATATCTAGGTTATATTGCTGTTGTTCTTTATCTTACCCTTTATTCTCACAAATATAACTTGGTAATGCTTTTAAACCAGATTTGTAATGAAGGTCGTCATAATGCATTATCAGAGATCTTGGAGATATTGACAGTGGTATGTGAAACTCATAATTTACCTCTGGCCCAGACATGGATTCCCTGTAAGCATCAAAGTGTTTTGGCCCAAGGTGGTGGTGTAAAGAAAAGTTGTTCTAGTTTTGATGGTAGCTGCATGGGGAAAGTTTGCATGTCTACAACTGACATAGCATTTTATATTATAGATGCTCATTTATGGGGTTTTCGTGAGGCCTGTGTTGAGCATCACTTACAACAAGGTCAAGGGGTTGCTGGGAGGGCTTTTTTGTCACACGGCATGTGCTTCTGTTCAAACATTACCCAATTCTGCAAAACTGATTACCCCTTAGTTCATTATGCTCTCATGTTTGGGTTAACAAGCTGTTTTGCAATATGTTTACGAAGCTCTCATACAGGAAATGATGATTATGTATTAGAGTTTTTTCTGCCTGCTAGAATAACAGACTTTCATGAACAAAAGACTTTGTTGGGATCCATATTGGCAATAATGAAACGGCATTTCCAGAGTCTTAAGATTGCTTCCGGTGTAGAACTTGAGGATGGTTTAATTGAAATTATTGAAGCAACAATCGAAAGAGTTCATATGAGGCTTGAATCTATTCCAATTGCCCCATCTATTAAATCACCACCTAGACCTGATACCTCACCAAACATGGGGGAGGAAGTGCCACAGGATCCATCAGAACAACAAATATTGATGTACTGTAATGACATCAATAATGGAGGGAGTCTTGGTAAAAATGCAGCCAGAAACATTGATCACATGTCCTCCTTAGAGACTAAAAACATAAAGAAACCCTTAGAGAGGAAACGTGGAAAAACTGAGAAATCAATTAGTCTTGAAGTCTTGCAACATTATTTTGCTGGGAGTCTAAAAGATGCTGCAAAAAGCCTTGGTGGTATGTTCATACTCTAAAATATATTTATAAGCAATAGTTTTGTTTGTTATCTTTATGAATATGCTGCTATCTGAAAACAAATATTTTCCTAAGAATAATATTTTTTTTCCATGAATACAAATGTTTTCTCTACCACAATAAATTTTATCTCTATGAATCTGCTGGTATCTGGAGATTTTTAATTATTAAAAAATGTACTATGCAACTACAATATGCAAAAAAAACAAAAATGTTTTTCTTTCCCCCAAGTAGTAGCTGCAGCTCTTTTGTCTAGAGAGAAAAAGGAAAGTAAGTAGTGTCTCAAACATACTGTTCTTAGATATATTTTTGCTGTACAGTTTGCCCTACCACAATGAAGCGCATCTGTAGGCAGCATGGGATATCCCGTTGGCCATCTAGAAAGATCAACAAGGTTAACCGTTCCCTGTCGAAGCTCAAGCGTGTTATTGAATCTGTCCAAGGCGCTGAAGTAGCATTTGGTATGAGTTCTCTGAGCAAAAGTCCACTTCCCATTGCTGTTGGTTCGTTTCCTGAGCCTTCTACTCCAAACAAGTTTAGCCAGCCAGCCTCATTAAGCATTAAACCATCAGAGCCTCAGATGAAAGAGAATGAATTGAATGCCTCCAAAGCATTAGAAACAAACAGACTGGCTTTAATGGAAGAAGATCAATTACTAGGAGGCAGGACACCACATCTTGAAAAAGTAATTAACAATAAAGGTAGGTATACTCGAGAGGTTGGGAAAGAACCGAAGAGGACTAGAACTGGGAGTGGCTCAAGTGAGGATAGCACAAATCCTACCTCTCATGGTTCATGCCATGACAGTCCCCCAAATGAAAGTTCACCTGTGAAGGATATATTCATTACTTCCAATAATGATCAATGTGCTGGGCTAAAGAGATCACCAGAGTCAACACTGCAGCCAACTACTAATACGCCAAACCGGCCAGCTGCTTACCCAATGCCCGACTTTGTGGCAGCAGAACTTCAAGAGCCATTTGGAGGGATGCTAATAGAGGATGCTGGTAGTTCTAAAGACTTAAGAAATTTGTGTCCTTCAGTAGCTGAGGCCATTTTGGAGGATATGGTTCCAGAAGCTTGTGGGACTAATCTTCCAGATCTAGATTTGTCTCCTAAGCAAAGCATGGGTACTCCTAATAAAGCAGTGATACCTTTTGCAGCTATGAAAGAAATGAAGACAGTGACAATCAAGGCAACATACAGAGAAGATATCATAAGATTTCGGGTCTTGTTGACCTGTGGCATTGTTGAACTGAAAGAAGAAGTTGCCAAAAGATTGAAACTAGAGGTGGGTACATTTGATATCAAGTACCTGGATGATGATCACGAATGGGTTTTGATAGCCTGTGATGCAGACCTACAGGAGTGCATGGATGTTTCAAGATCATCAAGAAGCAACATAATCAGGGTTTTGGTGCATGACATAACTTCCAATCTTGGAAGCTCATGCGAGAGCTCGGGGGAGTGAGAATTCGCTGTATATAGGTTGAGTCTGTACTCTAATTATACAGGTTCTTGTGGTGTTTAGGACAATAGGGAAAGAAAATAGGTTTGGTGATCTGCTCAAATTGTAAGAAACTTGAGAAGTTGAGATCAGATAAAAGGAGTTTGAATCTTTGGTATCACTCAACAAAAGTAAGTTCCTGACTCATCATGAGGAAAAGCGAGGATTCTTTGGTGACACATAATGTGGTCAGCTTTCAAAATAAAATCATGTTGACATTCAAATTTATAACTGTTCGGTTCATATCTTGGATGAAGGGGAAATTATTTTTGTTGCAAAAACATGTGATTGCTCAATGAACAAATGCCGTGTCACATGTGCTTTCAGTTAAGCCATGGTTTGGCCTAATGGCTAAGGACCTGTTTGGATATAAGGTATAAGTACTTTTGAGAGTTATTCTATTGAAAATATAGGTTTTTTTTTTTTCAGTAGAGCTCTCAAAAGCTGTAAAAAAACTTTTACCAAACATATCCTAAGGCTTTGTTTGGGAGTTAGGAGGGAAAGGGAAGGAAAGAGATTCAAAGGGAAGGGAGGGGAAGGAAAGGGAGAAAATGGAGGAAAATGAGGAAAGCTCCTTCCTCCTTGTTTGAGAGTTAAAAATATATTAAAAAAGAAAAATGGAGAGTTAATAAGATACTTTTACAATTTTGTCCTTGAATTGTGATTCAGTGTTTTGTATTTTGGTGTTTTATTAACACTGACTGAGGTATGATAGTAATTTTATTAACACTGGTTGGGGTAGGATAGTAATTTTATTACTTTTCCTTCTAAAAACCTCCAAATAGAGGGAACAACAATTTTTAGACTTTGAAGGAATTCAAAAGAGTTTTTAAAATTCTCAAATTCTTTTCCTCAAAAATTAAAACTCCCAAACAAAAAAATGTTACTATCCAAACCTTTTCCTTCTCTTTCTTTCCCTCTAAAATTTCTTTCCCAAAGAAAGCTTAAATAGCACCAAGCAACTCAATCTTTGGTGTTGTCTCATTTATGTTGCCTCAAAAGTAACACTCTTCTGTATGTTGGCTTAACTGTCACACGAGTAATGAATGATAAATGAAAAGTTAAATTTGGCATCCACTAAGAAAATTATAATATTTCACTGTAAAAGACAACAATCATCAATGCTTTGTTTCTGGAATAGTCTATGCCTTATCGCTAATTAACAGAAGCAGAGGGTCCCGATTGTTATGCTCCACATCTTTTTGTTTTCCTTATCTTTTGTTGTTTTCTTCTTGTCATGTTGTTGACTTGTTGTCTTCGTTCGGTAAATGTGAAAAGATTTTAGTTTTCTCAACACACAAAATTTGAGGGGAAACATCTTAGTTCTGTCATAATGGTGTGCTTTCTGGATTAAAAATGTAGCTAACTTTGAAACCTTGTCCTGTTGTCTTCTGTACGGTTGATTGTTCAAAGCATTGTAGGCATAAGATGTTAGCACAGTTGGCCGCTCTAAGGAACCTGAAGAGAGTTCGTTTCAAATTCCTAGTACTAGTAAAAGCCACATTGACAAGTACTCAACTAGCATCGTTTGTTCTTTAAGAATAAAGAGATAAAGACTTAATTTAACAGTTATTTCCTCTGTTGATAATTTGTTTGAGTAGTTTGTAAGCTAATTTAACTAAAATAAAAGAGGTATTTGCTAATTAACTTTATCTCACTAGCTTATTTGATTATCTTATAAACATGTTTGACTTGGTAAATGAGCTTATATCTAGTAGAAACCAATTGGTAATTAAGCTATAGAATGGAAATATACATGAGGGATACGCTGAAGCAACAATGCTCGATACATCTGATATAGTAGGACTGACCACAAAATTATTCAATCGTTCATGTCTCCCTGAGATGATTATGATTTTTAGTCTCAAATGGTTGGCCTGGGTAAACTTTGGAAATCATCATAGAATTGATTGGATATATTTCATATTGATCCTACCTGACTAAAAAAAATTACTTTTAGTAAAAAAATATAATTTAAACAAAAATAACGTGCAACAATTACATTACTGACCGAGACAATCTAGTAACCATATAGTTCCACCTTTTCATGAATTATGGTTTGTACATGATTTGAAGATGAACCCATAGTTGCTCTATTATGAAAATGGTTTAAAAGCTTTTAAGCTCTTAAAACCAATCCCAGTGTTACACGCATGAGGTTCGGTGCACAATTGCATTGTGACAGGTGGACAGAGGTTCGAGTTGGTAGGACATAACTTTATGGAAAGGACTTAGCCGTATCACTCATATGCTGAAAATGATTAGTGTTATAATCGAAAAGTGTAGATATCATCCTCTTAAGTTGATTAAGAATAGCATACTATGGAAAAGGTGAAAGAAAGAAAACAAAATCAGCTTTATAATTTTTGTAAGAAAAAAAATTAATATCTTTTTCCTGAGCAGGTGTGTGAGAGGTGTATTAAGTATTTCTGTTATCATGAGAATTACCCATGTTACTACCTCATTGGGCCGGGTAGCCCACGCTAACCGTTCAATTAGGTTAAGGACCTGTATAGTGTTGAATGAAAGAAAATATTATAAATGGCTTCTGTGAGATGGAAGGTCGGGTGTGAATTGCCATATGTAGTTCATTATAATTATTTTGCAAAACAGAAATAATAGCAAGCAAACATGTTTCTAAAATACTACAGTAAAACTTAAAAATGAAGACATATTTTAGAAAATGAAAATAAAAAATGATTTCTAAAACTAAAGGGAACCGTATATTTTCAATATCCACATAGAAGAGTTGACTTTGGACTATAAACATATTTATTAGTTCTAATGGAAGAAAAAATAATTCTATTGCTCTTTCAAAAAAAAATACAGTGTTTCCATTGAAGGCTGCTTTATTCTATAAAAATCAGTATCGCCAAAATATGCAGGATAAGATAAAGCAATCTCTCCTCTCAAAAAAGAAAAGGATAAAGCAATCACAACACATTTATTACATAAACCATCCGACTTAGAAGTGTACATGCATCTTATTCTTCTAGGAGAATGACAATTGACAAGGCAAAAAATTAGGACTATAAATTACAACAGACTTGTTAAAATGTCATAATTACACGTTATTGGATATATCGTTTAGGCCATCAAGTTATTTACAAGTTGTGCCTGATATAATAGGGGAGTTAATGAGTTATTCGCAGAATCAACTCAATCAAATTATCAGGCCTTAAGCAGTATCACAACAAAATATACATTTTAAGTAAAATAGAGAGGTAGAAGGACAACCAGAATATGCATATATTTGGTTTAGCTCATTTTGGAGAAACACAGTAATCACTTATTTCTGTTAGCTTCCTGAGAGCGCTTTAGAAATAAGCAATTACTTTTCCAGAACTAACTGAATCAAAGCATGCAATCTAATTATTTTTATGGATACATGAAAATAAAACCAGAGTGAATTGACAAACAAAATTATAGGATTGCAATGATCATTTATTAAGGTTCAAAACTGGCTATGTTTCAGGCCACTTTTGCGGGGTGAAGTTGAAGACAGCATCTATATACAACATGTACACATCCTTCCGAATACACTAACTATAAGGACTTTGACAATTTCAAGAACAAATGGCCTGAGCAAATTCCATATAATGATATGCTTAACAAGCTGTTTAAGTTTAACCTACTGATCCCTCAAGCTTCAGGCTCATGAGTTGGTTCACCTCAGAACCAAATTCATCAGGAAGCTCATTAAAGACATCACGGCAAAATCCAGAGATCATAGCAGCCATTGCTTTTTCATAGTCTATTCCCCTTTGCTGAAAATAAAACAATTGATCTTCTCCAATTTTGGACGTACTAGCTTCATGTTCGATTCTTGCCGTTGGATTTTTCACCTGCAAAATAATTGCAATTTCATGAGCAAGACAAAAGTATCTATCATGGAAATTTTCTGGACATTAGGGATAGTGAAGCAGGGAGAAAATACATAAAAAAGAAAACGGGAGTAAAGGGGTTAAGTGAGGTAGGGAAATTGCACAAGAATGGTTTTGAAAAGACAAAGAATAACGCCATAATATTGATGACCTCTTCTTTGATGTTTCAACCAACAAAAGTAGATACCATTAAAGCTACCAGGCCAAATCCTATCTTAAATTCTTAAGAAAAACTTCTTCACAAACACTTAGGAGAAGAAAAAAAATGAAATGAGCTTCTCCATAAGTTAAAATTAGTTTATGTATAGGTTAAAAGTCATATTTTAGATAAGCTAATACACAAGAAAAGTAAAAAACATAGTACCTGAATGTAAGGATAGGTATTTGCAGCTGCATTATCACCAATGAGCATAGAGTCACACTGCGAGGAGTTTCGGGCATTCTCGGCCTTGGACAGAACCTGAACCAGCCCTCTATAACAGTTCCTGGAATGCCCCACCGATATCCCCTTTGATATAATCCTACTCCTTGTGTTCTTCCCTTTATGTATCATCTTCGTCCCCGTATCCGCCTGCTGATAGTTATTCGTCAAAGCCACAGAATAAAACTCCCCCACACTGCCATCTCCCTCCAACACAACGCTCGGGTACTTCCACGTGATCGCCGAACCTGTCTCCACCTGCGTCCACGATATCTTCGACCCGGCACCAGCACACAGCCCTCTCTTCGTCACGAAATTGTAAACCCCACCCTTCCCTTCTTCATCCCCAGCGTACCAATTCTGCACCGTGGAGTACTTAATCTCCGCCCCCTCGTCGCAATACAACTCCACCACCGCGGCATGGAGCTGATTCCTGTCATAGGAAGGCGCAGTGCACCCTTCCAGATACTCCACAGAGCTCCGATCATCGGCGACAATCAAAGTCCTCTCAAACTGCCCTGTCTCCAACGCGTTGATTCTGAAGTAAGTCGAAATCTGCATAGGACACTTGGTGTCCTTCGGAATGTAGCAAAACGACCCGTCGCTGAAGACGGCGGCGTTCAACGCGGCGTAGTAGTTGTCGTCGGAGGGGACAACTCTGCCCAAATACTTTCTCACCAAATCAGGGTACTCCTTAATGGCATCGGAGATGGAGCAGAAAATGACGCCGGCTTTTTCTAGGGTTTTGCGGTGCGTTGTGGCGATGGAGACGCTATCAAGGACGGCGTCGACGGCGACGTTGGCGAGGCGCTTCTGCTCGTTGAGAGGGACGCCGAGTTTGTCGAAGTAGCGGAGTAGCTCGGGGTCGGCGTCGTCAAGGGATTGGAGTGAGGGCTTCTTCTTCGGCGCGGAGTAGTAGCAGATGTTCTGGAAGTCGATGGGGGGGTAAGTGTTGTCGGACCACGTGGGTTCCTTCATGGACAGGAATTTCTCGAAGGCCTGGAGGCGGAATTCGAGCATCCACTGGGGCTCCTCTTTCAGGGACGAGATCAGACCGATGGTTTCTTTCGAGAGCCCTTTTGGGATTGTCAAAGACTCGATGTCCACGCTGAACCCGAATTTCTTGTCGTAGTCGCGGTTGCGGAGAATTTCTCGGATCTTCTCGTCGGAGGAAGTGGTGGTGGCGGCGGCGGAGGTCTCTTTGACCTCCGCGCGCACTGTTACGAGGCGTGACGGTTTAGGATTTGGGGATTGGGGGAGAAGGAATTTGGGAAGGATGGGGTCGCGTGTGGGTTGGGGAGGTAAGTGGGAGAGGAACACTCCGTTGCAACGGAGAAGAGAAGCCATGGATGAGGTTTCGTTTGTTTTCAGCTCAATAGAATGGAAAATTTGTTTTGTTTTCTTATACTTGTGGGTGTCGTGTGTCGTGTGTCGTGTGCGCGTACACTGTAGATTTTTTTTTTTTTTCCTTCTCAATAAAAATAGAATGCGAAAATTGAAATTTGGTGGCCTTGCACTCTCCTTTTGTCTGTCTTGTGTGCGACACAAGACAACTAAAAATAAAACCTTTTATTATTTTTGTGATTAGGAATAAAGGGTCACGTTCGGACTCCAGAGTTAGTTTGGATTAGAAATAAAGGGTCATGCATTTTTTCATGGAATTAGGGAACTTGTATGCTTATCGGGTTGCTCTTGGGACAGTTCCTACTACTCACTCACCCTTATGCTCCCATTGTTGATAAGATAAGGATAGGGCTTGGAATCTGTCTTCCCCGCATACTCTTAGACAACGCAACATCTGTGCAGTTTCTTCTTGCAAAAATTGGTGCAGGATCTAATACATACTGTTCTGTTTTGCTGTCATACCCACCGAGACTTTTTCCTATGCTACTTGCTGATGAGTTAGGAGTTATTTTGTATAAGTTAACGTGACACCTTTCCAATGAAGATTATATAATTATAGTATATTTTTTTACAACTCCTTTTTTATAAAATAAGTAGTACATACATCAAGATAGTTAGCTAATGTTCCAACCAGGTTGACGCTAAAGTAACTATCAATCTTATACAATACAATCATGCATTATTAAAGCGATAGGGCTTCATCAGATACTTGCAGCTGCATTAGAGAAAGAAGTTGTCTCCAAGTATACCAAAAACAATAAAAAGCAGAATACATGTTAGCTTTTTAATTCTATAGAAGCTTGGGCTTCACTATTTTTTTCTTTTTCACAGAACTTGCATATTTTAAATAGATATGATGCATCGGCTTGTTTTTACTCATATTGAATCACAATATGCTTTCTCAGTTCTATTATCCTTTTCAAATTTTGCTTGTGCAGAAAGCAGTGCTTCTCTTGCTCTGTCCAATTGACCACTATAATAGGCCATCACTCCTTCCTGCAGCTCCAGTCTCAAATGTCTGTATGCAAAGTCCAAATATTATTCATTAAAAAAAAAATCCACTTAAGAACTCAAGAAATAATAACTAAAGTAAAAAAAAAAATCTACTTTGAATTGAAGCCCTTTCAAGACATAAAAAATCTTCTTGAGATTTTCTATGAAACAAGAAATAGTACAGTAAAGTACACAGAAAGGAGTAAGAACTCACAATGGAAGTTCTGGAAAGCAACCTCTTTGTAAAAGTCTAACGCGTAGAGCATGCTTCCCATAAGCATGTTCAAGTCCTTCCCTAGCCTTTTCAAGACATTTTCCTGCCTCTGATAACGAACCGATGTCTTGAATCAAAGTAGCACCACACCATGTTTATTTGCAATGTCGGAATGTTGTCAATAAGCTGAAAGAGCAAAGGTACACAATTCATTCAAGTCCAAGAAACACCTTACTAGAGGGTTTTTTTTTTTTTTTTTTATAAAATTTTATTTCCCTACAATGTTAGTGTCAAGCTTTGAATCCATGACCTTGTACAAAGTTAATCAAAGCTCTTACAAATAGTATATTCCTAGAGGCCTACATCTTATTAGAGTTTAGTGTCACTACTTTTAACAAATTGTCCTTCTGGAAGTGAAGAGGTTTAAGCGACTCTTTCTTTTCTCCTTATGATGAATAGGTTTACACGAGTTTGCTCCCATGATTTTAAACTCACCTCAAGGGCCTCAGGATCACAAAGACAGAATGCTTCCTGCAAAAGAAATCAGGTCTTGACTTTGTGAGTTTATCATCATGTCAAATAATAACAATAAGGAAACAACTACATCATGTTAAGTGTAACATCTATGACCGAACTTCATGGCTAAAAATTAAAATAACCATTTTCTGGAGAGAAAAAAATCAAAACATGATAAGACAGAGGAGGTCATAGAGTAAATGAGTTTATAAAAGTCCTTTAAAATGAGGTAAGTTGATAGCATTACTCCCCTTTAGGACTTTGAAAAACACATTTGCAACAAATATAATTCATTCACTCATCAGGAGCTGACATCTGCCATGCTTAGAACTTCTAATGCATCTTTATACTTTCCCTGTCGAATTAGACGCTTTCCATTTGCGTCTAACATCAATCCCGTCATTATGGCCCTGCCAATGTCAAATATGACACCTTAAGAATACTGAAAATATAGAGTTTAATTATGATAGTAAGATTTTTATATTATAAATAAATTAATTAAAAATCACTCTAAATACGATTTAGAAAAGAAAAAAAAAAAACAACCTCTGATCAGTCTCGGAGGCTAATTTTACTTTCTTTCCCGTTTGATCTTCAACTTCTATGTTGAAGTCTTCGATAGGTAATAGACCATCTGCATGCCTTTTGGCCAGTGCAGTGGCAGCTGCCCTGTTTGTAAGATGCAACTAAGCCTTAGAGCAAAATTAAGGAGAAAAAAAAAATCAAACGTTCTTTTTGATCATCAAAACTACTTGGCTATGAAAATGCAGAGACACGGTAAAAGATTTATCATTGTTTAAGCACAACTTTTGAAGGAGATATAAGGTTGATCCAGTAATTGAGAAAGGATGAAAGAAGGGGAAAAAGGTTGTCGGTTTGAATCTCCAACTGAATTTTTTTTAACAAAACTAATACACAAATTTTGCTAATAAAAAAAACAACGTTTGAGATTAAATATACAGAGATGCTAGTCAATATAAGGTCCCCATAATTTTTCAATCATTAGATATTGTGGATTAACTTGGACAAAAAATAGTCTGTCTCATTATTGGTTGGGCCAAAAATCAAAAAGTTTTCAAAATAAAATGAAATAAAATTCAGTTATGATAAAACTTATATATTGTAAAATTCTTGATTAAGGAGGAAGGAACATGATGTCTAGAATATATTCACTAATGAAATTGGGTTAATTTAGAAATCTATTATCATGTATGGAGTAGAAATTATTCAAAAAATGATTTTATATTTATAAAACATTTAAAACAATGAAATTTATTTTACTATAAGTTTTTGTGTATAATCCTTAGTTAATAGAGAAATACTATTTATACTAGTTGTATAACGAATTTTAGCACTAAGAAAAAAAATGAGATGTAATAAGTTATATGATGGATGTGCACAATGTGATGGACATAAATAGAGTCAGAAAATATTACTGTATAAATTGTTATATACACATTTATACTTAATATAGATAAAGTAAATATTATTAATTTAAATAATTCAAAATTAAATTCACACTACTGTAAACTTAACATGTTCCTTTCTCACACTATTATCTCTTTTTCACTATTATTCTAATATATCAAAAAGTCCTATATCGTTTATGAGTAGAGGTTAAGGTAATTTATAAATGTCTTTCTCCCTTAACTGATCAAGGTGTCTTTTAAAAACAAAATCACGACTTTGCAGCAAAACAGATAATACCTAGGATTCAATGATACTAACTACACTAACAAACTTGAAGGCAGAATATTGACATTAGAAGGAGAGTCTAGGTCATTGTTACCCCTTAACTTCAATTGGGGAGCTTATTTTTGTACACAATACTTAGGAACCAAAGCCAAGAATAGTTTATAAAGATCATTCTTCTTTAACCCACCAAGATTCCTTTTAAAGATATAATCATGATGATCCACCAAGCATCAAAACAAACAATAGTTTGGATTCGATGACCTTGACGATACCAATTTGAGTTCAATTCATAATAGCTACTTCCATTTGAATAATTTCTTTAGAGCTTAAAGAAAAGTCATTGCTAACCATTAACTTTCAAGTAATTTTTAAGTTAAAAAAATCTAGTTAATCCCTAACCTTAGATTTTAGTTTTACAAATGAGTAAAAAAAGTTAGGTTAAATTATAAATTTGGCCCTCTTATAATTCTTGATTTGTGAATTTGGTCCCTTTATGTATTTATTTATTTATTTTGCAATTTTAGGTCTAATCCTACATTTTGCATATTTTTTATCTTTTTTATTTTTGTACATTTGAATCCTAAATCTAACATATTCATTTAAGATATCATTAAGAAATGATTTAATTGATTAAAATTTAAAAATAAAATAAATAAAAGTATGAAAAAATTGATGATTGAACCAAATTTGAGAATTTTTTTAATGTAAGGACTAAAATCACAAAAAAAATAAAGGGACAAAAATGGTGGATCAAACACTAAAGGGAACCGATATTGCAATTTAGCCTAAGTTATGAGATAATTTTGTAAGGAGTCTGTTGCTTTTTAATTAGGATTTGAAAATTTAATTTTGCGAATGAATAAAATAGGTTTTATATATTTAATGAGTTTACTCAAGTTGAAGTACTGGGATTTAATCACTATCAAAAAATGAAAAATAAAAAAGGATATAGGAATGTTCATAGGTTGATTTTATTCAATTTAAAAGGAGAATGAAAATTGAATTAACCAAAATTACCCAGTTTTAGTTTGGCTTGATTTTGATAAACTTTCCCATCAACCCAAACCAAACAAATTTGATCAAGGATAAGTTGGTTCAATATTTGGGTTTATTGAGATCAACATATATAATAAAAAAATATTTTAAAAAATCTTGAAAAAAAATCTAACAATCTGAATCTAATCCAAAATCAAAATTTAAAATTATTTTAAATCTAAGTTTAGATCTAATTGGAAAGATTTAAAAGAATAAAAAAAGTAAAAGAAATAATTAGAACAATATTTTAAAAAGTGAACAATTAGATAAAGTGTACAGGGGATTGGGTTGTGAAGCATAAACCCTATGCCCAAAAAATAAAGATCAAATTTTGTCATATCTAAACCAATAGAGATCAAGTTTTGTCAAATCTAAACCAATAAAGATAAAATTTTGTCAGATCTAAACCAATAGAGATCAAATCTTGTAAGATCTAAATGACTAGAGATCAAATCTTGTCAAATTCGACTAGATCTTGGTTTATGTCAAACTCAATCAAAGAAAAACTTGAACCAATTTAGTTGATTTTGATTGAGTGGTTAGGTTCATCGGTTGAACTAAACCAAGAAAACCTAGTAAGCAAAATTTATATAGTACAAAAAATTAAAAAGACTTACTTAAGCCTAGTATGTTTGTGAAAGTATTCTTCTTCTGCCATGATCTCTTGTTTGATAGCTTTGCCTTGTTCGACACAAATACAAGTGGCGAGAATCTTGGCGTTATTCTTGACACCTAATTGGAGCACATATCAAATTGACAGAGTTAGGGTTGCAATTTGATTGATTTGCAAGCAATCTCATCCCTTAACATTGGTATCGTCCATGTCTCAAGTTCCACCTCTAGCACCCCGATCCACATTCCCCTAATCTTCAATTTCACCATGAATTAATCTATTTATCCCCACAAACAATGTCAAGTGTGGAGGGTGTTCTACATATGCTAGAAATCCTTTATTTATATGCAAAAAATATCCCAAGTAGGTGTAGCCTTTATTACCCAATGTCTTATCATTAAAATATAAAGAAAAAATGTTTACTTTATTACCTTTTATGCTTTTACCAAATATGTTAATAAATATATAGAACATGTATAGTGAAAAGTCATTTTTATATAAGAGTTAAAGGAGTGAGTCTAGACCATAATCCCTAAATCATACATAAATGATCAAGATTATCATGTGACTACTTTAAAAGTCATCTAACTTTTTAGAAAAACTTACATAACTTGTACTAGTATGTTTCAATCTTGACCACTCATTCTAAAATCTAGTTATTAATATTTATTCCTTTCACTCTCACATAAAAGGCTATGTCACTATATGTGTATGTGTAGTCTATGTACATACACGTATCTTAACCTTAAAAGATATAGTGATTGACAATTTTAAGTAGTAATGTGATTATTAAATAATTTTTAATCCTATAGGGGAGAGAGAAAGACAAAGAAGGGGGAGGAGGGATCAAACTACTCTATAAGTAACTTTTAAAAAATTATTCTCCATCTTCACCTTTCATTTTCTTTTAATCTAACAATTCTAACAAGTAACTCATTTTTAAAAATTTGATTAAAGGAAAACGAATGGTGAGAATGGAGAGTAATTCTTTTTTAAGTTACTCTTTATATAGACAAAAATCTCAAGAAATGATGTTGAATTGTGATTTAGAATTTTTTTTTGCAAACTTTTCTTAAGGCACTCTTTCATCTAAAATATTTTTTTTTTCTAAAATAGAATTTGATGAAGAAAACAATAGACAATAACTTTGAAATCCATTTTTCGCAAAACACTTATGAAAACAAAAATCAGAATTCAAGGTCATATGAAAACAAAAAGACATATAAAGCACAATAACACAAATATTTATATTGATTTGTTTCTTCTACTAAGACTATGTTTAGTTTTTGACAATCCACTAAGTTTCACTATCTTCTTCAAAGATATAAGTATTGTATTCACTAGCCATTTTTGGTTTCACCCATGTAATATTTCAACTAGCCTCTCCAAGTCTAATATCTAAAGTATTGTTCCGACCAAGTCACTTTTTTCTTTACACTAATCACTAGATTTGTTTAAGGTTGGATGTAAACAAACTAACCTAACGTCTTATAGACGAATATACAAACTATAGCTCATAGTTTTTTTTTTTTTCTCTTAGGATACTCAAAATGTTTTAAGAACTTTTTACAACTTAGAAAATATCGATACTAAAGTTTGAATGCTTAAAAGATGTGTTCCTTTAGAATTCGTAACTTAAGCCCTTCAAATCTTCTTGTATTTATAGGTTTGCTGAAGAATTAACTCTGATGTCTAAACGACCTTTTTTTTGTATAATGATTGTCTGAAGATGGAGATGCCTGTTGGAGCATTAAATGCAACAATTAATGCTTGTCACTAGCTAGTCACATAAGACTAATACAGTACTTTGATTATCTTTCTTGAAGAACACTTCAAATTAGATGTCAAAAAATAGATAAATTTTTTGTGCTATGGAAAGTACATTGTCTTTTACTTTTGGGCATGCCTTTTGATGTAAGAGATAATTGTATGCATTGACTTTCCTCCTTTTCTTTTGCTCTTTGGCAGGTCCTATGAAGAATGTTCAGACATTTCTTGTACAAAGAATTAAACACACAAAGCATTTAACTTAATCTTAAATGAAGCGGACTTCAACATTTGTATGCTATTGTCTGATCCATCAGACAAAGAGTTGACATTTTGTTTATGTACGCAACACACAAACTCTGTTATAGTTTGTTCCACACACACACAAAACAAATTTGAAACAACAACTATAATCAAACCAAATTGAACCCCAAATAATATGCACCAATGTCAAGCCCCCAAACCCTAGGTTAGTTATATATGTAGATGACATCCATGACTTCGTGAGAAACCTTGAATGCAACTTTGACTGATTCGAATTTGAAACCACAACCATAATCTTCCTTGTCAAATAATGTGACTAAGGCCAAAGCACTTATGACTTCATCGGTTTCTTCATAGCCTTACTTACCTAGTACTCGCAATAGAAGCTCATGTTCCTTTGTGGCAACCACGACCTGGCCTTTGTCACCTTCCTCTACCTCCTATCATTGACAAATGGGTTCGCGTTCTCAAAGAGGTGGAAGGAGTACGAGACAAATGAGGATTGTGAAGAACGCTACAAGGTGTAAGTTTAACAATATTAAATTTTCTTATACCTCCATGGACGAGAGTGAAATACATGATGGAAGACAATTTGGGAAGAGAAAAAAGAATTATAATTTATTTTTATTTTAGAAAAATATAATAAAAATATATAATTGTCCTTTAATTTATGTAAGTTTAAATAAAAGAGTAGTTTTTTTGTCCAAATAAAAGATCGCGGGTTGCTTTTTTTTTTTTTTTCCGAAGGGAAGAAGCTGGTTACTAATATACACCTTCTAATAAGTTGGTCTATGTTAATAAACCCATCTTCATATATAATGGATCGGATTATAAGGTAGGCCACCTTTGTAGTCACTGAAAATAATTATAAAAGATTTTCGATAGTTAATATATGTACAGTTTAATATTTTATTAATAAATCTAATAGTTACAACTTACAAGTTAAGGATCCACCTTAAATCACATGACATAGTGGTTCACCTTATATGTTTGTGATCACTACACTCGGAACAGTCAAGAAATCAGCATTCAGCAACACAACAGCACACCTCCTGTCTCCTCCGGCATGGCCAAAAAGCGCAAGCCCAAGAAGAAACCCCACAATCACAATGTAAACCAAAACCAAAACCAAAACGTCGCCGCTTTGATTTCGCGAGTAACACATGCAGTACAGTCCTTCCTCTCCCAAAACGACCTCGTTCTCCTCCCTTCCCAATCCCTCCGTCTCGAATCCCTAATTTCATCCATCATCTCGCACTCTCCCTCGCCGCCTCTCTCTCCGCCGCACCGCGACTCCTGGTTCCGCCGCTTCAGCTCCGTCTCCAATTCCCTATGGCTCCACGCCTTCCGCATGTCCAAACCCTCCTTCTCCCATCTCCTCCAGCTCCTCTCCCCCTCCCTCGCCCCCTCCTTCCCCCACATGGCCCCCGACTGCGTCCTCGCCGCCGCTCTCTTCCGCCTCGCCCACGCCGCCCCCTACGCCGCCGTCTCCCGCCGCTTCGCCATCTCCCCGCAGGACGCCTGCCGCGCCTTCTTCGCCGTCTGCAAGGCCCTCGCCGACAACCTCGGCCACCTCTTCGAGCTCCGCACCGACTCCGAGAGGGTCGTGGTGGGGTTCGGCTTCAGTTCCCTCCCCAACTGTTTCGGAGTTTTAGGGTTCACTAGGTTCAAAATCGACGATTCATTATTGGGTGAAAATGGAGCTTTAATAGTTCAAGCATTGGTGGATTCCGAAGGAAGGTTCCTGGATGTCTCAGCAGGGTGGCCAAGTACAATGAAACCCGAAACTTTTTTACGTGAGAGTAAGCTTTATCGTGAGGTGGAGCAATCCAAGGAATTGTTGAATGGGCCTAGTTATAATCTCAGCGAAGGTTGTTTGATTCCTCAGTATATTCTGGGCGATTCTTGTTTTCCCCTTTTGCCGTGGCTTTTGACGCCTTATAACAGAGTGAATGAGGAAGATAGTTTTGGTTCCGCTGAGAGAGCGTTCAATTGCGTCCATGGGAATGCGATGGCGTTGGTTGGGGATGCGTTCGGGAGGCTTCGTGCCAGGTGGCGGCTTCTTGCGGCTTCGAGGAAGTGGAAGCGAGAGTGTGTTGAGCATTTGCCATTTGTGGTTGTTGCTTGTTGCTTGTTGCATAATTTTGTTGTCAAGTTCAACGAGGCAATGCCGAATGAAGGGGTGAGTAAGGGGTGCGTGGAAAAGGAAAAGGAAAAGGAGGAGGAGCTTCCTGCTTTTGATGGAGTGTGGGATGAGAATGCTGTGAGGGTGAGAGATGCACTTGCTTTGCATTTGAGTAGGTTGAGCTTGAGAAAATGAATGGTGTGAATGTTGGAAGAACTAGTGGATGTTTGATTGGTGAACTTGTTGTTTGGGAATTGCTGGGAAGTGTACCTTGCAATTTGGAAACCATGTATGGCCATCGGTTCCATTATATTGGACTCTTATAGTAGCATTTTGTCATCCTAGGATGTTTTTCTGAAACTGCTAGTTAACAAAGTAAGGAACAAGTTATCAAAATTTCCCCTTTCAATGGCAAAGGTATATGTATTGGAGCTAGGTAAAAACATTTGCTTGATTAAAGTGTTTGAGTAGAAAGAAATCTGCAATGAAAAAAATTCCAATTATTGTTACTGTTACTGAGTTATTTTTAAAAATTGAAGCAAAATGTTATAAGAAAGATCCAATAGCTTTATATTTCAAATGGGAGAATGTGGCTGGGATTTGTCTAGTAATTGTTCCAAAAGCAAGTGCCCC
>PYAF01000424.1:342682-370238 GCA_007407185.1 Glycine tomentella
TGGCAAAATAAAAACTAAAGCTACTAAAGGCAAGAATTATTATTTAAGGTAGCTGGAGTGTGAGTATGTACAAAAATATTCACACATGAAGACTTGGCCACCAAAATATTAGACAACAAATCTCCACTGCTACGGGAATGAATTGTCTGCCTGTTTCCCTAAATGATGTTGTATATGGTTGAATTCATTACGGTAAAAAGATGGATACTTATGAACGTATTCCATCAAAATTGAACTGAGCTGATGAACAGTTTTTTACACAGTTCAACATGCAGGATATTAAACCCCCGAAGCCGCCATGACGTGATGAATTGTTGTTTTCCCTTCCTTGTACAACTGTCACAAACTCGGTTGCACTTAAGCTTCCGTCACGGTTTGCATCAAACACATGAAAGATTATGTCAACCACTTCATCTGTAATACAAACACCACACACCTGCATGAATAGAAATATAATATCGTAAGAAGTTAATCATGGATTTGAAATGTGTACATTTAGTTTGGCTTAGGGAGGGAGGTATTAGTACTTGTGATGCTGCTCTCTGAAAATCAGATTTTGTCAATACCCCATTAACTTTTCCATAACTGAATATGGCCAGAGAGAAGGGTTTCAACTTCTTGCGTAATTCTGCAAAATCTTGAAACTCCTTGAATGTAACTCTTATGTGTCTTAGGTTCTGGTCACTGTTTAATTCTTCGACCCTATCCAATAGTTTGTTTATGTGATTGATGTCTGCAGATGCAACCAAGGACAGGGCAAAATCTCTGGCTGAAATTGTTCCTTTTTTATTGTAGTCATAATGGGAAAACTCTAACCTCAATATCTGTAAATCAAATTACAAGAGCAGTGTAATGTTAATCGAAGATTTTTGCAATCTTTAAGGATGCATAATTACATTGATTCAAACTAATACAAAAGTTATCAACATATTTTGGTGAAGTTGACTAGAATTTTCAGCTGAAAGAATTCTAGTTGCTACCTAGATGATTGAGTCTTATTGTAACAGATTACGAGGGATAAACACAGAGGGGTCTCCATAAATGGGCAACAAACAAATCACACAAGTAAACTTTACACAATATCTAATTCAAAATCTTAAAGTATTTGATTTACTGGTTCTTCCCATTTATATGTTACTCAACATGTCTATTCTTACGTAATGCAGGACTTCACCCATACTTGCCACTCCAACACATATGAAACCATTAAAACATTTCTAAGACAGCATACGGGGAACTCACATACCTCATCATGCAGCTGTTTTAAGAATTGAACAAATCTTTCATGTTGTAAGCATGTATTTCCATCTTTGCCAAAAAAATACTCCAGAAGACCCCCATTTTCTATAGAAGCTGTAACGCCAAGGCGTCGTCCATCTCTGTGAGTAGCTCCTTGTCTGTTTTGTGATCTCATCAAGGCCATCACTTTCTTGAATTCTTGCATGTCTATTTCCCTGTTGACAAACTCTTTTTAGAAATATTTAGAAGTCCAAAACCCAAAACAAAAATCCAAATTCTTATACAGACAGATCTGACTAGTAATCTTAATCCATTTCTGCAACCCGGTTGATATTGTAAGTTGTAAATAAATCTTGTATACATTTGTCTGTCTCCATGCCTGTTTCAATTGATGTCTCAAGTGTCTAACACACTCAACTCGTTATGTGCTATGTTTTATACGGAACATGTCCTATTAAATTATCTTAAACAGTTAATATGATTGAGCTTTTAGAGTATGAGCAATTGAAAACTCGTTGTAGTGATGTAGCCAAAATATAGACGTTTACATTTGATTCTTCAACTAAATAATAGTGGAGAAAATCATTTGTTCATTGTAGAAACATCCACATCTAAATGGTAGACAATTTCACTAGCGTGTGTGTATACATTGCCAAAGGAATCATTAATTTCACTAGCATGTGTATGTACATTGCCAAAAGAATCATTGATGATACACACAGCACAACAGGCCGAAGCTCATTTCAAATTCCATCAACGAAATTGAAGGCCAAAGCTTCATGTAATTTTTAAATACAGCTAATGACATGTTCTGGAAGGAAAGGAGAAGATTCCTACCCATTGTTGTCAATATCAAACATTTTAAAAGCCACTGAAACACTGGACTCTGGTATACTGAGGAGAGTAACAAAAAAGATGTACCTGGTGTGGAGAAAGAATAGTTTGTTATCCAAATTACATAGCACTTGAACTCAGACACCATGTGTGTCATGACAGAAAAGTTTTAAGCAAATAAAAAAAAAAAAAAAGGACAACAAATACTCACTCTGCAAAGGAAATGAGTCCATCATTGTTAGTGTCAAAAAGCATAAAAAATTGTGAAGGTTCACACTGCAACTCGCCAGGAACCTGCTCCCCTCTTAGAAAACCCTCTCTAACACGGTTTGACTCAGAAGGAGGAAAGACAGGAACAATGGCACGCATCAAATCGGCAGGTGTCATAAAAATCTCACCACTAGGGCTTCGAACAGATGCAAAGTACTCGAAAACCTGCACTTAGACATGGTGCCTGGTAATGAATTGAAGTATTCCATAGTAACAATTCTCTGGTTTTTAAGTTAAAGAAACAACAACAACAACATGGCTGATAATTATTCAAACACATAATGAAAAATTGATTACCTTTTCTGGGGGGCTCTGCAAGCGAATCCGTTTTTCATAATTGAAGAATACTCTTCTTCTATAGCCATCTGCATCAAATGAGAACACATGCAACAAATCTAAATATTTACAACAAAGCAAATAAATTAACATTTAAACTACAAAAATCCTACGTCTATTAGTCTATATCCTTAATATTTTTGTAATGCAAAGTTCTGTAAGTTTTATTTTGATACACTAAAATTTGTCAACCAATTAATTTTTTAAGTAATTATTACATAAGGCAATATTTTTCAATTATATGTCAACCCAAGTTGAATGATAGTTTTTTTTTTTTTTGAAGAGTATTTGAATGATAGTTAAAACCAACTTCTATTCTATCCAACCTAACAATTCCATGATACCTATGAAAATGAATTGAAGGCTAAATTAAGAAGAAAACATTCAGCAATCAGCATTGCAAATAGAAATTAAAACACACACACACACACATACACACACAAATCACAATAAATGTAATAAAGCAGGCTACGTGCAACGTATAAATGATGGGAGAAAAGGAGGGTACCGTTAAAGAGGAACTTGGGTTTGTTTTCATCGTTTTGTTGAAGCTGATCCTTCTCATTAGCATAACCATCAGCAAATGACTGAAGAGAATTGGTACCAGGAGAAGATAAAGATGACCAATACCAATAGCCTAAGGTGGAGCTAACAACCACAACCCCAGAAGTGATTGATCTAAGAAAGGCCTCAAAGTCTCTGACCCTATTTTCACCATGCCTGGTCCCACCAGAGGAGCTGAAAGAAGATGATGATGACGTGGAGCCTTGTGATTGGCTGCCAAACGGCCTTATGCTACGCCGTAGAGAGAGTTGGAATCTTCTGCCCCAAGAAAACATCATAAAAGTGTGAAAGTGGGAGAACAAGCACAAGACAATATTTATAGAGAGTTGACAGACAGAGAGATAAGTGCACGTAGAAATATGATATTATGTCGCTGAAAAGGGTTGGAGGAGGAAATTGAGGATGCAAAAGAGAAAACGTTGGAAAGGGAACAACAGTGATTATTGAATGACCAAGGATGTGGTGTGTACGAGTGTAGCGGGAAACATGTGGTCCTTTGACTCGGACTGCTAGTTTCTAAGTTAGTTAGTGGTTCTGATTTCTCAATGATGAATGGATGGAGATAGAACCCCACACTGTGGATAGGGTCATTCAACTTCACACAATACAATAATTTTATAATTTCTCATTTTTTTAATGTCATTTTCTTACACTTTCGTTCATCTCTTATTCCTCTTCTATAATGGTGTTAAAACTGCTATTAGTAAATATAAAATCACCATTAAAATTAAGAAAAAAAAAATCGATGCTATTAGGTCATTTCCAATGCAGTATCTTAGGAGGAGTTCCTTATCTGACCTGACATCCTTCCTTACTTTTTCTCTCTCCTGTAGTGCTTATATTTTAATTGAACATCTTATATAAGCAATCTTATCTTAAAAGAGGATCCACCAAAAGTTAGCAAGAAATTCATATAAACTCCTAGCACTGGAGGTGTCGTTAATAAAAATAAAAGACTTAATCAACACAAAAATAAGTATGGAGATATTTTGATGAAGAAAATGAAAAACTATTAGAGGATAAAATATAACTTATCCTATAATTTATAATAATAATAATAAGGTATATTTTTCGTAGTAATTTATCTTGCTATATTTTTAGTGTGGATGTGGACAATCCATTTACTCAAAAGTTCAAAAATAAAATTCTTGCACTGTTAACAACAAGAATGCTAGGAATATAATCTTTATTTGCAAAAATTTTGTGCTTCAGAAATGTAAAGACAAAAAGAACAGAAATTAAAGAAAACGTGATGTTTCAGTATGCAATATATAGAGTACAGTGAGTTGGTCTATTTATTAAAAGAAAAGTATACCTATGTAAATTTGTGTTTCTTAATCAAATGATCCAATATTTAATTTTTGGTTAGTCTTTATATATTTTGGCAAAAATAACTTCATCTCAATACCATGAATAATAAAAATAAAAAACAATAAATTAAAATAATTAGATATCTCTAACTTTTGATATCAAGAAATTATAAATATTCAAATACTACGAAAAAAGTTAATATATAATAATCACTAACTCGTAATTATTCAAATACTTAATAATCCTAGAGAAATACTAATAACATATTTTTTTAATATATTTCTTATTATTGAATAATTTTTTTAAAAATTTATAAATTTTAATAAATTTCACTTCTCATTTTATTTATAAAATTATATAATGCACAAATTTCAGGTTAGTAAATATGCACCATAGTATTATATAGGTCTACATTAAAGGAATTAATTAGTAATACTGCTGCGCACCTCCCTCCACCCTTTAGCAATTTTGCTCCAGTTGCACAAACAATCAATATACCATTAATATCTCACGTGATATCAGTTGGATTCGGCCACGTTGATACGTAGTTCTCTGTCAACTCCAGTTAAGGCATAAAATTTACAAATCAGAACCATAGACCAACCATGGCTTAGAGCTTTGAAGGAAATCAAAATAGATGGTGTTTAGGTGGATGGATCCAAGGCTACTGACACAACCGTGATGACGGATGATTAAAGACCATGCAATAGTTTGTAATTCAGCTTCTTTTGATAATTTGCTAAGTTATAGTATAACTGTATAAGCCATATTTTATTGAGTTTAATTCAGTTTCTTTTGATAATTCGTTAAGTTTTATAACTTATAAGTCATATTTTATCTAGCATAAAAGATTTTCAGACTATCAACTATTGACCTAATAAAAAATCATTTCATACCTATTTTTTTTTATTGGTTAAAATGTTTTGAAAATTATAAAATCATTAAATAAAATGTAAGACTCACTAAATTTTGTGTATGTAATAGAGTGTATTAGAGAGTCTAACCTGTTATCAAAGAGAGCTAGTGGGTTAATTCTAATTAAATTCTATTTTTTGATGGTATATGAAATTTGTGATGATGAAATTTTTATTGATTAAACTTCATAGAATGACAATAATTTTTTTCTAAGAGCAGAAGTAGAAGTGTTCTCATTTAAGAGCGGAAATCTTTCTCATTTACGTCACCCTATCATGATGTGATATGCTTGTTAAGGATTGTGGCATGTGCAGCCCAACATTGATTTGAACCAAACCAGAGGATGTAAACTGCATACTCTGCAGGCAACTTGCCGTGTTCTTTGGCTTCTGAAATGACTTGATGCCATTGGTTTGCTACAGTAGGTTTACCATCCCATCCCTTCTGCTCTCATGAATTATGTATGTATTTCGAAGGGCAATTAATTGAATTACCCCCACCAATTGTGACTTCCTTGAACAAATTACTTCATTGTATTGCACCAATGCCAAGACCGACATGGGATGCTTACCAAAACAGTTATTATATTTTATTCCAAGTCAATTTATATGGCTTCTCTTCCCCTCTTGTTTTTCTTGTATACATTACTGTTTTCTAATTAAAGCGGCAGGTATGTGCTACTAATAACTAGACTCGAAAATTCAAGGTGTGGGTCATTTGGACTTATTTCTTAGACTATGATCGGCAAAATAGGTAGTAGGTTACCAAATTGATTTGCCTTAACTACTTCCCATTTCATGGGCCCTTGATGCCTTTAACTTAATTTAACCCATGTTATTCACTCTTTAAGTCCTGCACTGTCCTTATCTAACGTGATGAAGCACCACAAAGACACACTCTTGTTTGATAGTAGTATTTTTTATCCCAAATCATGTTTTACTTCCTAGTGCTAATTAAGTGGTGGTTAGTTTTGTTACCTACATGATTATATATGTCTGCAATAGGTTCTAACTTTGAGGGATTTGAACCTTTTTTGTAATATTCTCATAACCCCTTCAATCTAATACCCGTGAACCTTCCTTACTATAATATGCCAAAATTCCACGCAAGAATTATTGGCTGTTGTCACTCTCAATCTCAACTACCAGCCAAATTTCATCATCTTAAAAAAAGAAAAAGAAAAAAGGGAAGGTAGTGCAATTGGTCTGAAAAACCAAAATAAATAGCCACATACCGACCACATTTATCATTTATGCACTGATTCTCATATCTCAATGTCCACACTCCACACCTCCTTATCTCTATCTATTACTATATCGTTATTATACCCTTATAAATCACAATGACCACTTCAAACCTTAGCATATCCTAGCATATTGGCACAACCCCATCATCATCATCCATGGACTGGTTCTCTTGGCTATCCAGAACCACTCTTGAGCCTTCCTTAATCTACGACTATGGCCTCACCTTTGCTCGCAACGAGCTCCAATTGGAAGATGCTCGCTACTTCAACCACGAGTTTCTTCAGAGCATGGGAATCTCAATTGCCAAGCACAGGCTAGAAATTCTTAAGCTTGTGAAGAAACAAGAAGGAGGAGCAACAGCACGGCCCAATAAGAAGTTCTCTGGGGTCATCAAGAAGTGCCTAAGGAAGTGCATGAACAAGTTTGTTTCTCGTGAAGATCATCATCATCATCATGCAGTGAAACACGTGCCATGCTCCATGGTGCCTGTGTCAGTGCCGCCGCCACCACCACCCCATGAGATTAGTTGGTATCACCAAGGGAAATTGAAAGGGTCACTTGTGAGGAAGCAACTAGGGAGTGAGGAACTTAAGGAAGAAGAAAAAGAGAAGCCTTTACCTGTGCCACCAATGTACAGAAGCAGGACCATCGCACTCTCAGGACCTTTGGAATATGGTAGTAGAATGCATCATGAGAAAATGGTCCACAACAGGGCCTTGAAGCTATCTGGGCCCATTGATGGAAGAATGCATGAGAGAATGATGATGAACAGTACTAATATTAGAAGCCCTCTAATGCCTAGGCCTTTGGATGCAAGATTTGTGACCACAACAAGGAGCCCAAGAGTGTCTGGGCCTCTGGATCCAAGAGTGATGGTTGAGAATAGAAGCCCGAGACTGCCACGGCCTTCGGATGCAACTAGGGCTGAAACTCAGAGCCCAATGGGTTGCAGTCCTTATAACAAGCCCAAAGCTGATTTTGATTTTGATGATGACGATCACACACTTTGGCCTTCACTGTTCCAAGATCTCAAACCAACTTGATTTTGTTTTTGTCATTGTTTTTTTGGTGTGCGCTTAGATGGTGAGTGACGCTTACACCTTTAATTTTTATTTATTTTTCTTTTATAGATTATATCATAATAGGAACATAACATCTAGAAATTAATTATCATATGAGAGATGTCATGTTTTGCTGCAACGCTTTCTTGTATTCATTCTCCTTGGTTCTTCGACCACTTGTTTATACATTATTATTTTTTGGCAACTGCATTACGAGGTCTTAATATCATATTATGAAGTAACAATCCAGATGTCGATGAACAGCAATTAAGATTATTTATATTAAGACGGTGTATTTGTCTGTTGGTGAATATATGAATAGGAAAAAAAAATATCATTGTGATAAACACATAAAAATTGATTTTACTTATGTTTCTCCGTACAGTAATTAAATTATATATTTTTCTGGGAGGGGCGGGGGGAGCTATGCTATGCAGTCTGCATTCAAAAGAATTGAGACTAAAGTTCAAAGATCAGTTTCAGGCATCAGCAAATTAAAACTAAAATCTCATAACATCAACATCAACATCAACAGTACCTTTAACCCAAGTTAATTGGGATCGGTGATAGATGAATCCAATAATAAATCGAAAAAGAGACAAAGAAAGAGAATGGGAGAGGGGAAGAATTTCACATTTAATAATAATAGCTAATAAGCTCATTAACTGTATCATTTTATCATTACTTATGTTAAAACATGTGATAGTTCCAAGCACCTGATAGATTAAGTCCCCTACAACCATGTGTATACATATCACGTATTAGATCATTTACCTTTATCACTTCTCAGTGGTCAGCATTATATCCCAACATGCATACTAAAACAAGCATTCTAAAGGTAAAACACCAAAATTCTGAACTTAATTATACCAACTACATGGTCACAAGAAGCCAACATCCTTGAATAATAGAATGTTGATCAGCCATGTAGCATATAATGGAAGACCAGGAAACAGCAGATAAACAGGTTTCTCTAGAAAGAAACCAAGGAGTGATCTGCATTATTTGTTATCCAACTTCAATATTTTTTACAGGCCTGAAGTTTGAGGTAGCTTAAAAGAACCCCCGGCATAAAGCATTTGGTAAACGGGCTTAATTCTTACGGTCAAGATAATGCTGGAGACGGTTCCCGCAACACACACACCAGCCAGAGTAAAAAAAGTTAGCTTGAAACAATTTGGACCCATGCATGCGACACTTGAAGCAATGAGGCCTGCACCTTGTTGTTTTGCTGCCTCATTGTCGTACATATGTCCTGCTAGAAGTGCAGAGAAAAGAAATGCCCCAAGTGGGTTTCCCAAAGCCATGAAGTTGCTCAATAGACCGAAGTCTTTCAAACCAAAAAGCTCCGAAACAGTGGGAATCACTATGGAAAACTGCACACCGTAGCAGATACCAAGAATTGCAATTGCAGGATAAAGGGTTCCTTTGATGGCATAGGCAAACACAAGGTACAAGAAGATCATAATTATCTGCGTGCATGTCATCCAAATTGTCCTTGGAATCGTTTTTGTCCTGCAAATTGTCAAAACAATTGAACTTTATTTATACATCAATTCATATTTAGTTGACAAGAATAAGTATAAGGATTATTTACTCATTTGATCCTTCTACTTACACAATCTTTACATTTTAGTTCAAATTAGTCGTTTTAGTCTCTACATATACACTTTTTGATTTGTTTTAGTCTTTGACTCTTTGTCATCCAAAATTGAAGAACTAAAACGGATAAAAATGTATGTGTGAGGACTAGAATAGATTAAAATTTGTATGTCTAGGAACTACAATGAGTAATTTTGGGTGTAAGGGCTAAAACATAAAGATTGTATATATAAAGAGACCAAATGAATAAGTAAACCAAGAATAAAAGTACATGTGTATTAAACCTTTTACACTTTCATCTAATCACAAATTATTATTTACAACAGTAAGTTAATTGAATTTTATAATAACTATCTTAAAAGCGATAAAAAAAATTACGTACCCCATTGCCCGAAGGCTCCACGCTATGCGCAGATAAGGGGGAGGGATATTATACGCAGCCTTACCCTTGCATATGCAAAGAGGCTATTTTCGGATTCGAACCCATGACCAACAAGTCACCAAAATTAATAAAATGACTATTAAACTAAAAAAGAATAAACATATACAATTCAACAGAATTGAATTTCACAAAATAGAAATGTCTAGGAGTAACCATTGTAAGTGTGCTAATAACAAGTGCTAGTCAAAAGTAGCATGGCATCCACTTATCCGAAATGATTACAATGATCTTTCAAGATTTTAACTGATATGAGCGTGAGAGCAAAATCTTAACTTTACCGAGCAAAATGAATTACCTGACAAAATATTCTGAAACAACTCCCCCACCAAGCCGACCCACAAAATTGAAAAAACTGAAAAGTGACAGCAAGATTGTTGTATCTTCCATACCTTGTGCAATGCCTATTTGAGCCAGATTGTTAAGAACAGTAACCCCTGTTCCAACACCAACAAAGTAAACAAAAAACAGTAACCAGTAATCTGCCTTAACTAGAGCCTCAGTAAACTTAAAATCTTCCCCTCTTTTGGGCTTTCTCTTCTTCCTCACTGCTCCCTCACCCTCAGCAAGAAGCATAGCCACCTCAGCTGAACCATTCACCACATCATTAAAACTTCCAAGACCACTAGCTGATGAAGATGATAGCAATGGCTCTATGTTGTCTTTGCCATCTTGAACCAGAAAGTCTGAAGATCCAACATGTTCCTCAGGGGTTTCTGTGTTAGAGGCTTTTCTGGGACACAGTGTCATCTTTATAGGGATAACAAGTGGAGCCAAGAGAAGGAGAATCATCACGGCCAACAAAGCATATGAAACACTGTCACTTATGTGGATAAAGTTGTCAAGTATTGTTGTAGCAAGAATATATAAACCCATTGCCACACTAGCACCTTGGATAAACAAAAAATGCCCTTTTTCAGCAGAATCTTCACCAGAAGCAGGAGTACAAGGTCGAACAAGAAACATGATACTGAAGCATAAAGCAGGAATACCAATGGCAAGAAATAAAAGGAACTTGGATGAAGAATTGTGAAAAACCACGCTGTAAATTTGAGTAAAAACTGCAGCACTGAGTCCCGAATAACCTTTCAGGATTCCCGCAACTGTGCCTCTACTGACAGGGAAATTTCTCATGTTGGTGACAAGAATAGCAGTAGATAACCATGCACAACTGTTAGTAGCAACAGCAAGTGCAAGCCATAGCTGTAACCGATAGAAAGAGGTGAATCAAATAGGCCCTTCCAATACAATTATAAAATCAAATAATACAGTTAACAGAAAATTATGGATAACGGAATCATAATAAGTTCCGGTCCTACATAATTCCTTTCTTATTGTCCCAGATCAAGTTTGTCTATAAGATATTAAATACCAAACAACCAATAAAAAGAACAGAATCAACTCTAGCTATGCTCCCAGAAGAAGAAAGAGACACAAAAATTGATGAGATGAAAGTCAAAAAGAGATGAAGGTGAAGTTACCAAGATGAAGGGAAGAGAATCAAGTGATTTAGTGATAGCAAGCCAGAGAACACCAAAACCAAGGAAAGAAAAGAGAGCACCGATGAAGAGAATGAGCCAAGGAGGGAACTTGTTGCAGGCGAGACCGGGAAGAATGCCAACATTTTCACCAATATCATTGGCAACACCAAGCAGGGTAATCTGGCTCTGGTTGAAACCCAAAACGGATTTCAAGGAATGAGAATAGAGAGGGAAACAGTAGCCATTTCCTGAAGCAATTTGAACCCACACTGCAGCTCCAAGTCCCACCCAAGGTGGTCTCTTCCCTCCCTTCACTCGCAACATGATTTCCTTCACTTGTGTTCAAACTCAACAATAACAAAAAATTCAACTTGATTCACAAAATGAAGAAGAAGAACCAAAGCAGCAAAGGGTCAGAATCAATCAGTTTCAGAGTCAGAACAGAAATAAAGTGTGTGGTCACTGTGGACGAACGAACCAACCATTTTAGCCTACTTGCAAAAACGTGCCAAGACTTCTCAATAAAGGTAAAAAGTAAATAAATAAATTATAATTTCTGATAAATGTATTTTTGAGGAAACTAATGTAATGGTTATAGTTGTTTTAAGGTTCTTGCCGATATTTTAAAATACAATCTTTTTCTTAAATTTGGTGAAGAGAACGCGTGTACTAATTGGCATGGGAACAAAAGTCTTTAGCTTCCTTATATTATGGTGTTTGTGAGATGCACCTTCCTTTCAAAATATTTGTTAATTTTGTGAGTACCGAAAAGTTTGAGTGTCTGCAATGTTTAGTTTCGTTTCTTGGCTTTTTGGGCAAATGCTGTCCGTTCATGTGATGTGTATGATGATTTTAGGATGCTTCGTATTTGTATAACCATAAACATCGGTGGTTCTTTGTGGTGGCGTGGATCAATCGTGTTTTAAGTGGTTGAGAGGCATATTTCCGCATGAACATACTTCAACATCCAAATTAGTATGATTTAATTAGAGCAACAGAAAGAAAAAAAAGAAGATATCAAACCTGCATACTTTCGCTTCTGTAATTTATAGATGTTGAGTTGAGGGGCAAAAAATTAAATTAAATACAATTTAAATAAAAAATTAGTAAAATGGTGCAAATTGGCAAAAAATTAGCAAAAGGGGGCAGCCAATCACGCCCATTTGGGGCGTGTTGGTTCAGGGGATGACACGTGGCACAAAAAAATGGGGGTGCAGGGTTTTCGCGGCGTTTTCGTAAAATTACGGAAGGCGATAACTTTTGATCGAGACGTCCGATTGAAGCGAAACCGGTGGTCACGCGCTAGAAATTGAGGAGAGAAGGCCTGGGCAAGTCCCCCAAAAATTTTTCCCAAACGAGGCCTCTAAGTGCCTTAAAAATGCGATTTTGTCTTTCAGCCTCCAAATAATTGCTCGTTTTTTGATTTTTTACTTAATCAATTAGTGAATTGCATGCTATTTTTTATTTTTTCAATTATTTCTTTCAATTTCGAGCGTTTTGACATAAAATACGCTTCCATCGGACATTTCTATCAAAATTTAGGGTTTATTTAAGGTGTAATAGATGTAATTTCTTAAGCATGTATATATACGTCAAGCATATTTGCTGTTTCTTGTAGTATTGGATGGTAGGACAAATTACATATATACGTAGAGATGGAAATGGGTTAGGCCACCTATCAGGGGCTTTTGACTAACCTATTTAAGGCTAGGTTAAAACTTTTTGAAAAACCTATTTAAATAAAAAGGTCAGGCTCAACCTTTAAAAAAAACTTGTTAAACCTATCAGGCTGACTTATTTAATATATATATATATATATATATATATATATATATATTTATTGTAAAGTAGGTTTTTAATATATAATAGGCTCGTAGGTCAAGCCAAGCTTTTAAATGGGCTAGGTCAGACCTAAAAAAAATCTATGATAGATAAATAGGGTAGGCCAAGCTTTACATTTTTAAATCAGGCCCAAACTAGGCCTAACGAAGTCTGACCTGATCTGACCTGTTTTCACCCATATATATAAGTCAAGCAAATTCTTTAAACAATTATAATTTTTTATAAGAATGTTCGATGAAGGCGTATTTTATGTCAAAACGCTCGAAATTGAAAGAAGTAATTGAAAAAATAAAAAACAGGTCAGCCCACGCCTAATGAAGTCTAACCTGACCTGTTTCCACCTATATATATACGTCAAGCAAATTCTTTAAACAGTCATAATTTTTTATAGGAATGTCCGATGGAGACGTATTTTATGTCAAAACACTCGAAATTGAAAGAAGTAATTGAAAAAATAAAAAACAGCATGCAATTCACTAATTGATTAAGTAAAAAATAAAAAAACGAGCAATTGTTTGGAGGCTGAAAGGCAAAATCTTATTTTTAAGGCACTTAGAGGCCTCGTTTGGGAAAAAATTTTGGGCAAGTCCCCTTTGGGACTTGACCAGGCCTTCTCCCCTCAATTTCGAGCGCGTGACCACCGGTTTCGCGTCAATCGGATGTCCCGATCAAAAGTTATCGCCTTCCGTAATTTTACAAAAATGCCGCGAAAATCCTGCACCCCCATTTTTTTGTGCCACATGTCATCCCCTGAGCCAACACGCCCCATTTGGGCGTGTTTAAACACGCCCCAAATGGGCGTGATTGGCTACCCCCTTTTGCTAATTTTTTACCAATTTGCACCATTTTGCTAATTTTTTATTTAAATTGTATTTAATTTAATTTTTAGCCTGAGTTGAGGAGTGTGAAATTATTAATTTTATGTCTATTTTCTTTAGAAAATAATTCGAATAAAGTAGCAAGCAAAATTTATTTTTTTAGGGTAAATACTCATTTTGATATTTGAAAGTGTGAAGTGATGATAAATTAGTAGATTGATTCTTTAAATATATATAAAAAAAAAAGAATTCAATCCTTAAATGTGCAAAAAAAAAATAACAGATTGATAGTATGAAAAATCAAACAAAAAATATGCAAATAAAATACATATTTTTAAAGGAATTTTCATTTGTTTTTATTTGCATAGAAGGTCCAAAGGTCAAGAATTTTTAGGAAATTGATATTGGTTCCTCCAAATTTGTTATTAACTTCTACCTACCATGTAAAATTCCAACTATTATTTCCTCCAATATTAACACCCATCCCATTCTTTTTTCCTTTTTCCTTCCTTTTCTCTTTCCCTTTCTTTCTTCCTTCTCCTCTTTCCCTTTCTTCTCTTCTTCCCTCACAAATCCCTCCCTTATGCAAGTTCTTTTTTTTTCGTTTTTAGCAACACAACGAAATTGTGATACTATTTTTTTTAATTTTCTGACAACCTAACAGAATATGGAATCACGATTTCTTCTATTGCCAAAAATAAATAAAAAAAATTACCTACACAGGATACACATTTTGTTAAGAGATGGGGACCAAAATCCAAATAGAAAAATAATTTAAAAATTAAGACTAGTCAACATTTAATTAAGGAACTTTTAAAGCTTAAAGAGTGCACTTGTTCTTCTAAAAATTAAAAGTTGTTAACGTATATTTTTATTAATATTTTAATATAGAAAAATATACATACTTCTATTTTAGACTTTTTTTTATAAAATATCTCTAATTTTATGTTGTCATAATTATTTTTTAAATTCATAATCATTGATTTGGATCAGTATGAGATATTCATTTAATTTTATTTTTAAAATTGTATTAACCTTTTATTTTTAAAATAAAAAATCAAATCAGAATGAATTAATTTCCACTTTACTCCTAGGTAACGGTTACATCTCTCCCTTCCTCCAATATCAATAGTCACATTTTTTTCATGGAAAAATGTTAGTTATTATTTTTTTTGTTAGTAAAAAAGATTCGAACCATAAGTTCTTTTTCCCTCATGTACTTTCATCGTCAAATTAACTTTATAACTCAGTTCTCATTCACCACGTGATAATTAGTAGCTTTGTGACGGTCTCTTTTACCCATCTTCACATAGTGGTTTTAAGATCTCTCACAAGTCATAATTTGAAAAAAAAAAAATCAAATGATTTTTGGTCCACTTTTCCGTCTAATTTCCAAGTTGATTTCATTCAATATCTCTAATTATGACAGTAAATTTTGGAATCATTCATTAGAACCACCATTCAATTGTAAAGAGTGACCTTAAGCATGTATTTGATAAATGGAAAGGTTTTACTTTCCTAATAATCTTAAAGTGAGAAACTATGATTCTTATGTTTTTATGTAATTAATAAAAAAGACTATAAAAAGTATAATTTTTTAGATATTTTAACTCAGTTTTCTGCAAAAACATTCTCAAGGAGGGAGGAATCCAACTTTTCTTAGTGAAGGAAAAATTTTAATTAAATTATTTATATAAATCTTTAATTTTCAAGAAACAAATTAAGATTAATCAAACATGTTTTACACATTTTCAAACAATTATGATTTCCTGCTAATTATGATTCTCATGTATGAATTTTTTTTCCCTACGCCTCCTAAATGTACAAGCCAAATTGTGTTGCTTTTCCTTTAAGTTTCTTGTCCAGAATCTAACTTTCTTATAACATGTACACCTCTCACAATTAAAAATAGTCGATAGTAAATTGGTGTAGAAGCCTAGAGAGTTCATTTTTAAAATTTTTTTTTATCAATATACAGAAAATGGTATAAAACCTTAAAATTTTACCCAAGAAGAAGGTATTATACGATGGGTCACGTATTTATATTCCATTCGTAGAAGTTCTAATGCATTTTGATAATAGGGTTTAGGAGAAATTAAGGAATATCGATCAGAATATATTCATATGATGTAGTTTTGAATTTATAGAAGAAAAAACTTGTGATTTTACAGTGTTCATTTAAAATGGGGGAAAAACTAATGTAATGACTTGACAACTACATCAACTATACTCGGTGGGAAACTATTATGAATATCAAAATTCAAACAGAATGGTCCCAAAATATGAACTATACTCTCTTCCTTCACGGATGCAGGACAAGTTGAATATTTAAATGCAGCCAATGGTCACGGAAAGCCTTTGTAATTGTTCAATTCCCCCCACACTGTCAGTTCAACTTCTTCCCATGACTTAGCTGATCTAAGTTCTTCCCATATGCTAAAAAGAGCTCCCAAGACATTGTCATCATGCAAGATACAATAGCACCTACAGTTCCAAAAGAAAATGAATAAATCCCAACCAGCTACTTCAACAATTGCTAAATTTATTAAAGCCAGGCACAAAGCAAAACATCTTTATTTGTGCTGGCACAAAAATTTGTCTCTTCTAACTGCAATGTCTAAGCCACTGTAAACATAATGCTTATGCGATAGGTAGACTGAAATGTAATAGAAAAAATATGGGATTAATTATATAAAATAGGATAAAACTAATAAAATACAAATTGAAATACTAGTTGATAAGAAATTAATTATGTAGACAGTTACTTACATGGCAACATATGAAAGTCGGCCAAACTTTTGATCACCCTCTGTTGACTCATATCTTGGTATGTTACTAGCAAAAGGAAGTTTGTAACTTTCTAAAAACTTCATAAGGAGATAAGAATCACCTCTAAACACATCTAGATAAATTGGTATCAAGTCAACAAGAGGATCACCTGCGAAATAAATGGGAAAAAAAAAACTGAGATAACCACAAATAGAAATAACATCATAATACTTTCACGGCAATGCTACTTTTGTGAACATATATCCGCATGGAGTTAAAGAGGTGATCTAGATAATAGCGATTCAATCATAAATCATTGTACAATTAATTATCAATAGATTAGACAGACAAATCAGATGAAGGTAAAATAAGAACTAATGTATAGGAGACAAAAGAGCTGACAAAATGGCAAGCAGTCCCAATCAACTGCAAGGTTAAAGAAGAATGAAACAGAAGTATGAAAACACCATAGAAAGAAACATATTCAGTTTAAGAACTATTCATCACTCATTTGGTTAATGTTCAAATATTGGTTAATAAGTACAAACTACTGGTTAATTACCAGGAATATGCATGTCAAGGTCAACAATCACTTTAGAACGAGAATTCATAGGGACAAAACTAAAATTATGATGATTACTTATTGCAGAACAGCATGCATTAGCCTAAAAACCATAAAAGTGCAGGAAAAACTGAAGTCATAATACAGAAAAAATAAACAGTACTGGGGGTTAATAACATGTCTTTGTTCATGTATTAGAGAAAACACAACACCAATTCAATTGTACAGATTAAAAAAAAATCTTGTAGATACTGAAAGCACATGAAAAATTATGATGCCATACGATCACAACATTCCAATATAAGTTGGATAAAATATTCTTGGAAGTAGCAAAGGAGAAGTACAGACCTATCGGAAGATCACTAAAATCAAGAATGACTAGGACACCATGATTTTACTTCATCATTGTCCACCATGGTGGTATCTTCAATGTTCCCATTGGGAGCAAACCAATGATGGTTTCATGTAAATGTTATCATCCATAGTGTCAGTGTGTATCCAGGAGCTAGGTTCAAAGCACCATTTCCAAAATTCTGGAGTCAATTAAAAGTTGCATAGATTATAAAAAAAAAATCCACTCTAGCATATCCATAAAAAAAATAAAATAAAAAATTGATGTCCAAATGTGATTTTGAGTTTTAGAAGAAACCTCAGTTATATTTAGCAGCTCAGCAAAATCAGGTGGGATATATTCATCAATCTTCTCTACCAGTTTGCTAGGAATTGGATCTCCCCTACAAAATATTAATAACATGCATATGAGGTAGCCTTACAAATAAAAATGACCAAAAGAAAGATTTATCATAGAGACGAGTACGTTACAGGAGCGCATAGGCAGAAGAAACAAAGAAAACATAATAACACAAAGTACAATCTAAGCAAGTCAAAAACAGAGCTTATAAATAATTGATAAATACAGCTACTGAAATTGGCAGTTTTTTTTTTTTCCTTTATGAACTCCTTTTGAACTTCAATGTGCTTAGACGGTCTTTAAATTTTCATTCATATGCATAAAAAAAATAATGTTTTTCCCTCAGTGTTTTTCTTACATATCTAAAAATTCAAACTACACTGTTTAACAGGAAATCAGAGGGCCAAAAAAAAAACAAATTGTACCAGTTGATCAAACGGCTTGACACATCCTTCCTCATCTTTGTTAAGGTTCTGCCTAGGTAATCAATTTATATGCTCATGTTCTATTCAGTGGAATAAAGATAAAATAGAAATTAGCTTTTGGAGAGATGACTGAGTGGTTGATAGCCCCGGTCTTGAAAATCGGTATAGTTCAGAACAAAGAATTATTGAGGGTTCGAATCACTCTCTCTCCTCTTTCTTGGCGAATAAATTTGTTTATTTTCTTAGCTTCTATCGAATGTTTTTTTACCAATTAATTCTTTTAAGTCATTTTCAACTATACAATCTTATACCTACATAGTCTCCGGATTCCTCTCATTCCGGTGTGATTTGTCCGAGGTGTTATACTTTACCATGACATATACTTACTGCATGCTTGGTTCAGTTTACCTAGACAAATAATTGCTTATTTTTGCCAGCTTGCTGAAAGAATTTTGAGTAATTATTCTTCTAGAATGAAATTGTGCCATACATGCTATTAGTAATCCATTGACTCCCATGTTGAGAAGGATATCTACCAACAACCACCTTTGCCCGACACACAAACAAAGGAAGGGAGAGAGGGAGAGAGAATTAGAGAAAAATAAAAACAGCAGAGCTTAATTTTGATTTGGCACCTACTACTGCATCTAAGACCCAGAAGATTGAAAAAACTGAAATTTCTTTAGTGGATATAGGTTTCCTGTTTTTAAGATTCTTGTTCAACCTTGGTCCATGTAGATTTTTAAGAACCTAGTACTAGCAAAATATTAGCTTACATATAGCACGCTAAGTCTAAAAGTGACAAATCTTATTTCTCACATACTATCTCAGTGCTACTAAATTTATAAATTCTACAGAGAAAATTCTGTTAAGTAGCATTAGTTCAGAAAGCATTGAATTATAGTTTAGATTGCATTAAAATTCAAAACATAATTATCAATTATCAATCTCAGATACCCCACACGTATTGGCTAACTTTGAAAACACTATAGTGGGAAGTGTAGTGACCATTATTTTAAATATTATAATACAAAGTTAGAAACTAAATAATTTATAATACACATATAATGATATAAATACTCAAAAAAAGTTAAAGAAGCTAGTGATAAATAAAGCACAAATTAGTTAGGCAAGAGGAATCATCTAGTATAACTAAATCGTGGACATTAGGTTATTGGGAGTTAGTTATACTCTGTCATATGTCAGCTAGGTTGTTGGGAGTTAGTTAGACAGTTGTCAAGAGCTGACAAGTTAGTTAGTAGTTTTGAATAAATAACATCTTTTTGGAGAAGGAGGGAGGGAGAATTGATTGTGTTGGAAGAACCTGAGAAGTGTCTAAGTGTTGTAAGGAAAGAGAGTGTTCTTCCTTGTGTAAAGAGTGAAAGAACTATCAATAACATATATCCCTTTATTTCTGCGTCTGTCTTGGTTCTTGTTTGCATCTGTTCTACCTCTAGAGATACCAGTTATGGTTGCGGTGACAACGACGATAGAAATAGAGGTGGTAGTGGTGGTGGTTATGGTGGCGATGTTGGTAGCGATTGTGGCAGCAACGTTGGTGGTGGTGGTGACAATGGTAATGATAGTAGTAATGTCGATGGCAGTGGTGGTAGCAACAACTAGTGGTCATGGTGGTGGTAGCGGTGGTGGTGGCGGTTACAAAGATAGTATTGGTGGTGGCAAGGACAGTGGTGACAGTGATGACAATGGTAGTGGTAATGTCAGTGGTGTTGATGACAATGTCAGTGACGATGGTGGTAACAATTTTGGTGTCAGTAGCCAGTGGTGTTAGTAGTGGTGACAATAACAATGGTCACGGTGTTGGTGGTATTAACATCATTGACAAACGATGATACTGGTGGTGGTCATGACAGTGGTGACAGCAAAAGGTGCAATGGTCAAATGTAGAAAATGTGTTTTTTAAAAACTAAACCAAATTCATAAAAAAAAATCTTGATTTTGAAAATAAGTGTAATTGTTTTAAAAATGATTTAAAAATCATTTCAGCTCCATTTTTACAAAACATATTTTATTGTTAAAGTTTTATTTAAAAATAAAAATTTCATAACCACCCCAAATAAACCTTTAGATAGCCATAGACAGTGACCAACTTTAAAAACACTATAACGAGAAGTGGAGTGACCGTTATTTTAAACATTATAATAAAAACTAAATAATTTATAGTACACATATAATGATATATATATATATATATATATATATACTCAAAAAAAAAGTTCAAGAAGTTAGTGATTGTAAATAACAAATTTTATCTTGTGCATTTTTATCAATATTGAAATTTTTAAATTGAGAAAAGAAAAAATAAAAACAGAATCTTGGAAAATCATAAAGGATCCAAGGAAAAGATAAGGGAGAATAAATAAGGATAAAATGTATGTACCAAAAAAATTATTAAATGCATCTTATTAAATACTTTAAATTATTTAAAATAAATAAATATTGAATAACAATGACATGTTCTGTATTTTTTATATAATAAATATATTTTCTAATAGTATTTTTTTTTTTTACTTTTATCACATGTTCACGAACATACAATATCCAGTTTTTTTTTTTTAATTTAGAAGGTACATTTTATTATACTTAGATTTGTTTTATAGTATTCATATATATCTTTTGATTTATGAAAATTCTAAGCAACTCCGGCTAAACAATCAAGAGTGAAAAAAATAATTAAATTGAGGTGCTAGTTCTGATTTTCAATGCAACCTATCGTGGTTTTTTTTATATCAAAACTCTATATGTGTGGGTTTGCAAGACGCTTTGTTTTATGAGTTGTCTCTTGAGTGACTTTAAAGTTTAAACTTGGTTTTCAGAATCAATATTAAACACCTCAAGTTAAATATGTCAAAGGGTTTTTGTTTTTGTCTTGAAATAACCCAAGTCTGTGCTTCAAAAACCCAGGTCCAAATTAAGTTTGTGTTATATGGAAAACAAAAACAATCTTAAGCTTGTGCCGGTTTTGGACCCAAAATTTTGGAATGATCCATGTCCTGGATCTTTTATCCTTGGCCTAAGAAGTGTCACGGGTTTTCTAAATTAAGGCGAACATATATACTTCAAACATGTTAAACATGGCCGAGAAATGGTCATACTTCAAGGTTTCTTTGGTTTCAACGTTTGTCATTAGAAACAGAAAATGTTACCATACTATATAATGGACCAGCTTGTTTAAATTTATTATTTTTTTTAAATAAGCTTAAACAAATTAGTACAATATTAATATAAAAATGTTCCAAGGAAAGTTTCACGAATTGAACAGACATATTTGTGAAACGTTAGTTGGAGGTGTCGATAATCGATCTAGCTTAATACAAATTACAAAAAATAAACTGTAAAATTGAAAATTGAAAAAAATTAAAAATAACATTTTAAATAACCAAAACTTTGTGGTGGATTGAATAAAATTGTAGATTTAAGTACTTGCAATTTTATTTATAAAATTATCACACCACTTGTATTTTATAAATTCCTTTTGTTATTAAATGATTTATAATTTAGATCATAATGTTTTGTTTAATGCATATTGTCTCTGATCAAAAATCAAATAATGGGTCTAATAAAAAAATATAAAAAAAATTGAATTGAATGACTTTGTACCTAAACATTAGTTGAAACCAAACCGAAAACACTACTAACAATTACCAATTATATTTTCCCAAATCAAAACCATGCTTAAGTATGGCACATGATTACATATTTACAAAGAAGTGGCTTTTAATTAAGTCAAAGAATACAGCTGAAAAACTACAACGGCAAAACCTTGAACTCGAAAACTTTCGACCACAAATGGACAAAAGGATGGCTTCCTTTTTTTTAGTTGATATTATCCTAATTAGGATTTTAGGTTTTTCAATAATACCCTAAGGTATTTTAAAATTTTTATAAAACTAATTGTCAATCAAAATTTAATCACATATTAAATTTTTGTCCCTTCCAAAAATGATGATTTCCTTTTATTACCTGCCAATTCATACTAGTAATATATATATATATATATATATATATATATATATATATATGTATATGTATATATGTTTTCGATAAACGTACTCAGTGTTATAAAATCTGGTTTGGTCATTGACCCGATCGAGGTAGTAGGTCATTGAGTTAGTGGTCTAACCAGTGATTAAGAAATTCAAAATTATATTATATATACGTATATAACATTATTTGATTAAGAAAAATTTATCCATAATTTTATACTAAAAAATCTAAGATAAGAATTAAAGTATTAAAATTGATAACACAAATAAAGTATATTAATAATAAAAAAAAGTGTAAATAGCAAGTACTTAAATTAAAACAAGTCCAATTTTTTATAAACAAAATAAGCCAAAAGTTCATTTCAAAATACAAAATGAAAACTATAGAAAGCAATAAAAGAGATACAAAAAGTAAAATCATGGATCTGACCCATATTAGGCTCAAATAAGGAAAAACCTTAATACCCGCTATATATATTTTTTCTTTTCATGTTTGGCTGTTGCGCTTTCTTCTTCTTGCGCCTCTTCTCTCAGGCTTCCTGTTGCGCCTCTTCTCTCAGGTTTCCTGTTGTGTCTCTTCTTCCTTCCTGCAGTGTCTTCCTTCTTGCTGCACCTATTCTCTTCTAGTCTGCTACCATCTTCTGCCTTCTCTTGCATGAAGTTTGACTCCTTCCAAGAACTTTTGTAGACGCGACGAAGGAGAGCAACGAAGATGGTGTGCGTGACAACGACGGCGTGAAGGCTTGACGGTGACAAGCAAGCAAGAGCGGAAGGAGACAAGCAAAGGCAAACAGTGTTTCTCCGATCCGGATTCCAAAAATCGATCGGGTTGTCGGATTCTCATAAAATCGGCCGAATTTCACCAAGCAAAGCTGGACCATATGCATGATCGATCCAATCCCCAACTCTGTTCAGAGATAGCACCGATTTCCAATCTGACAGACTAGACCAAACCGATTTTCACAACACTTACATACTAGTGGTATATATAGTTATATACTATCTCTTACTATTTTGATGGGAAAAAAATAAATCCTCTTATCCATATTTCTTGTCCTATGCAACCATATGCCTAAGAATATTAGACGACAGAAACACCGTCTTCATATCCAAACATGAAGCACCCCACGGACTTAACCGGTAACTGCACATGGGCTTGTCACCTAGTGAACCATGAAATCCCAAAACATGTTCATAAGAAACCGCCTAAGAGAGGGACCCACTCCACCGTTGCTTTTGTAAACTTTCCCCGACCAAACCAAAACTAATCCGTTTATGGTTTCAATTTTCTAATGTAACAAACAAACAATAACATCTGTACTGAAATTTCATGACACAGCTACATAGGAGTCCCATTCCGATGGAATGGAAAATTGAGTTTATGCCTTCCGCTTAAAACATACTAGGACAAATATATAATTTTTTTTCTTTGGTGTAATGAATAAGATGTCTTATTTGATGTCTAACTAGTCCATCCATTTTAAAATAAAATGATATCTTCACTTATAACTTTATATTTCTATACTTAAGTTGGAGATTGAGTATCAAATTTTGATTAAGGGATTTAAGTGTGAAATTAGTTGTGTTAATAATTTTTTCCATAGGATAAATAATTTGTTAATCAGTTTCATGTCAAAGCACGCATGCAGCAGATCAAGATGTGATCAAATCTCAATTATTGTACAAGAGAATCTTGCTCTGTTGCTCGTAGTGAAATGGCCTTCACGTTGTGTAGTACCTTCCTGACAAGGGTTCCTAAATCCTAATAATTCTGAACAATGACCACTCTAGTAATAGTGCTCCTAGTTTTCACCCTATAAAAAAACTCGAGTTGTTAAAACTTAGAAGGGTCTCACGTTCGCCCAACAAGTCCTATGTTACTTTAAATATATAAACACTAGTGACATGTGATTTCATGGCATAACATACAAAACGATAAATAAAAAAGTAAATGAATTTATATTAATTTTTATATAAATTCTTGAAGTTTAAATTATTAGCAAAGTCCATATATTTTTATTTTTTTAGTATGACTTTGCTTTTGCTCGCTATATGTAATTAACTTTTTGTTAAATCATAATTACTTAAGGACCTTTTTGAAAATATAGATAAAGTATAGGGATTTATTCATTTGTTGTTCTTGAATGGATGTTAATTTATAGTTTTTTTTTTTTTGCTTTGAAATAGGCTCCTACAATTTAATAAAATTTAACGGAGCTTAAATAATGACTATATATTAGAAAGCAAAGAGTACATATAAAAAAAAGAAAAAGCAAAGACTTAATAAAAATAGGAATGTTCCCAAAAACATGAGGACAAGTGAAAGATTGAGACACCCCAAATAAGTTGTATGTGAGTGACTTGATTATCTGTCTTCGAACAAAACTCAGAGAAATTCTTGAAATCTTTTAAAAACTTCTAAATTATAAGAACGTGTAGAACAATTCAACAAAAAAAAATGTTATATTTTACGGCTTATTGTTTTACTTGAATTAAGTAGGAGATTCAAATTCTTTAAACATGTAATTTTAATTTTTTTTTCCTCACTTATATTCTTCTTTAGAAACAATTGTGTTTAAGGTGCCACTAAATGTATCCATGTCTTTTATCATTTGCCAGAAATTAATCATTACTCATGAGTTATAAATTGCGATGGTATGGAAAAATGAAAAACTATCTATCCATTTTGCTAGACGTAATTAGTTGGTTACCAGCTAGCGTTTAGGTTAATGAATATATACGAGGACACTTCTCATATTTGGAAACAGTACTAATGAAAAAGTTGACGACATGTAATGTAGATAGAACCGATGTCGAAGTTGAACGACAAATATCAGAGATGATAACCATAGAAGGAAACAAAAGCGTTGGTCCATAAAGTCACGTCGCATTCGAGAGCTCCAACCTTATCAGCTTATCCACTTTTGTTTCTTAACTTCCTTGCCACTGCAAGTTATATAATTTTATATATTATTATGGTAGAGCATGCTGTGAATCAATAATAATGGGGGCCCTCGTTGTTCTTTTTCTTGCGAGTAAGTCCTAATTTTGGACACCACTTCGTATAACTGTGATGATTGATTGGGGAGTAATTAATGAGCTGAGAAGTGAGAACTAAATTACGGGTTGTCTTCTATGTTGGGTTCAAGAGCCGTTTTACTTTTACGAACTCTGTTTGTCAAGTTAATTTTGATAGCTTGATAAAAAAAAAAGGTTAATTTTGATAAGTTTGAAACTAAAAGAATATATATTTAATAATTTCAAAATAATATTTAAGTAGAGTACAAGATAATTCCATATTTGATTAATTACAGATTTAAACTTTAACTTGTTTTTTTTAAGTAAGATGAATGTAATTCATATTTTTTTAAAAAATTAAATACAAAGATGAAAATGAACATGCAAAATAATTTTAATTGACAAAAATCATAACAGGAAAAAAATGACACAAATTAGTATGAAAAGTAAGTTGAATGAGCCATCAATTAAAATACAATAATAAATATATTTATATAAATAACTGTAATTTATGTTATTAATTTTTATTTTTATTTCTCAGACATAAATATAATTATAATGCTGTTTATTATTATTATTATTTAGTTTATTACAATGTATATAATTATATTATTGTAATTTAATATATGTAAATAAAAAAAACAATGTATGAATATATTATTATTATTATTATTATATAGTAAGATGATATGATAACTTTAATAGAAGAAAAAAATAAGATAAGAAATTTTAAAAAAATACAATTCTTAATTATAATACTATATTAATTATAAATTAGAAATCAATCTAAATATTATAAAATTGACAATTTTTTGTTGTTGACAATTTTATCATACATAATCTATATAATTATAATACATAGCTACTCATAATGATTAAATAATAAAAAACCTTTATACTAATTAAAATCGTAGATCTTTGCTTATCTTAATCGCAAATGCACTGTCTTCCCGCCTACTATATATTGTATTTTCTTTTCTGTGGATCACTGCAATCACCTCACTAGTTGATAGTTGAAAGCGATTGTAGCAACTAGTTGAATAAGAAAGCCTTCAGATTGCCATAGAAGACTGGCACAGCAATATGCGTCACCAAATTTTTTTTTTCTAGAATTTGAGTTTCTCGAACTTAATAATTTCAAACCTACACATAATATACTATATTAAAAAAAAAAGATTCAAGATAATATTTCTCTTTTCAATTTATTAACCGATTGACTTAAGGGTCCCTTGCGTATCTTAGGGGCCATTCCCCAACCTCACCCCACCCCTTTCAAACTTCAAATTCCAGTGTTTGTTCCCCAATATTTACAAACGTAGACCAAGATGTTATTCGTGTGGGACTTTAATATAGTATTAACTATTAAGTACTACTAAGTTCTACCATCATATAATTTTTTGTGTTATCAATAACTTATATATAGTATACTTTATTTTAAAATCAGTTCAGCTTTTTATATTAGAATAAAAAGCTTACCATTACATAATCTGATGATACTTTCTTATTTGAGTTTAATAATCACAATATAATAGTATTTTATACTGTGTCTAATCATAATTTATCATTTATGTAATTTTTAAAATAATTATTATAAAAAATAATAAATTTATTATACATAATAAGTTATTATTAAATGATAATGTAATTTTTTTACAATATCTACGTATAATCCTTTTTCTCTTAACTATTTTAACTCTCAATTAAATTTCAACTGTTTATCTATTATTTACACAGTCGTATTTTTTATTTTGGTGTAAATATACATAGTCGTATGGAATCTTATAACTACTTTTAAATTATAAAAGTTTAGACATTAATCATAGCAACCAGTATGTCATACAGTTTATACAATATGTTATAAATGTGTGTTGCACAAATTATATAAACATAAAAAGTACAGTTTAAAAAGTATAAAAAAATGCTAAGAAATTTATATTAATAATTTGAATTGTCAATGTTTTGGTGAGGTTATATTTTAGTCTCCACAAATTTTTAAAGTCTAATTTTAATCTTTATAAAATTTTAATTTTAATTTTAATCTTTATTATTTCAGGGACTAAATTAGTAATTTAATTAAAATACATCCAATTATATAATTTGTATAAGAATATCATATAGTAAAATA
>PYAF01000424.1:370338-392031 GCA_007407185.1 Glycine tomentella
GTTGTAACTGTTTTAATTATTGTTTTTACCTTTTACTATATAATTATATTCATTGTAAACTTTATAATTATAATATATTTATATATTTATATTTATATTTTATAATCTTAAAAAAACTAAAATAAAGATTAATAAAGTACATGTGAATGAAAAAAGTATTTGTTTTTTTAAAATTTTAATCAAGATTATTTTTATTTGATAATCTAATATAAATATTTTGTGTCATGTATGATAAAAGATGTTTGATATTAAAATAGTGTTGTGCACGTTAGTTGAAATTAAATTGATTTCATAATGTTCAAATAAAATAAAAACAAAGGTTAAAAATCAATTTCTGATCTTAAATAATGATATGTATTACTTATGTAAATAATTTTTAAATTATATTATTTGAATAATTCTTTTGTATTATTAGAGGAGAAAATTCGAAACATTCATCCTATAATGTTTTTCTTCTTTTGAGGGTAAAGTCATTTTCTATCGGTGTTCTCATGCCGGACGTCACATTCCACAAATATAAATAATCACGCCACTACTGGCTTTCATCATTTCAAATTTCATCCAGTCTCTGGCATGAAATGGGATACAGCTTCAGCCCGGGGTCTCTATCGTCATAACCAGTGACTCCATCAGCAATAATAGTGAACCATTATACTATTGATGATAGGCTGTTATTAATTAGTGATTAAGAAATTAAGAGAAATTACTATTTAATGTTTAAATTATAATTTTTTTTTATAAAAAAAATCATGATGCAGATTTTTTTCTCTCATCTTTTAATAAAAATATTTTGATTTTAAATTTCTTAATCAATAACTCGACACAGAGTTAGGGTTTGGCTTCGTGATAAACATTATGTGCATTACACTCTAGTCTGGATAAAACTTTATCCTGTTCCTGGACCCAACCAATCCCGTTATATCTTATCATGTCCCGTGTTGCCTCCCCCACTTGCCACCAAAAATATATTCCCTGCAAAACAAACACTATAAACAATTATTTAATATCACACCACCAAGCATAAAAAACAACACAAATAGTTAAATCATACTAAAATAAAGTAATACGTATGATATACGTATCTGTATCTCACTAAGTAAACAAATACAGAGACAAAATTTCCGAAACACATACAATTACGAAAAAACACACAACTAATACAAGGCAAAGTTGACGAACGGATACCACGGAAAAGTTTATGACAAACGTCACGTCACGACGAGGAGGAAAAAACCTAAAAGAGAGAACGAAAAATATAGAACTGAAAAAAATTGAACGAAGTGAAAGTTTTGTTAAGAGAACCAAAATTTTGACTGGATATAGTTTTGAATTTTAATTGAGGATTAGTTGATTGTTTTAAAATTTTAATCAAAATCGTTTGCCATAAAATTAGGTCCAGAAGCTCCAAGAATGGCATCAATGGCTGCAACTGAATAATATAAGTTCTGTATTATATACACACAGACACAAGCAAACACAGAGACGAAGCACATAATCAGTTTTCGCTTGGATTTTTTCGAAACCGTCCGCGCATCCGTTAGATCTCAAACCAGTTCGGTTGGATCCGTCGCCGCCGTCCTCGGTGGCCGGAAATTGTAGTAGTTCAATTCAATTCAATTCAAAGGTCCTCTGCCTTGGACATAACGGAGAGCCTGCTAGGCCTCGGGTGAAAGTCCCCTCGCCTTCTCTGCTGGTGCGAGGAAGGTCGAATCAACGCGGCGAGAGCTCGCTTCACGAGATCTCCTTCGACGCCCCGAATTCTCACGAGAGAGTTCGTCATCGCGGATCTGCGAGCGTTGAGGCGGTGCGGCGAGTACGGCGCCTGTGCCGGCGCGTGGCTCTTCTTGTGGAGGCTGCAGCGGAAAGAGCCAGGATGCGTCGTAGGCGAGCACATGCAGGTCCGCTTCTGCTGGTGGTGCGGGCCACCGCTCTGCCTCGACACGCCGGTTCGGGGCGCCACCGAGATGGACCTGTTTGGAGAGACCGAGCGGTCGAGGGAGAACCGGACGGAGGGAGCGGAGGAACCGCAGAGGTTGACACGTGTCGGAGAGGAAGAGCGGTGAAAGAAGGTGGAAGAGCGAGAGGTGAAGCTGGAGGTCGAAGAGGCGAAAGCTGAGGAAGAAGATGAAGATGATCGAGAGTGAGAGTGAAAGTGAGAGTTGCAGAACCTAGGGGTGGAGGAAAGGGATCCAATTACTGCACTTCTCGTTTTTCTTGAAGCTGCCGCCATTTTTTCTCTAGAGAGAAATCTCGATGTAAGAGAGAAGAGAGGGAAAGAAGGGTTTTTTTTTTTTTTTTCTTTCTTTTTTCCCTAAAGGCCGGGTTCGGCTCTTTGGTTTGGCAAACCTAGCTTTACTCGAGCCATGTATATATAGAATTTTGAAACACTTGGCTATGGAGTGTAGGCAAAGATTCGCGATGTTTTCTAGTTGGGATATTTACTTTGTGGAATTGTAATAGGCCCCTTGATTCTTCTTTTTGTTTGCGTGTCTCTTTGCTATTAGCCTCTCTTATTGTAAATAATTATTTTATACACAGTCATTAATTGAGATTAGTGCTGAAAAAACTAAGGCAATTAAAAAAAAAGTAAATTCGGTTTGAAAATCCATTCCTATAATAAAAAAGAGGTAAACAACTGTATTTGAGAAGTAATTAGTGATTAACTTATGTGTGAAATCTTTATCAGTAAATTAATTAAAGCGCTAGAATCTTAAGAAAATTGTATGGGTTAAAAAATAGAAAATTAGTAATAGTTTGAAATTTGAATAAAAAGGAAAGGAGGAAATGGAAAAGTAGTAGTCTTTACTATTAAGGATAGGGTAGGGATTGAACAGCAAAAGTGAAAATTAAGAGTAGATTTAACTAAAGTCCAAAAGTGGAGATGGGGTTGGGTTAGTTAACCTGGATGGAGGAGGACGTTGAGCGGGAGCCCTCAGAATTGCGATCCAACGGCTTTCAGTTTCACAAAGCTGTGGGCTGCAAATAACATAATAATAAAAAACGACAAAAAAAATATAAGAACCGTTTTAATTCCACTGACACCTATTTACAGACTTGCCGTTCTCTATCCCTATCTCTCTGCCACGTCTCATCACTTAATCCAACGCCACTTTTACATCACCAAACTACCCTTCTCCCTTCTTCAAATTTTCATTTTTGGTGGTGTACTGGCTCTGGCTGGGAAAACACGCATTTCTTCATTTTTTTTATCAACCACTATTAACTGCAAAAAATTATAAAAAAAAAAACTACTGTCAACTATTCAACTTTATAACTTGTTAGTAAAAACATAATTTGGGCTTAGGCCCCGCCTCACTAAAACAACACATTAAATATTAATTTATAAAATGAATATATCAAACATTATATTAAATAACATTTGGACATGTTTAATTTTTTAACAAATACTTTTGAGAGACATTAATATTCGAGCTTAATTTCTATATAGGTCAAATAATGCAAAAAATATCATTAATATATAATTTTATGTAATAATCATAACTAAATGCATTGTTTATTTGAATGGAACTGAAATTATTTTTCTTAAAGAAAATTTTAAATTTGAGTTATGTACATGAATGAAATAAATGTAATTAAAAATGAAGACTTGATTAAAGGTGATTGATTAGATTTTTTAATAAAATTTAATTATTAATAAAATTGATAAATATTTCACATTAATATTATAATAAAAAAGACAGTTATTGTCAAAATAAATAAACTTGTTATAATGATAATTTTTTATTAAATATCGATATAAATTTTTTTACTGTATCAATTAATTAGAAATCATTATTAGTACTATAATTTTAAAAAATAATTATATGAAAATTATAAAACTTTTATCACACATTATTATTTAGAATTAAAAGAAAATATAAAAATCTTTTACATTAGTATATACTTCTTTTAAAATACCTGTAAATGGGAAAAATCCACTGTACATCATTATTTTTTTATTTTATTTTTCAAAGATAGTTAGTAAAGTGTTTTTTAGGAGGTTTTTACTGTGCTTTTATTTTCTCTCTCTATTTCTATTCTTTAATCATAAAATCGTCACCTTGTTTTTAGTTTGTTTATTATTTGTAAAGATTTGCACATGAAACATTAAAAACAATTTGTTTTATATTTTTTGTATAATTCTTTTAAAACAGAAAACAAATTGAAAATAATGTGAGAATTTTGTAATTAATTTGTAAAGACAGGAAATGAAATCAGAAAACAAAAACACAAGTAAACACCCATTTATTTCTTTGATAATCAGTTCATGAGCTTGTTAGTGAGATTTGGCGGTTGAAAGAGGACTTTCCAATTTTGTGTAGTTGGCCACGTGCGTAGAGAATTAAATCGCTTAGCTGATTGTTTTGCCAAATTTTGTTTCTCTTTGACAAATGATTGTATTTTCTTTCATTTTATTCCTTCCTTTGTTGTAACCTCCTAATGGAGTAAAACCATGTTTAGTTCTCTCAAGTGGATCAGTTTAATTGATAGAGGTTTGAGAGTCTTGCCCAACTCATTCAGAAGAAGAAGAAAAACCCTTTTGTTGTCTAGACTTGCCATAAATCTATAGTAAATAAATATTTCTAATAATTTGAGTTACATGTTGATATTTTTGAAAATGAATGCTATTTTTTTTTAGTTTGAGATACAGTATTTGAGATTGCTATTTTTTCTTAGCTTGTTGTTAGCTAATTTGTTTTGTTTTCTCTTAACTGACTATATACTCCTAATATGAATGGTTTTAATTAAGATGATAAGGCTTTGGCACTAAAATTGCATATGGTCTTAATTAGGACAATTGTTCACAAGATGTACAACATGTTATTATTTATTAAAGGAATCTCAACATGTTACTTAAACCACAAGGTATAACTTGCATATTCTTATATATACACTTTTTATCAATCAGTCAAACAAAAGAATAATGTTAAAACAGGCACAACAGATTTTTTTGTTAACAAATTATATCAAGGCACAACTTTATTACCCTCATTAACAAATTATCACGATAAAATTTTATTACAAGATTCACTTTGATACTGATCAAAGATACAGTAATATAAAAGTTAAAACAAGCCTCAGCCCAAATGGCTAAGAATCCCTCATCTTGAGCAACCCAACAGATCCACATAGGACCTCTTGATATTCTCTACACTTCTACACAAAGCATATAAATATAATTGATAGCTCCTACAAGAACCCGTCAACACTGCATCTCTACTACCACAATTTGTTGGAACTATCCCCAACTGTCGGGCTGGCGAAGCACCATCCTCAGCGTAGAAGACCAATCCCGAGAAGAGATCATGGGTATCATCGACACACTTATTTTCTATATTGTTTTGTTTGTCGTCGATTAAAACTAAGAAAATGAATCGTCTTTTCTTCAGCGTAATTATATTTCACTTTTATAATATAATTTAATGATTAAATATATTTTTTTGCCCATTAATTAATCTACCTTAATAATAGAACATTACGCGTAAGGAGCAAAACTTTTTCGTTAACGGACTTAAAACTAATAAAGGAGAAGAAAACACTCTAGTTAAAGATATTACGTAGATACTTCAATTCCTATAAATCTATATCAATATCTTGATGTTCTCTTGTGAGAAAATGTTTATTTTCTACTTGGCCCTCTTGTTGGGAGTTTTCAATTTTTGGATTGAATTGAACTTCCAAGAAATAATGAAGTTAACCGGAATATATATTGATGTTTGAACCATTCTTAGCACAGAAACCAAACTAGGACCCTCCCTAGGCAAAGGCAAACCTCCACCACTAAAAAAGGGGCTTGATAAAGTAGACACATGGGTCTTGGGGACTCTTATTTAAGAAATTTGAATAAAACTTTGCAAATTGCTGAAATATATGTTGGAGTTGGTTTGGGGGAGAAAGGATTCAGTGATTCACATCAAGCCTAGCCAGCTGCAATGATATGATATGACACCGAAAGTTTTCTTCTAGTCATGTTGTGCCCTCTAGCTATTTTTCATTTTGGAAGATTCTTAATTAAAAAACAAAAAAAAAAAGGCTACAAAACAAAGAAAGTCACGTAGTACTTACGGGAATGTGACTGTGTTGTGAATGGGAAGACCTATGTATGTTTTGAATGTAAGTTTTTATAAAAGTATTTTTAGAAAAAAAAGATAAAATAAATTTCTTCGTAAGTTAAAATGAGTTTTTTATTAATTTATTTATAAATACTATTTCATTTTTTAAAGAAATTATATTAGTGAATTTTTAAAAATTAATTAATATAGAATTTATTTTTATTTATAGAAAAAACTCATTTCATTTTTTTTATTATTTTTTTTTTAAAAAAATTTCAAAAGAAATTTTATCAAACAAACCGTTAATATTCAACTATTGAGGCCTCGTATTCATGGGGATGGCTAGGCCCTTCAGCAGTCGTCGCATTATGCCATTATGATTTATGAGCTAAACAAAATATAAAATTGGATAGTTTTGAGTATGACAGAGTCGTGAAGCAAAACCTTACTAAATTGTGGTCTCGAAACCAAAAAAACGTGTCTTACGTGGATGATTATGGGATACTGGTAGAAATTATCTATACGTTTTCCATCATCAATTTAAAAGAATTGGCTATTAATTAGTATAAAGGCTGCTACGTGATATATTTGAAGTCTGTAAGTTCATTCATGAACATCAACATGGCATATTTAAGTCTTCCTTAATTAATAATTAATTTATATCTAGATAGGTTTCAAACGAATTTTTAAATATTTTTTAAATTTTATTTAATATAAATTATTAAAATAGTTATTAATTAGGCTTATTTATAGGGGGAAAAAAGCTCTTTACAACTGGCCTAGTAATGGAAGCTCTGGATAATTTATATATACTAGCATAAGATAAAGATAATAGATTCTAATATGAGTGCTGTGATTCTGTATACACACACAAAAAGGTTTATTAAGATCGAAAATTACTTTATTATTCGTATTCTAAATTGCAAATCCTATAATATCAAGCTCTTTAGCTTCAATGTCGTCATTATGAAAAAAACTGGAGAAACAAGCCACCTTGTGAATATTTTTATATCGACATCATGTGCTCTTAACGGATAAATTAAATAAATGAAATCTTTTGATACTTATGAAGCACCTTCAATGTAAACAATTTAATTTGTAATAAGTGTTAGCTAGTGTTCAACTTTTAGATAGACATAAACAGTCAGAAGCATGCAATTATCAATTGGAAAGGATCTGAAGGAAAACAGAAATGATTATCCTAAAAACAAGGTTTCTAGCAGTAGCACGAGATGTCAGCTATGCTTATCTGAACACGAACAGTATTATTGATCTACGGCTCGTATATGGGCTTGCGTCCTGCAAATACTTCTTGTTCTAATCTTTTATCAGTACACACCAGGTGGAATGCACTTCAAAATTCAAAATTTCAAATTGACCCCACCAAGCTTTTGCAAATCATCGTTCGTACTAAGTCAAACGTGACCGAGGATTTGGTTGACTACGATTAGAGAGTTACTAGACTAATTAGGGTAAGCACTATAGAGCTACACCACAAGATAGAAAAGTAAAGATACTTCGTTCATTTCATAATGAAAACATAGTAGTTCCTACATTAAGATATCCATCCTCATATTGGGTAATTTTAGAAAAATATGAAAACAATTCTCAACAAAGTCCCAAACTAATAAACTATCAGGGGTCCATCTATTTCTAGTAGTAGTCCTTGAATCAGTATGGTCATAATTTTAAAAATTGACTCGGTGACTAATCAATCAGGGTATTAGAGATCACTGAGTTAATGGTTAAATCGGTGGGTCAATTAGTTTGAGGGCTAATCACAATGTCTAACCCAGCACATGGTTCATGATATCAAACTTTGAAATTTGGAGGAGCCTCGTTTAATGGACCCTTCAAAATAAAACAAGCTACATTAATGCAGCATCGATAACCTACATGCATGACTCAGTTGGTATGTCCTTTTGGTGCAAAGAAATAAAATATTATTTCCAAGCAGATAACTACCTACTCTCTTCAACTGAGGGCAACTAAAGAACAAAAAAATAAATGTAAAACTTTGTTTTATTTTATTTAATTCATGTGACATAGACAAAACAAACAAACATAAAGAGGCATGAAGTTGCAAATGAAATTAAATAATAGGTACCGTGAAGGAGCAAAACAAGGTGGCATTGGGCATGTAATCCTAGACCAACAACTTCTCCTCGCGCGTGAAATAGTAAGCCCTTAAACTAACAACATTGGGATGTCTCAATCTTCCCAACAATTCCATGTGTTGCTCAAATTCCCTCTTCCCTGTAACCTGCGCGTCCTTGAGTCTCTTCACCACAACCACATTCCCATCATCGAGCATCGCTTTGTACGCAGTCCCAAACCCATCATTGGTCCAGCTTGAGTCATGACGGCGTGACGAAGGCTAGACGGAGGTCGCGATGCCGTGACAAAGCCTGGACGGAGATCGTGGCGGCACGACGCTGGAGACGAAACAAAACACTTGGAGTTGGAAGCTTGGAGCTGCACTCGTGCAACTGTGTGAAAGGGAGAAGAAAACCTACAAAAATGTTCCTGTTGTGTTCCTTTACGACGTCGTTTCGCTTCTTATTCTAAGAAAAAAAATGTTGACCCGGTCTGGGTGGACGGGTCGCCGGGTTGACCATAACTTGGTCGGGTCATCCGAGTGGATCCGGACTGAAAGTACAATCAATCCAAGTGTTCACCAGACCCGGTCCAGTCCCCGATTCACGGTCGGACTCGCCGAGTCGATCCGAGCTTCAAAACATGGAGTATGGATTTGAAGTGATTCGAATAGGCCTAGAAGTTCACTAGCATAGGCGACCCACTAACATTATCCCCCACTTTAGATGGGACCTTTTTTGCTAGGTCCATTGGTGGTGACTTAGAGGAATGGATTGTTGAGGTGGAGATAAGGTTGGGGTTACGAGGTGTTAGGAGACGTTGGGTGTGGTTTCCAATTGGTGTTAGGTAGTTGTCAACATCGGGGATATGTTCCAAAGTAGGTAGGTGGGGGTGGTCCAATGACGGTAAGCCACTTGGAAAGTTGGCAGATCTAGGTAAGCGGGAAAAGGAGTCCAACAATGGATGGGTAGTCAAGAGCGTTGGATTAGAATTAGGTGGCATAAATGAAAGAGGAGTTAATGGAGAGAGAGGATCCAAGTAAGATTTGGTACTTGCAGACAACATAAGAGTTCAATGGAGAGAGGGATCCAAGTTAGATTTGGTACTTGGAGAGTGAGTTAACACAATAAATGAGTTAAGTGGTGTCTGGGTTATGTTTACGAGTTCTCTCTCAACTGATTGAGACCTATAGAGGTTGGGGGTAAATTGGGTGAATCGAAGGGGTTGACTAGTGGTATAGAGGCGATGGTATGGTTTTCATGGTTGGATTGAGGGAGGGGGCGCAAAAACAAAGGTAGAGTAGGGCCATGGTAAGGGCAAAGGGTAGAAAAATGCACCACGCGGTGGATCTTAGAGGTGGGTGGAAGTAATAGATCATAGGTGGCAAGCCCGATGCGACAGCGGATTCGAAAAAGCCTGAAGTAGTGTTTGGCGAGCTTTTGCGAGGTGCGGCGATGAACGAACGTTTAATGATACAGTTGCAGACGGAGCCATACCCACTCGCCATGGTTAAAGGTATAGTCACACCTCGACCTATTTGCCTACTTTATCATTTTTTGCCTGGTTTTATGGAGATTGTCTTTTAAAGATTTCAAAATGGCAGTTAATTGTTGCAGGGTCACGTCCACGGACTGGATAGGTGTTGAACCATAAGTATAATCGAGTAGAGCTGGTGAAAGTCGTCCATAGAGTGTTGAAAATGGGGTCATGCATATAGCAAAGTAGTGAGAGGTGTTGTGCTAGTATTCAACAAGGTGTAAGAACTTAAAACACATCCTAGGGGGGTGGTCGCTTGTGAAACAATGCAAGTAAGCTTCTAGAGTGTGATTAACAACTTTGTTTGGCTATCTATTTTAGGGTGGTACGCAATGCTAAACTTCAAGGAGGTCCCTTGCAGATGAAACAACTATTTCCGAAAGGTGCTCAGAAACAAAGGGTCTTAATCTAAAGTAATGGACTTGGGAACACTGTGTGAGTGGAAAACATCGACAGAGAGGCGAGCAACTAAGTCACCAATATAATACCTTATAAGGAAAAGCGGGGAAATGGACAAACTTTGTTAATCGATCACAAATCACCCAAATAGTTGCATGGTCAAAGGAGCTAGGTGAGTCACAAAATCCATAGACAATTCTTTCCAAACCTGTAAGGGTATGTTAAGAGGTTGTAATAACCCTGCCTTTTGCTTTGGAAGATACTTATTTTGTTAGAAAATCACACAATTGCAGACAAAAAGCTTGGTGTCAGAGTACATGCCAGGCTAGTAAAAAGAGGCAGTCAACCTAGCCAAAGTGGGTGAGGCTCGAATGCCCTGTCTTGGGAATGGAATGGAACTCCTTAAGGAAGGAAGCACAAAGCTAAAAAATCTAAGGCACAAAAAGACGATTGTCAAAATAAAGTAAGCCTTCTGACCCTCAAAAAACACCTTGCATATTTGAATTTGTTTCTACTTTATAAAGTAATGCCTTCCCCTCTTCTGTGGAAGAAAACTACTGGCGTAGTTGGAGTAGGACTTGAGGAACTGGGGAGCTAACCACCATCAAGGAAGCCTTTTCTAAGAATTCTCTTGACAAAGCGTCCGCAACAGTATTGTTAGTGTCAAGTCTTTAAAAAAATTCAAAGTTGTACCTTTGTAATTTGGAAGCCCATTTCTATTGCTCTAGGGTCTGTATGGTTTAGGATAAGAGGGAATTGAGACTTTTATGGTTAGTATAAATGTGAAAATGGCGACAATTAAGTATTGATGCCATTTATTGATTGCTTATTTGACAACATAGAGTTCGCGAAGATACGCAAAAGCAAAGTGCATGTAAAGGCATATATTGTTTGCTAAAAAAAGCTAATGGGTGACCATGCTGAGAAAGAATTGCACTAATGGCCACTGAAGAAGCATCAGTTTCCAACTTAAAGACATCTTGAAACAGGAAGAGCCAACATTGGCACAGTGGTGACCAACTCTTTTCATTTTGTAAAGGCATGTTGTGCCTTTGTAGTCCAAATTAATAAAGAAGTAGATATCAATGTGGTGAAAGAAGTGGTGTATGTGATGTAGTGTCGAACAAAATAGGGTAAAAGTCAGTGAGACCTAAAAATCCCTTGAGAGACGTGTGAGACCGTGGTTGAGTCCAAGTCAATGATTGCTTTAACTTTATCCAGATTGGAGGGAAACACCATGATTAGAAATAATGTGCCCCAAATAATGAACCGAATCAATAGTAAAAACACATTTAGAAAATTTTGCAAAAATTGGTTAGTAAGAAGTAGATCAAAAGCAATTTTCAAATGAACTAAATAATTAGCAAGAGAGTTGCTATAGACATGAATGTCATCAAAGAAAACAAGAACAAATCGTCTTAGACGAGGTCTAAGAAGCCCATTCATTGTTGATTGAAATGAAGAAGGTGCATTAATAAGTCCAAAAGGCATCACTAGGAATTCATAGTGACCATCACAAGTGCGACAGATTGTCTTGTGTGTATCCTCTACAACCAGTCGAATCTGATGGTAACCAGAACGGAGGTCAATTTTAGTGAAAATTGATGCTGACCCCAATTCATCCAATAACTTATTTGTGGTAGGTATGGGAAAGCGGTCTTTAATGGCAACAACATGTAATGATTTAAAATCAACAATAAAAAATGTCAAGTATAATTTTTTTTACTAGTAGGACCAAAGAGGAGAAAAGACTGTGCCTACGTTTGGTAATACCATCTGATAACATTTTTGTAATAATGAGGGTAATGGTTTCTTTTTGAGAGTGTGGGTAATGGTATGGTTTGACATTGATAGGTGGGGTATTGGGGAGTAATGGTATGTGATGGTCATAGGGACGATTGGGATGTAAGCCTTGAGGTTTGGAAAAAAACATGGTTATATATTTGAATAAGGTCTTGAGGGGTTCAGGTAGGGTGAGAAGAGATTCAAACATATGGGTATTAAGGTCCAAAGAGTTGGGTTCAATATGGTCAAATAATAATAAATACATAGTGGCTATGGAGTTTGTATGAAGAAGGTGGAAAAGTTAGGCAAAAGAGGATGGGGTGGGTTTGTGAAGGTTATCACCTTGGAGTGTAATAGGAATTTGGGAATGGGAAAAAGTTACTTTGGGGATTGTAAAATCAGCTATGAGGGTGCCAAGAGTGCTTAATCATTGCATAACTAAAACTACACCAACCTTTTCAATGGTTAAAAAGTAGAAAAGTGTAGTGAAAGCATGACCTTGTTGGTGTATGGGTATTGCATCACAAATTCATTCGCAGTGTAGTTTGTCTCCACTACCCACCATAACAAAGAATTTGCTAGTTGCAGTAATAGGAAATTGGAGATGATATGCAATTCTGGGCTGCAAAATGTTGTGAGAACTACTAGAATATATCAAAACCATGACAGGTAGGCCCTGAATTAAACCATAAAATTTTAAGGTTTTTGGGTAGGGGTGTCTAGTTAAAGCTTAGAAGGATAAGTGGAAGTGTATGGCATCTGGGGTATCTGTGGAAGGGTCATCAATAGGTGTAGGTTCCGCCAAGGGAGCATCATTTAACCCCTCAATGATTAGTAAGTGAAAACGGCCAGAAACACACTTGTGTCCTAGTATAAATTTTTCATCACAATGGAAACATAACCTTGGGGCCTTCTTTCATTCAGTTGGGTGGGAGTAAAACATCTAGTGGAAGTTGGGTGGATGAAGAAGAAATGGATGTAGAGGTAGTGTTTAGGGATTGAGTCAGTTGAGTGGTGTGGGGTGAGTGTGTGTGCTGGTAAGGGCGAAAAGATTTGGATCTAGAGTCCTTAATTTTAGATTCAAGGAGCTTAGCAAGGCCAATAGCCTAAGATATAGAACTATGGCGTAAAATAGCAAGCTCTCGTCGAATATCAACATGTAAACCAGATAAGAAATAGTTAAGTAAAACATCAACAGGTAAGCCTTAAACCATATTGCACAATTTCTTTAAAGCAGTTTGATAATTAGAGACTGAACCTGTTTGACGAAGTTTGAACAACTCGACTTGATGGTTTTCATAAGTCAAAAACCCAGAATGCAACTCCAAAGAACGAGCGAAGGTGTGCCAATTGCATAACTGATTGTTATGAATCATCCATTTAAACCAACTAAGGGCATCACTCTTCATGTAAAAAGCAACTAAGGGTAGGTGATGCTCAAGAGGGATTTGTTAAAGGGGGAAAATTGGTCTACTTGAAATAACCAATCTAGGGGTTCAGATCCATCAAATGAAGCTAGTTGCAGTTTAGGGGGGCGATTTAGGGTTAAGGAAAAGGGGGATATGGGTTGGTGGTAATGGGAGGGTTTTTGTAGTAATGTAAAAGTGGACAAGGTTATTTTTAAAAACATGTTTAGTTTTATGTAATAGACTGAAGTATAAATAGCCTGGTGGCCTAGTAAAAAAGGCATACAATATTCAAAAATAATTTCTCTCCCCTTTCTGTTATTTTCTCTCACACGATTTCTGCTCATTTCTCATCTACTAACCACTCCCGAATCTGCCATCATTACACACAAGGTTCTTGGTAGTGTTTAAAATGGACAACATATCCATATTGTACCCAATCTCAGCGCAAGAACAGGTCACACAAGATTAGCAGTAAAGCAGCAAAAAAAAAAATAGATCTGCAGATTTTTGTGTCCGAACTTGCGGACATGAGCTTGAATGTGGGTCCGCCATTGCTACAATCATATGGTGAAGATGAACTACGTCATATGGGACCAAATTTCCAAATGCTCAATCTAGCTGGAATCCTCATACGACTTTCAATAACAGTTGGTGTTCATGTCAACAATGCTAGTTATTTTGGTTAAGCAAAATAAACAGCAAGAGGTGGTTCAGGCAGAACAAAAGGGGGTCTTGGTGGTGTGTTCAGCTGGCAATGATGGTCTTGATCTTTTCATAGTTATGACTAAAATATGTTTTCTATATATTTTAATTCATCATAGACAGAAAACAAAAGAAAAAGGGAAATACCTCAAGAGAGAGAGAGATGTGTTGAGAGAAAGAAGATAATAACCACCACCCACAGTGAAGAAGACAGTGGCAGGCCGGTAGCGACTCCAGAAGCGGCAACGATAACGACGGAAGGGAAAGGACTTGCGAGAGACTGAAGTGAGTAGTGAGGAGTGAGTAGTGAGGTTTGATGAGTGAGGAGGCACGACAGTGCGGTTGCTGCAACACTTTTAGTTTTAGGTTTATAATTTCTAAATGATAGGATTTTTAGTTTAGGAGTGGGGGCATGGGCGGGGGCGAGTATTGCATTTTCCACACTCACCCCCGCCCTGGTTGTTGGTTATTGGGGAAAATCCGACCACAACTCCAAACATGATCAATGCGATTTTTCTCCATCAAAATCAGGACGAGTTCAATTCCCACGAAGTCGATTCCACTGCCATGTCTAGGTTAGGTTCTATACATCTGTTGAACACCACGAGTGTCCAATTTCCATATCAAACTAGATGCCCAATAATTACTGACACATTCAAACCAAATCAAAATCATGCCACCGATCCGCCATATACAAGCATACACTTTGGTTCCCCATACAATTATATGTATGCGTCAACCTTTCTTGTTAAGGCCGACAGACCAATCTTACACAATTCCCACCATCACATCAGAACCCATTTGTTATTGAAATGATCCTTCCATTTTTCTTTCATTTTTAATTATAATTTTTTAATTGATTTATATTTTTATAATAATTAATTAATCATATTAAATTTATTAATTTTATATTATTTATTCAAAATTATTTTTATCTCTATTTAATTATTTCTCATTAATATTTAATAAAATATGTAAATAATAATAATTAATAAATAAAAATTAGAAAATGATCCTATAAAAAAAGTTATAATTAGAAATATAGAGAGTATATATAAAACATATTAGTATATGTATGTATATTTAAATCTCATGATAGATTACCTCATTACCATGCTCTGGTTGGTTAACGAATTCAAGAAACGGTGAAAGTATTGCGATTTGTTAAAAGCGTATTTAAGTTATTACAGTACATGATTTAAAATTTACTGCATTTTTTTGGGGTGTGTTCTTCTTTTAGCGTGATTTTTTTTTTATACATTTCTTAACGTGATCAGTAAGAATCAAGTGGAAGCAATAACTATCGAAAGTTCAATACAGAAATTTCAACTATGAACAGTTAAACATTCATCATGGTCAACGCAAGCCATTAAGGCTTCAGGTCCTTTTACTTTTGAAGAAGACGAAAATATCCTTCATTTTGTGCGCAGAAGAAATGTCGAGAAGAGAAATTTTAATTATAATAAATTCATACAATTTACTGAAAACATAAAATAATATTTGATCCGATTAATTAGTGTCCCTAGAACATTAATTAAAGAACTAAAAAGAGAAAATATTTATTATGCAAATCATAACAAAATATAAAAAATTATAAACATAATTTTATATATCTCAATAATTTTTTTTATTTTTTATTTTTTAATCAATATCCTAGATACAAATGTCAGCATTTTCCACTTCCAGTAATAGTATGGGGGCGGTATTAATTTGCAGCGTGTATAATAGGTCTCTTCTCAGCCAATTATCAACAGCTAGATTGATGGAAGGCAAAGACTTTTGAGCAATTCCAATTTCGAATCTTCTTCCAATTGCATTACTTTCATTTTCTTCAAGTTGATGAAGGTCTTGATTAAGCTTAATTTGCTTTGCAGATATAATATAAACGGGAGGTTATATATTTTCGTTCTACAATCTACATTGTACATGAGGTTAACGGGAATTTTTTTTTTCTTTTTCAAATTGGCCTTAATTTCTTCCACCATATATGTTGTTATGAAGTAGCAAAAAGAAAAAAACATTTAAATCTCTTTAGAATTCTTCAAGAAAACAACAACTAACGCGTAGGAATGTCTATGGCAACTACCAACTAGCAATTTGTCATGGTCGGTAACCATCAGTTGCTATTAATGATTTCATTTGAATGAATATTGTAGTCATCTTATTATTTTGAGATTCTTTTAAAAAAATAAGTTTACCTTTAAAATAAGTGATAAGCATTTTTTATATTTAGTTTTAAATGCATCATAATTATTTCCGTGATAAAAAAAATTATTTCAAAATATATATTAATTAATGTTACAATATTTTTTTTTCAATCTTTAAAAAATACTTAGTGAGAGTATTGAATAGAAAGAATAAATGAATAATTAATTAAAAAATAAAGAATATATTAAAAAGTTGTCTAATATTTTTTAAAATTTAATAAATTAATTTTATTCTTTAATACTTATGAAAAAAATCTTAAACTTCGTATATTAAACGGAGGGATCGAGTAATATTCAATTATTGAAAATGAAGCTTGAAAGTTTTCTTGAGATGTGAAATGGTAATAATTGAATCGCCTGATCTCCTCTTCAACAAGGATGACACAAGCAAGAATTTTGGAACTTCTGGTTCCCATTATTGTTGGAGTTATGTTGCGGCTAGCAGTCATATTTTTCAGGGTCAAGGGTCAACTCGCTCTGCCTTAACCTACTAATGTTGAAACTTATTCTTTAAAATAAGCTCTCTTTTAAGTTCAAGGGATTATTTAAGTTTGTGCTACTTTTTTTTATAAAAAAAAAGTTTTAAAAATCACATATTAGTTTTGTTTATTTATTTTGAGCCTATTTTCCTCTTTTTTTGAAACAAAATATCTCTCATTTTGCCCTCAAATAATTTTCTTTTTCCGAGGTTATCTTTAAATTATAATTTGTTGCTGATTTCTCTTTTTTATGGATTTCAAGTTTCTTTCGAATATGAATTTTATACTATTGTCTTTTCTATATAAATAACTCATTACAGGAGTGATCTGATGTATTCTTTTATATTAGTTTCAGTACACTTTGTGCAAAAATTAAGGGTTTTCTTTTAATAAAAGCTTTTATCTTTTACCTTTTAAAAAATAACATTATAGGAGTAATTAAATTTAAATTTTATTTTAAAATATCTATAAAATTAAATGATTTAAATAGTGGATTGGTGATTATATGTAATCACATTACTCGTAGTTCAAGTAATATTTTTCCCAATCAATAAGTATAACTTATATTGTTATTAATAGATTAATGAATATATTCAGTTGTTTAGAGAATAAGTTAGTGTCTCTTTAATAGATTTTACAGTAAATAAAAGTATATAAAATAATTCAACAATCAATACGTCTAAAATCGTATTTTTTTAATTAAATACCTTGGACTTGGACAATATACTAATATAAAGATTTAAATTTTCTTTTAATACTTAATGCAAATTCTTAGGTTTTTTTGGCCAAAAATCAATAAGTAATGAGTAAACTTCAGAGACTTCGTTCGTATAAACTCAGTGCAAGTTGGTATATATATAGTATTATAGTATTTTTGCATAGATAAAGGCATATGTTGTATCCTTATATCCTTGATCTTATCTGATTTTTATAAACTATATTGGCCTGCATCTAATTCGTTTTGATGTGAACACTTCTACCTTCTATATATGTTATATTTTCGTTAAAACTGAAAAGGAGTATGTCACCGTCATTAGAAGTGACATCTATTCTGTCTTGAAGAAAGTTAATCAGGTTTCAAATTTCACCAATAATGTTAGTTGATCAGTCCAATTTCATACTAATTATGATCTTATCCACCATGACATTACCTATACGAACCGACTTTTATATATAGATACAGATATATCTGCCAACTGCAGTCACTGTTCTACTCTGCTTTGTTTTTGTTTTCTTAACTACGGTTATTCGTTTGTTGACTCAGCAGGTTTCGTGCTAGTGTGAAATTTCCAATCTCACAATCAATATAGAACCAATTTGCCAATATAATAGGAAAGATTTTTTTTAAAAGACAAATGCTATATTTTTTTTAACTACATTAATTAGAAAATTTGGTTCAATATAAAATCTTAAAGTATTCTTACAAGTTTTTTCTTTTTGAATCAATTATAAAATTAATTTTGAAATATAAAAATTAATTATACTTAAAAATTATCGTCCAATATTAACAAAAATTTCATCTTTTTGAATTAATTATAAAATTAATTTTTAATCCAAAACTTAATAACACTTAAAACTGATCTCCCTTTCAAAAAAAATATATTACGTAAAAATTGAATTCAAATTTTTCCCACAAACATACTCACTAGGTATTTGTTAACTGAAATTACACTCAGACAAATGTTGTATTTAGATTTCACATAAGAATTAATTCTTTTGGTAAAATAATGGCCACATCATGAAAAAAAAATCTATTTGTCATTTTAATTTCATCATACAAATATAGTTGATTATTTCTTATCATAATTCAATATAAAAAATACATACAGTTATGGTGTCATTAAAAAAAATTACTTATTTATTATTATTTTTCACCATAAAATATTATTTCTCACTATAATCTAATATGATAAAGTTCAGACCTGAGGGTGGAGAACTGAGAGGGGGGAAATCAATATCAAACCCAGATTTTGATCAAGAGACCCAACTACCAAACCTTAACTTCTTTTAGTGGAATGTAAATTAGTTTATGGAAGCCAATTGCTTAAAAAAAAAAAAAAAAAAAAATCCTCTTCTATTAGTATTTATATATGTATCATTTTCGCAGCGACCAGTGGTATGTAACCTTTCTTATATTTGTCTGGATCTATGTTTCATTTTCTTAATTGCTTAAGGGAACAATAACAAAAAGATTACAATGACAACTAACTGCAACCCAAAAATTTGTCCTCAAGAAAATGCGTTTCTCTTCAAAGCCAGCAAATTAACACAATCAATATCTGGAAAAAGAAAAGAAAAAATAAAAAAGAGAGAAGAATGTCATAAGAAATAAAGATATTATCATGTGCAGCTTACACAAGATCAACTTCAATGTTGCGTCCATTACAAACTCCCAATAAAATAAAAAACTGATTTCCTTATCATTCTACCGGCCATATCAGACATGAGCAAAACCTGACATAGTACACATATCCTCAGATTAATTATACACATGCACTCTTTCTAATAATTACATTAATTACACCACACACACACAAAAAAAAAAAAAAAAAGTAAAAAGAAAAAAGGGGAACAAGGGATTCCATGGTATATAAAGGGATGATATATATGAGTAAGACCAATTTGTGATGAATTAACTAACGTACAGCAACAACAGCAGCGTTACCGTTGTTCATCAAAGAAAAGCGAGTAGGCTTTGGTTGGAAACTCTTTCTCCTGTGAAGATCATGGCTAGAGGGTTTAATCATTTGCAAGAGAATGGCCTTCAATGAATTGGCTTTGGCAAGCATAGATGATGAGTCCCAGCTGGAGGGTGTCCGAGACAAGGGTCGAGCCACCACTGCTCGGGGTGGCTTCTTGTGCATGCTGTACCGGAACGAGCCAGGGTGATTCGTGGGTGAGCACATGCACGTGCGTGATGATTGGGACTTCATTGTTGTCGAAACACATTTTGTAGAGGCCATTGAACAAAAGAAATTAAGTATGAAATATGAATGATATGATTCTCTTTATGAGGACAAAGAAAGGCAATGGGAGGCTGCAGTTTGAGAGAATTTGTGGCCTTGTGTTTTTAGTAGGAGAATTCTTAGCAATTTTATAGGAGATTGAGATTCTTGGCTTGTTTCCAAATTTATCTATGAGGAGAAGAACTCTTTTTAGAAAGACAGAATTGGTCTTTCTACTATTAAGCTTCCTTGAACCAGTTCCATTGAATTTAATCACCTCAAGTCTTCGTATGCGATGGTGAATGGTCCTAAATCATTAAATATCCTCAGTCAATGTAGACGACTTTTGGATCAAATTAAGTGGACTTATTTACTTACTTGCCTTCTTTAATTTCTTGTGCAAGTTGATTAGGTCCAAATGATTAATTCCCACAAGTACGCTTAATTTTATAACGAGTAATTTTGTAGGCTTCTTTCGGGTAATAATAATTAATGAAGCATCAAACACCGTTAAATATGAAGATCATGTGTCGACAGTAACGTAGCGTTTTTTAAAACCTTGATAATGCGTTCCTCGATCGTAGAAGGGTTCATTGATCATTGCCATCAGCTTACATCCATTACCTCAAGCCACAGCCTGTCCCGGAGTTAGCTAGCTAGTTAGCAACACTAAAAAAAAATAAAAAGAAGCATATTTCGGATAGAATATTTTCCGTCAGAAATATTCCATCAATAGCTCAAGTATTTCCAACAGCTCTTTTCAACAAAATATTCCGTGGAAAAATTTTGAATTTCCGAAAGAAAATATTTCATTGTAAACATTCCATCGGAAATGCTTGAGTTATCGACGGAATTGTTCGATGCAATCGTGGAAAATTTTTGAATTTTTGATGAATTTTTGACGGAATGTATTCCGTCAGAAATATTTGACTTATATTTCAATTTTTTTTTTTTGCATTTATAAGTTATTGATTTTGCATTTATTCAATAAGGTATGATTTACAAGTTTATTGATATTTTAAACATTTTCTATAAAATACTAATATTTACTTCAAAATGTAAAATCATTTTCTAAAATAAATATTTTAAACTAATTCTAAATTTTGTATGAAATCATTTTAAATGAATTTCTTCTACTATGGACGAATCCAGAAATATATGGATAAATGGCTAACAAGTAAAGAAATGTGTTTTGAAGACTTGTGTCAATAAGTAAAAAGTAAAAAATATTAAAAAAGGTATTTGATATATAAAAAATAGAAAAATTATTTTATATTTATTTGTATTATAATTTTAATAGTTAATATCATATATGTAATAATTTTGCATCTATGTATTATTGAAAACATTGTAAACAGGTTCTTAAAAAGATCCAATGTATCTTTTGTAAAAAAAATGAATCATAAAATACTTTAACCAATACTTCAAAGTAAATTGTATAAAAATATCTTTATTATCAAACAATTGATTTCATTTCTCCATCGTAGTGCTTTCCACTTTTATTGATATTTTTAATTTTTCTATAAAATAGTAAAATTTATTTCAAATTGTAAAATTATTTGGTAAATTAAATATTTTAAAATAATTCCAATTTTTTATAAAATCGCTTTAAATGAAGTCTTTAACACTAAGTGTTTTGTGCCCTTAAATTTTTAATTACCCACAGATTTTTTATGTTAGCAATAGATTTTGACCGTCTATAATTCTAGTTTTTTTTGTAGTGCAATGGGGTGGATTCTGAGACGTATCTAACCAAGCTACCTTGACAATTATTTTTTTTTTAAAATAAATCTTTTAAAAATTTAAACATACTAATATTTTATCATGTTCATTACACAGAATAAAAAATTATTTTATACAACTAAAATTTGCAAAGAATATATAAATTATATTATAATTAAAGTTTATAATGATTTTTTAATAAATAAATTACATATTAAATTTATGATAAATAACTTATATTGTGGTATTTTATTATTTTTAATTATTGATACTTTCTTTTAAAAAAATATTAAATTTTAATTAGAGTTAAAGATATTAAAAATAATAGATCGAAAAAGATAAAGAAGTTTTTTTTATAT
>PYAF01000424.1:401546-415234 GCA_007407185.1 Glycine tomentella
AAAGTAGGTATATTTTAATATAAGGAAGGAAAATAATGTAATATTTATTTCTGTTAGAAAAAATAATGTAATTTTCTCTTTAATATTTCATTTTAAAAAATGATTTATTTAGTATTACAAATAATTTATTCAATGAATATTAAACTTTACAGTAACTTCTTCCTCTCAAACCATGTCTTTCAATTTTTACTTAATAGCAGGTGTCAATGTTCAAAACAACCATAAGGTTTAAAAATTATGAATCAAGATTATTTGTGTGTGCAGACTTCCAATTTTTAGACTTTCTAATACTGGTAATTTATATATATATATATATATATATATATATATATATAGTTTTACTTAGTTAATATTTTATTATATATTTCTTTCATTGTTATTCCGTTTATATTTTTAGTTTTTTATTTCCAATTTTTTTCTTTCTTTAAGATATATAAGCTCCTAACTGTCTCTTTTTTTTTTTATCATTTGTCTTTGAATATATTTTAACTTTTTTTCTAATATTTGACATTTGCATGTTAGTATTATTTTATTGTTTCTGCATACTATGATCGCCTAAAAGGTTTTATTGCGGTAGTGATTTCATTGATGGCATTGTAAAACAAATTAACATGTTTAGTAACATTAAATGTTTTGTAAAACAAAGATACAAAATCTCTAATAAAAAAAAATTGGATACTATTGTAACTCACGTTGTCTTTTAAGGATTGATAATTTGTTACCTAGGTTAAAATATAATTTTCATTCTAATAAAATTGATAAAATTTGGATTTAATTTTTGTAAAAATATAAACCACTTTTTGTCTTTCTAAAATTTAATGTGTCAATTTTTTTTTTTGGAAGCTAGGTTCGATTACCTCAAAACCTCCAAACCCACATGTCATTTTTTATTCAAAATATTAAAATATAATTTATGGCGTTAAAAACAAATACAAAAGGCAGAAAATAAAAAAAAATGCAAGAATACAATTCTGGCAGCTAAAAAACCCTTACAAATTGAAGAAAAAAAAACTAAAAAAAAATGCAAGAAATGCTTGAGAACGGGAACGATCACTAGTGAGTGGTTACAAATTTAATTATGAGTCTCCACAAAAAAAAAAAAAAAAAATTATTGAAACAAAGCGATCTGCAAGCCAAATCTCTAACTCTAAATCTGAAATCCCTAAACCTAAATAGATTAAATTGAAACAAACAGATCTGCCAGATGGGGGTGTCGACGGTGAGCTTGTCGGAGTCCGGGCACGCTTCCTTAACCTTCTTCCGCATTATCCATACGAATCGCGAGAGGAACTCGTTCATGGCTTCGTCATCATCGTCATTGACGGTGTCGTTTAACGGAGTGTAGATTTTGGGTCGATGAGGGCATTGGTGTGTTGGGGGAATGGAGGAATAGGGAGGAAGAGGCGCGTCAATGGAGGGGAGAAGGGAAGGTGGCGGAAGGGGAAGGGGAAGGGGTTCTGCGTGGAAGAGAAAGGGAACGGAAAAGAGGAAGGGAAAGTGAAGCAGAAAGATAAAGAGAAAGACAGAACATACCTAGAAAAAAAAAATACATTAGAATTTTAGGAGAACAAAAAATAATAATTTTTTTTACAGATACTAAATTTGAATTTGATAAATTTTATAAAAATTAAAAATATATTTTAACCTTAAACGTATTGAAAACATGTCACAATAAGAAAATAAAAATTTTGGAAAAACTTTTATTTTGAAAAATAAAATGACTTTGAATTCTAGAACCTGATTTTGCACAGAGAAATGCACTGCCTCTTGCAAGAAGAGTAATTTAGTGCTTTATGTTTGGGCAGGAAGAGGGAATATAACAATATGCAAATCAATTTGGCTTTTTTTCTTTATCACAACTTCTTTAGTTTTATTTTTCTTTCTTTCCTCTTTTTTTTTTCATTTTTATCATTACTTATTTATTTATCAAAGTTATTTATTTTACTTTTTAATATATTTTATTTCATTAACGTAAAATTTTGAATAAAAATTAAAGGAAATAAAAAAGAAAAAATTGAGGCAAAATCAACTTGTCAATGCTCAAAAGCAAAAGAAATAAGATGCTTTTTTAAGAATTTATTTTTTAATCAAAAGAATTTATCTTAAGAAATGGATGTCTTACTCATTTTAAGACCACACCATTTCTAACATATCACATCACTAATTAATGACACGCTAACGGCGAAAACCAAATTTACTGAATAAAAAAATTAACAGATCAAAATTACACAATAGAAAATAGAGAACCAAACAAACAGCCGAATCAAGTCTATTTTCATTGTCAAAACTGCGAATCCAGCATTTTCTTTTTCTTTTTCTTTTTCTTGAAAGCAAGAATCCAGTTATGCTAGGTTTTGTGGATCAAGCCCAAACAACATAGGAAACTTTGACGAGTCAGAATTTGTGGGTGAGACATTTTGAATTACAAGTTGCTTCATGGCAAGAAAGTCTAAAATTTAGCAACTACTAGCATTGAACACTACACCATTTTTTATGAATTTTTTCATGTTAAAAATTCGCACCACCTGATTGTTACATGAATTTTTTTTATCATGCATTTCCTCCTTTATAAATATTGCAGTGATAAACTTGTCAAAATTTATAAATATATAAAAGAAACATTAGTGTGAATTTTCTCATGATAATATTGTCATATAAAATTTGTCATGGAAGAAGGTGATTTTGCATTCTTTTTCTTTTTTTGGTAGTATAAGTAAAGAACAGGAAACAAATCAACAAAACTACTCCCGAAGGAACTCAATAACTTGGAAGGCATGAGCAGATGAGGCACCCATTTTAGCAAGGAAGATCTGCACAAAAAATCCCTTATTCCCAAAGGGTATGCACAATGAAATTTTTTTCACTGAGCATCTCCTTGATAGACGCTACAACAGCAGCATATTCTACATTCTTCACTTGAACACTTTTAAGCACTTCTTTCAAAAAGAAAAAAGAAAAACTTATGCTGCGTGAGCATTGAGTAGCATTAATGCTTGGAAAGAGAGTACAAAACCCCCCAAACCAATTTCGGTATTGAAGATACTGCATATTTTGAAGACTGGTGCCAATATCTTAACATCAATGAGGGTTTCTTTAATTTAGAGAATGAAAATAGAAAGAATAAAAATAGAAAATATTTTGTTAATTCAAATAAATATAAAATATATGGATTTCATATGAAAAATACAAATTTTTCTTCTTTTATCCTAAATCAAACACAGCCTAACATATAGATACACGATGTATATTGATATGATGAGGAGATACTCGATTATGATACACTTCTTTATTTGTCTGTTTTAATTCTAATTGCATTTGAATAGGACAAAAATTTGACTCCCAACTGACTAGTGAGAATTTCTTACATTTATGCTTCTCTCTCTCTCTCTCTGTTTATCTTAATTTCATATCTAGGATTGAAATTTAAAATTATTGGTTAAATATCTGAAACAATTTTGCCCATGTTGATTCATACATTCTTAGTTTACATCGGGTAAGGATTCAATTGTTTTTTATCATATTTTATTTTGTTATTTAATATATAAAAAAATTGATAATTAAGATTTTATGCAATCAAACACTTTTGTAATTGTAGAAAATCTACGCGCAAATCACGCACCCTTTATAGCTTGAAATCACTTACTAACTCTCACAGTTCAGAGTCAAATTAAAGGCTGTGTGTGATCTTGACTTGAGGTTCTAGAATAAAGAGATGATCTTGTTGAGAGTGATATTTTCATTGTTTTTGCATTTGAACTGCATGTGATCATATATTGACACATAAAAATGACTACAATAATATTACCATGCATTGCAATCCTGTATGTCTGAAGTGATAAATACAAATATAGATAGGCTGTGCTGCATGTGGACATTAAAAATAGCTACAGTGTACCTTTTAATAGTAAAAATTGTACTTACTTTTTGAAAGATATATATTTTTATAATAAATTAAGTAATTTTTATTAAATGCTTTCATTGATAAATAAATGTTTAAATATAAGAAATAGAACATATTTTCAATTTAAGTTCTTTTTATTCAAATAAACAAGTTTATGTTTTTAACTTATCGAAAAATTATCTAATACTTAATGCATATAATAATAGTAATTTAAATAAAGATATCTATTTTTAATTATATAATATCCTATAATGGTCTATAAGATTATTTGTAAGTAAATTTTATAATAATTTTTTCAATATAAATGTTATTTTTTAATTATTTCAATTTTGATAGTAATTTTATAAGTAACCAACAGTAAAGATTGGAAAGCAAAGATTTTGAAAAGAAATAAAAATTATAAAAGTAAAAGGTTTAGAAAGATACAGTAAAGAAAATAGACATGAATTCATAAAAGATGAGAATGAATACATACACGATGACCTTCTGAACTAGTTAATTTTGATGTGAGACATTATCGGTATCTAAGGAGTTAAGTGATATGATTCAATCCACCAAAAATTGGTAGATGTCTTATTTATAAACTTCTAATTCTAATGGTCGAATTCTATAATTTTAACAAGTGTACAACAATATTTCTAAATGCACATATCTAATGTTATTTAATGTCTTCGTGTAACTTTTTTGTAATTGCCTCAACTGACATTTTAAATTTCGAAAAGATCTGAGCAATTTCCAATCCCATATGTCTTAATGAGATTATCAAAATCGCCAATTTCTATCGAAATAAATCATTCAATATAATGCATTCAACTTCTCAAATTTTAATATACATTTTAATTATTTTTAAATACATTCTTTTATTTCTCTTTAAATAAGTTCATCAAAACCATACATAAATTTTACAACCTAAACAAATTTTATATAACAGTGAATAACTAGCTCGCTGCATTCGGCAGAATTTATGTGCGATTTTTAGGAATGGAAATTGTTGATTCTTGCTAAAATTAAAGGGAAAATAGTACTCTACTTAGGAACCCTTATTCATTAACATGATTAAATTACAGTATGAACATCATTATTACTCAACATCTTTAAAGAATCAACATTGACTTATTTCTTGTCATTAAATAGTAAATGATGATATTGCTGCTACTTTTCTCTAAATGCAACAAAGGATTATTTTATTGCTTCTCGCCCTATTTTTTTTATAAGAATATTTCTGGGAGTTTGTTTTTATCCTTAATTCTTACAAAATTTCTTCTAAATAGTTATATATTAATTACTTAGATAAAAACATATTAAAAAATAGAATATCAACAGTTCTATTAATAATTTTAGAAAAATTATATAAATTATTGATAATTTTAATGCTATTAATTAAATCTATTCTTTTGTTATAAAGTTTTATTTAAGGAATCTATTCTTAAATTATAAGTTAGATTGAAAATGAAAACTCTCACTTTCACATCAGTCTCTCAATTTTTCATTTTTTATATTCTCTCCCCTTTCCTTTAGAGGTATGCATTTCACGCATTATTCTCACAGTTATTAGTAATAAAACTCCTTCCCCCTATCTCAAATTATCATTTTTTATCTTCATCAATATGCTTGATATTTTTAAGCGTCTATCTCTTTCAACCCAACCTTCTTTATCTGATCTCTATTTCTAAATCAAATTTACAATATTAAAAAAATTGTCAACAATTAAAAATAGTCTTATATTATAATTTAAACTATTCATTATAAACCTAAAATATATTAAAATAAATTTTGGTTACAATATGATTTATATATTAAAAATATTTATTATCATAAATTTAATTATATAAAATAAATACTTATGATATTCAATGCAGAAAGTAAATTACGAATTAATAGGATCTTAGAAAACTACAGACGTAATGTATATAATTTCCCAAAAGTTACTTCTCTAAGTTCATTTATCTCAACATTTCAATACTGTTTTTTGTCAATGTGTTTTGAATCAGAAAAATATTTAGTTCAAACTTCTTAGTCGTATCAGCAAATTTTCAATGAAAAGAATACATATTAAAATTTCAAATTATTTAGATGTTCACGAACCACAACTATTTGATATTTTAACTGTAACATGACCGTTGGTTTAAAAATTAACAGAGAATGTATCCAAGTGAATACCTTTACAATTTTTCAGATTCATTTTGTCTAGTCAAAAAGCACGATTCTTGACTTATGATTTAACCACAATTATTATGATCATAATATCTTATATAAATGTAACAGACCATAACTTGGAATTGGGAACCACGTGATGCCATTAAGACAAAACCCCCGACCAAGTGATTAATTAAACAAAAATCTTTAATTTCGAGAGAAAGAGAGAGAGAACTTTGAACATTTCACCTCAGTCAAAATATCATATCATAGTAATTAAAAAATTAAAAATTGAAGTACTAGTAAACTGGTAAGTGGTAACCCATTATTTTCCTTTTTTTTTTCTTTGTTGGGGGTGCTTGTTCATTAGTGTAGTAGCTAACACAGAGGGGATCTATGAGGAATGCCTTTTCTTCTACTCATGCTGGTGGCCATGTCTTCATCAGAAACCTTATTGCTATTGGCCATGAATTTTGCACACACAGTGCTCCATCCACTCCTCCTCTTCCTAACAATCTCTGTGCAAGCCATCATGCTCATGTTGTTCTCTGACCCTGATGAGCCAGAAGATGAGCTCATTGGCTCATCATAATCCACAACGGTTGAACGAGTCATTTCCTCATCCCCCATATCTTGTGGGATCAGAAAATCAGGGCTTAGCTGTAGTGAGTTGCATGTCCTCAAGTAGGGAGAGAGGTCCTTATAGTGTTTCAGCACAAAATCCACCTACATATATACACACAAGAACCATTAATGATAATCAAACGAATTACTATCTATTACTCCTACTTAACAATCTCAAATAGACTCTTATTGGTCTTATTTATTATAGCTACTCTTCTTTAACTATATAATTCAAGAATCCAACTATGTAGCCACGTAATTAATTTGTGGAAGTTCAATTTCAATTCACTAGTATATTATAAGAGGAATTCAAACATTCCTCATTTTATAGTCAATGTACATAAATAAATATATGCTCTGATGCTACACCGAAGAAATATCAGTTTTATTCCACTATTCTTTCTATAGAATAACCTATCCAGGCAAACACGAGTGAATTTTGTTTGTTTAGTATGGAATTATGAATATATTTATGTACCTTGCATCCAAGGGAGCAATGGATAAAAGGCTCTTGGAGACTTCTATCGCAGGAGGTGCAGTAGTTTCCTGATCCTTTGAATTGCCGGTTTTGGGGTCTCTTCTTAATGAACACCACCTTGGCACTATTGATGGTATAGGCCTAATAATAGAATTCAAATCCTTTTGAATCAGAAAACCATACCAAATTGAAATTTGCTTATTTTTTTGTGGTAGAAGAGTTGAATTGGAATTTCAGGTAATCATATTGATCAGCACCACCATCATAATAGTACTTTATTTAGCTTAATGTATGTGAGTGTGTGTATAAATATATACCTGAACGTTGGAGCAATCAATGAGTTTCTGAAGATCTTCCAACCTAACAACATCATGATAAACGTAGCGGCGAACCTGAAGAAGCCTGTGGAAGCGATGAGATGGCAAGCAGTGAGGGCAAATACTGGTGCAACAATCTAAGCAGCAGACATTCTTCTCATTCTTTTTAGCGTTCTCATGGTAAGAGCACCCCACGAAGAACTTTTGTGTGTAAAGAGCTTCCAACCATGCAGGCTTTTGGTATCCCTATATATTAATTAACCATCACCACAAAACAAAACCAATAAATCATCACTACTAGAACCAAAAGGGTCATCACGCATATATATCATCAATAAGAAAAGAGGAAAATCATAAGGGGAATTCAAATTAACCATGATCATGGAAATGAAACACTTGCAAGAGAGCCTCTCAAAATTGTCCTTGAGCTATGATCAAGGTATAGTGAGTAAGTAACTAAGGAGAAATGCAGAGAGAGAGTAGAACACGGAGAAAAGAGTAGTACTTATGGAGCTTCACAAGAGGAGTAAGGGGATATATTTATTCCTTGAATAATAGGTAGAAAACAATTTGTCTTATGATATGAGAGAGAGAGAGAAACCTAAAGCCATAAAGAAACAAGTTAAGATATGAGGAGAACGTGGGCGCTGTTTCCGTGTCTCCCATTCTCTTCTAAACTATTCTCTGCTCTTCTCCTTGGCTTATGAGCTCTATTAATATTGCTAAACAAACACCACTCTGACTCTCTCCTTGAACTAGCTGCATTTCTAATTTTTAATCATCTCTCTCTCATTCACTATATCTTGGAAACAACCAGTTGCTGATAGCCACTTGATTTTGGACTTGGACTTTCAAATCGACTGCTAAATTTCATTATTTTTGTGCATTTCATATGTCATTGCTAATTCAACTCCTACAGTCTTATTTTACTTTATTTTTTTTAGAAAAAATTGTCACTTTCGTGCAACCGTTTCTTAAAGGGGCATTTTAATTCCTTAAGACTTGAAATTTAAAAAAAAAAAATATGCACGAATAATTTATTGATTTTTAAAATAATTATTTAAAAGTTATATATATCATAATTACCCAAACTTATTTAAAAATCTTATACTTAATATGTATTATATAGTTATGTATATGCATGCTGAAAATAAGTGACAAAAAGTTTTCAAATGTTTGAAAAAATAAATGGCTAGCATATCCTTAAGATCCGGGTAAATTTAATTGACATAATATAATATATACACACAAAAATAAATATATAAAATTGATTTTATTAATAATGTAATTAAATGGAGTTAGTTCTTCCTTCTTTTTTATTATTATATATTTTAAGAAGTCGGCAGTTGCTCAGAAGTTTAAAACATAATAAAAAGGGAAAGAAAAGGGTCAGACAGTTTAGTTGAGAAAGCACAACAGAACTTGGAGTCACCTTTTCGCCAAACACTATTTTTAAGTGTTCTCTTTTTTCTTTTTCTTTTTTTTTAATTTCCTTTTTATGCTATGTTGGACTCCTGCACATCTCTCTGTTCTCCTCATTTTGCATAATTAATAATGCCGATTACTGTATGACTTCAAAGCTAAGCAATGAGAGCATACAGACACCAATCATCTTCCTATAGCAAGCACATAGCATGAAACATAATACCAGAAATCAAGAGCATACTTGTTTGAGAGGTGGAAATTTATAATAAAGATTAACCTCGTATGTGATGAAAAAAAAAACTGTGGTTGTTAATTGATATTATCTATATATAGATATATACTACAATGGGTCTCGTTAACTAGTGTTTTAAAATATTAGTTAAGAAATTAAAAAATAAAAATATTTATTGTATAAAATATAAAAGAACATAATAATTAATGTTCTAAAAACACTGTTTAGCATTTGTCTATTACATAAGTTCTCTCGCCCCCAAAAAAACTAGATTCATATTATCACAATTGTATAATCAATTAATCCACTTTATTTTTCACATTTTTATTAAAAATTCAATTCATTTCTAATTATAATAATTTGATGTTATTTGAGTCATGAATAAGCTCCATAAAAAAATTGGAGGAAGAATTTTGTCTTAAAAATACCCGTGTTATCTAAAAAAAAGTATATTTTATCTTGAGAGTATGTTAATTAGAGTTTAATTCTTAATCACGCGTATGGCAAAAAAAACCTTTATTAAAAGAAGAAAAAAACTTACTATATTACTTTTACATCCTAAAGGAAATAGTCTCTAATGATCAATAATTGAAAATATATTTGCTTCATATATTTATATATAGTATCAACTTTTAAATAATAACTAATTTTTAAAATTTATATTGATAATCATTTGTACAATATTAAGTGGCAAAAACAAACTTCTATAACATTTGTGGTCTAGCATTTTGTAAAAGTAAATTCAAAGTAATTTCACACAGTTTACTAAACAATAACAAATAAAACTTAGTAGAATTTTGTGTATTATTTTATTTGTTTTCTTCTGATTTTAAATCTCTGCTATTACATTTCTAAAAACAATTAGCGCACCCTATCACGTGCTTCATTTTCTTTGTGAAAGGAATGTAACCACACATGCATACACAGTCTGGCAGTTTCAAGGAGACTAAAGTATTGAGCACAGTGAGTTCAATGCAGACCATAAATTGGAGAAAATTTGTTAATTTGGCAACAATTCTGAGCAGGCTCCTAGCTAGGTAACTAGCCACGATTATGACATGTACTTAAAAAGACATGTTTAATGAACACTTGAATCCAGCTAGGAATGTTACTGCTAGTGACAACAATTGAAAGGTTTAGTTAATCTATGGGATTAATTTGATTGTTTCAGTTTTGACACCATGGAATTCTATGGAATAGTGGAAGTGGGGTAGTGGGAATTAGCATTTTGTCCCAGCTAAGCAGATTTCTTTTGCTGCCCTCTCAAGTCCTAATTCTATTGGTTGCGGCTTAGAAATGTGTAAAAACTATGTAAACCATTGATAGTTTTCTGTTTTAATAAGACAAAACCAAAACCAAAACCAAAACCAAAAGATTATGAATATAGTTATTGTGCAAACTTTCCCCTCCATTTTCTGACTAACCAAAACAATGACAATGAAGATATGTACTTTCCAAACCGAATGATTGAGCCACTCAGTGCAAAAAAATGGTTCCTAGTGCTATGTGCTGTGCATATGACATTACAGAGATGGAAGCATCACCTAAACTGAGCCAGCTAAAATCTGAAACAAGACATGTACGATGAAATCCCATGTTTTTTGCGGAATCAAATATGAGCAACATTAACCAATCAACCACTCCACTAAGCCAATCTCTGAGTACTATAATAATTATGAGAATTTCTAACGAACATTTGACAGACAGGCACAACTCATTAAGCACTAACCAGTAAAATTAACGACAAATTATTTCATGGGCTTAATTTAGTGCTAATTTTGAGGACCTTGCTTATTGTGCCTCTAGGCTCTAACCAAGAGTTATTCTTGGGGTTTGAACGAATAGGAGGTTAGTCTTTTTTCTTTCCCCTTTTTATCCTTTACCCTTGATATATGGTCTTCCTAATTCCCATTTCACGAGATCCTTAGCCTTGGCGTGATACTTGGCAGTGCGTGGTGTCACTTTTGGAAAAACAATTTCACCAAGAAGACTAGTAAAACAAGTTGATTCCTGATTTAACTTATCTTGAAATTTCAGCTCTACATAGCTCCTAAGGTAGCTTTTAGCCATTATTCTAAGGCAATTTGGCAACACATAGCTATGTAATAAAATGTATCATAATGAACATAACCCTCGTAACTAGTACATAATAGCTTCACGAAATGAGCACAAACCAAGAGAAGAAGGATGCTGCATCTATACATGATTAATATCTTACCAAATTATAGACAAATACGTTAACAGAAGTATGGAACAAAAGGGCAGCTGCAAAAAAAAAAAAAAAATTGATGGAAGAAAATAATTGTCACCCCCACGTGCCATGAAAAGCAGAATGGTATCATAGCAGCAAAGGATCTCACGTGCAAGGGATCCAAGGATCAAAATTTAACAGTGTACAGTACCCTTTTTCATGATAGAATACAAGTTCTAAAGTTTGTGTACATGGTGTGGCAGTCAAAGGTCAAAAAATCCAGAAGTGCCCCGAGATGATGAGGTTAGATTAGAATGACAAAGTGTGGGTCAGCGGGTGAGCCGCACGAGGGGATCTATCTGCAGAGGCCAGTGCAATTCTACCTCAGCCTCACTTTGCCTTCCTAGTTTAATCCCATACTCACCTCCACATGTCCTATTTTATTTGGCACCCCTAATTTTTAAAGCCTATGTCACGTGCAGAGCCGTTTTCAATGACCGGAGGATGTATCATATTGAGCTTATTCTCATATAAGCCAATGAAGATTGATCCAGATGGTAAGGACAGGTCTCATATCCCACAAGGATTAAACTTTAAATATCATTGTTTATGTGAGAATTTCGTTGGTAGATAATTAGTAAGTACATTTGTCCTCATTTTTTGAGTCATGAGATCTGTCTTGATTCTAATGAATTTGCGGAACTCAACTCACGTCAACTTCATCATATAGCAGCTGTTGTTAGTGATTGTGAATCAACACATCCCCTCCCATCTAAGAGTTAAATCATTGTGACACAAAACATTCAAGTAAGTCAATTTTACGAGGGATTAGTATCATTTTATTGTCATAAATCTCATGATCTTCATCATTAGCACAACCACTAATTTTACATTGTCCTGTTGCAACTGATGAAAGGAATGAGGACATTTATGACTCATTACATAAAACTATAAAAACTCTGATATGCACATTTTTGTTTTGGTAGAGTCTACTAGAGTACACATACATGTGAACATGCCTTCATTCAAGTTTTAACTGAAAAGTATTTGAGTAGGACCACTTAAAACTATAAAGGAAAATCAGGTCGGGTGTAAAATGGTGTGAATTTGTGATTGCAATAATTGTGTCAATAGCATCGTTTCTTACTTTTATAAAGGTCAATGGAGCAACATGAGATTGGTTACTTGATCAAAGCATGCCATGTGGGACAGCACCACCAAAAGAAACAATGTTAAAATTAAGTCGGTTAAGTTACGTGATCACCTTTCCGATTTTACGAAACTAATAAAGGCTTGTAAAGGATCCTCACATTTCTACTGAGCCATCAACATATCCTTAACATGACCCACACTTCCAAATAGCGAATTTGGCATTTACACAATGTGGATCATGTTCTCTATAAAAAATTGTCAGAATTCTGATGTATAGTTAGACATTCATATATGATGCACTTTACTCACACAACCCATTACATGTGACCCATTCAATAGTCCTTTATTATGAAAAGGTCTTCAATCTCTTCCTCTGTCAAATTGCTATAGGTCCATGCAATCTTCTGCAACTGAAAAGACCTTACCAATTACCTTTGGTGGAATTAAAGAGAAACCATTTAAAATTATAACAGATATCTCATACAGAATTAGGAAATAATCAATTAGTCTCTCCAAGAACTAACACAAACATGACACAGATATAGGGATTGGGGAGTGTCATTGTTAGACTTGACACAGATAAGTGGATGAACGTGTAAATTAAGTGGTGTAACACAGACGTCTAGAAGAACATGCAATTCAAATGGTTAAGGTGAAAGCCAGCGACACTAACATATGTGAAATCCACAAAACAAAGAAATGGTGTCCCAAGTCTAGGATGTTTCACAATAGCCACATGACCTGGTGCCAATAACAGCATATTTGGTGAGACTACAAGCAATCCAACAAATATATTTATCTGTGTCTATAACAGGTTATTGGTAGGTTTGAATACAGAGTAAAACCGTGCCAGCACATACATTTGCGTACATGTGTCTGCACATTTCATGTATGTGTGTACACACATGATCATAAAGTAACTCGATTGGGTTGGGATCAAAATAAAATCAGGTAGGGAAGAAATGTTATAATTTTGTGAAACTGCCACATCACAAATTATTACTCATACACTCATTAAGGACAATATTGCAAACGCAAGTTCTGATCTTTTCCAACTTACAATCTCTTCACATATCTCTGGAAGCAGAAATTTAGCTCTCTTGATGCAATACTACAGTAAAGTACTAAATGAGGTCATCACATGTCTCTTGTGTAGTTTGCACGAAGTCTTAGATTCCAATCTCATTGTCACCTATTGTACCAAAAAAAAAAAAAAAAAAAATACTAAAGTT
>PYAF01000424.1:415334-433691 GCA_007407185.1 Glycine tomentella
TTTCTCAAAAGATTTTTTAAATTATATAATATTTTTATACAATCATGTTTACGATAAGTGTGTTCATAATTATATAAATACTGTAATATCAATAATACTTTTAAAATATGATAAAAGGTCATATCCCACATAAAATATATGAATTTTAATTTGGAATATAAGCATTAACTAATATAAGAACTGAAAATATTAATTCCTTGATCTGAACACATTGATAATAAAGGTAGAATTTAGTAAAATGGTACTGAAAGAAAACAAGGAATAAACACACACAAAAATAGAGGTAATTAAAAAACAAAATTATTCTCAAATTAATTAATTAATTAAAAACATCTCAAGATGTCCATTTTTTAAAAATATGCTAAAAGAATAATAATTTAATTAAAAAAATCTAGCTCAATTGGTTGATGAGGTGCTTGAATTATTATAATCTCTTATACATGTCTTCCATTCTTGGAGATAAAAAAAATCATTTCAACAATAAACTAAAAGCAAATATCATTATAGATTCAAAATTGTACATCAATTAATAAAAAGAATTAAATGGTTTCAATTGTGTAACAAAAAAGAATTGTTCATTCTACAAATTCTTTGCTTATCATGATCTTGTCCCAGGCTCCCAAACTAGGATAAAATAAAAATATATAATAAAATATAACGTACTAAATTTATATGTCATAAAAACTCTCAACATTGATAGGGTATTGGAAACATAATTAATATAAGCATAAAATTAATAAGAAAGCGTTGTCTAATCAGTTTTTACGTTAGTTAATGTTTTTATATATAAATAAAGCAATTTAATGATTCTTATATATTAAATTAGAATTGATTTGCTTGAAAAATGACATTATACATGCCAAAAAGAATTATCTTTTCTCCTATATTAACTTAAAATTCTTTTGAATGAGTTACATATATTTTTATAATTTTAATTTTATAATCTATGTTTTTCATTCTACTTTAATTAATTATATATTTTCAATAGCTGATTTTGTTTTTTCTTGAAAGCCCCAAAAACCAGTTTTGGAGAAGCGGATAGAATTATTGGGAAAACGTAAGGCCCGAGCGAGGATTTTGTGGATAGATAGAAACTGTATTAACCGCTTCTGCTCTGCTTTGTTCTGCCTGCAACACCCCGAAAGTGCAGAGTAATGGCTACTACCCCCATTAAATGCAAACCATTGCTTCCACTTTCTTCTTTGCCAAAACCAACCGCTTCATGGCTTTTTCGCAAACCAATTTCCCATCCCTTTCCAAATTCTCGTCCTTTGTATCAGCGAGGAAATGTCGCAGTCTCAGTTTCCTACAACCCCCAAGGCAACTTCGACCTCTCTTTATTTGACGATGATGGTAATTCGTAACACTAATAGTATCATTCCCTCGTTTTCTTTTCCATTTTCTTATGCTCTTCTGATTCATTTCAATAAGTTAAATGTGTAAACATTAAACAATAACCTATATGTAGAAGTATATGATAATGATGTCATATATAAACCGTTTAAGGGAATTAAGGATATATATTAGTGTTAAATGCCCTGCTCTAGATGTCTTCTAATTCTTAGAATCATGAAAAAGCATGTAAAGTGAAAAAAATATGCCCAGAGTGTATATAAATTAAACTCAAGATCGCTGCATTGTTAAGTTTATTACACTTGATATATTTTGCAAGCCTTCATGATTTTGTTCTCGAAAATAATCTCAATAGGTTGACAGAGAAAAGTGTTAGGTACCAGAGTGACGAAGTGATAACACACACAGCTAAAATAAGAGATGAGAAAAGGAGAAATGGACACACAAAATTTACGTGGAAAACCCAATTTGGGAAAAACCACGGGCAAGACCAGAAGAATTTTCACTAAGTGGAAGAAATTTTCACACCTCTCTCTAAAATAAGGAGAGTACAAATTTACCACTCTCTCTTATACTAGGAGAATACACTCTCACTCACTCTAGTTATTGAAGAACACTTGGTAATTCTCAAGTGTGGGATACTAAAAATGAATGCCAAGCGCTCCTTTATATAGGAGTTACAAAACGCGTATGCACAGTAACAAAATAATAAAATAATGCGTGTTACTGTGCGCTTTTTGAAAAACTGCGCTTTGCTTTCGGTGGTGCACGCGTTTTCAACAAAAAGTATGTATAAACCGATATTGACCTTGATTCTTAAGCAATGTGAGACTTCTTTGTGATATGAAACTAGTGAACTACTCTGAATTGGAATTTAAGTGCGTCTAAATCCATTTCAAATCAACAATTCATACAATTTTATATTTCTTACTCTGTAATTTCTCACTAACTTAGGAGGAACCAAATCAGTGGTAAATCTTACTCCTTAGTCCTAGTAACTAGCACTAGCAGAAATTGTGCTACACTATATTGTAGTGCCCTATGCATTTAATGGAATCTATCATACTATACTTGAACAGACTTTGGTTGACAGATGAAACTAAAGCTGCACCTCCTCTGCCCCCAACTGAAGGCCGATTTGAAGTTGTTATTGACAATGATATTATTAGTCGTCTTGACTTGTCCCCTTTTCAAGCTGCAACAGGCATGAAATCCCCTTTATCTGGTAAGCAAATGAAGCTTGAAAATTGTTTAGCTAGCTGCTTATGGGATACTAACCTTCATAGTTAACTTGGATGCTGCTGCCTGGTGGATTGAATGTTGCAGTAAAACCAAAAGAATTTCTTGAGCGCACAATTGGCTTCACCATCAACTATACTAGAGAAGATCCCCGCGATCCTCGAGAACTATCAGAGTATCCTGATATTAGGGTGTGGTTTGTGAGACTTGATGCTACTTATCCATGGTTGCCAGTTTTGTTGGATTGGAGAGCTGGAGAACTGGCTCGGTATGCTGCAATGTTGGTTCCACATCAGGTGATGTTAAAAAGTGCATTTTGTGTGTGTGCATAAAAAAAAAAAAAAAAAAAAAAAAGAGAGAGGGAGCATGCTTGATGCTAACTTAGTATTTATATGTTATGTTGCAGATGAATATTAAAATGGGAGTGGTCTTCAATCCTGAGGCATTGGAACTGTTTGTTATGAAGAAAGTTTTTATTGTGTATTCCTGGTTGAAGCATCACAACATTCCAAAGCCTAAATTGAAGGCAAATGATATGGCCAGAATGCTTGGATTTACAATTGGAGATGAACTATATGACTTTATTGATAAGCATCCGCTGGATCTGTCGTAAAGAGCCTTTGTAGCAGAAACCTACGAAAATTCTTACTTCAATTATCTCCTACGAAGCCGTGATCAATGATAAGCTTCTTTTTTAAGTAAAGTGAAATAGGTTTACTGGCATACTCATAAAACAGTGTAAGGTTTCTGCAATGGAGGTGTACAATGAAAAGGGTTATTACGCTTATTGAACCAAAGGTCATAAATTGAAGGTCAACATATAGAGAAATCCAATTTTTGTTGCTACCCGTGCATGGGTATGGGCGGGTACGAAACACAACAGTAGATATGGAAACGGGTATTATAATGTACCTATCAAGGATATATTTGGTTTAAAGTTACAAAATTATGTTTGCAAATTCCAAACGTAAGTTGCACGTTCCAATACATAAAATGAGAAGGAAAAATTGTGGGTTGGAAAGTAAAAATATTTTTGAAAACTTTAATGCAAACAAGAACCTAGACTCTAGACCCTATTGTTGACTTCCCTAAATTAATTATCACTTAATACCTGCATGAAACGCTCTTAATAAGGGAGTCTAATTTTTCATAATGTTTGGACATTAAAAGTTGCACTCAAATGCTTCGAATTGGTGTCAGGTTTAAATGTCTAATGTTATAAGAGTAATAAAGGGTATAACGTGGATGATCATTTAATGTAGTTGACTCTAATTTTCTTTGTTGTAACATTGCTTATATAGTACCTTTTAAATTTCTTAGGCTGGCTATAGGAGTAGATCCAAGAAAAGTGAAAACATGGTGGCCAGAGGTGGATTCTTTCAAAATGCATCTCGCTTCATGGAAGGGTAAATATCTTTTATTTGGAGATGGAATCACATTACTAAATCACTATAGTCTAATTTGTTATTTTACTTTTTATCCTTTTTTACGATATTTATAAGAAAGATTATTTTCGATAAAATTAGCTAAAAAATTGGTAGAAAGTTGGAAATTAACTAGTAGTTAGGAGTTGAAAAGTTATATTATTAAATTATAAATTTTCAATAAAATTAATTATTGAAGTAATTGAAATGTTTTATAAAAAATAACCAAAAGTGTTAAGGCGCTTAGAAGTATTCAATGCTCTTTTCTATGGAGTAGAGCAAATGATTCTAATGCAATTGCATGGGTTCGTTGGTAAAAAAAATCTGCCAATCTAAAGAATGTGATGGATAAGAGTAAAAAATTTAGAAATATTCAACCCCAATCTCTTGGCCAATAGAAATGGCATTGTCTTGTTGATTAAAAGTTAGTTTGGTTTGGTTTATTACCTCAGAACATAGATATGAATCCATAATAAGGTGCCTCCCAATGAAGGTGGAAAATACAAAATCTACCTCAATATAGTGACAGCATTTGAACAATTTGGCAAGGAAAGTAAGAAACAGGGTGAGTAGTAAGTTTTGGCATGACATATGGCTAGGGGATGCACATTTAAAACATGTTTTCCCTAGAATTTTTCAATTTTCACATGATAAGAATGCACTTATTGTTTAGATGGAAAGTGGCGAGGCAATGATTGAATCTAGACAAGGAATTGGAGGAGATGAGATATTCTTGTGGGAGCATGAGTTATTTTCGTAACTTCGATACATGTTATCCCCTTTTTCACCATGTAAAGAATAAATGATTTTTTAATATAGATTGGTGAAAGTTTGTGTTAAGGTAATTTCCCTTGGCCAAAATAAAAGGCTCATTTATCTTATTAATTTAAATACCTAACCACCAAAGGATAGGAAGATATAACAAATATTATAACCGCTACTTATCAGTTATTCAGATAACCGAAGGTAGTGGAGATAACAACACTATAGCCACTAAACTCACTATCAGTCAATCTCCGGATACAGGTAATGGATAAGATTCACTACTCAACTAACTCATGTCAGTATTCTCAAAGCTATAAATAGGGACATCCTCCATGGAGAAAGGTACACATACATTCTAACTCCCTCTCTTTCAATTACACAGAGCACACACCCCACGTCAATTGGTGTATCTCTGTGATCATCTGCTTCAAGGTATCATTCTCCATTGATATATTTGAAGTTGCAGAGTTAGAGTGATCAAACAGCAACCACACAGTACTTTTGTACTGTACATTTGTGTTCTGGAAAACATACAGAACATTGGTGCCGTCTGTGAGGAACGATAAACCTCGAGTCCCACGCTTTGATACAGAAAAAGGAGAGGAGAAAGATAACATCTAAATTCGCAAGTTGAGAAGGGCAAAAACTGTCATCCTTCAATCTTCTATATCTCATTGTTTAACCGTTAGATTTTGCTGAAACTTCTACAACAAGTTTGTGACTCATCACTCTTCACATCTAACGGTTGGTTTCTTGAATCGAGGCTTGAAGCATCACCATAAAATCCCAAACCGAAATGGTTCAGAATCCGTTTTCTGAAGCAGACAGCGGTATTGCGAGAGATATTTCTCTCACATTAACCGTTGGATCGAGTTCAAACTTTGAGGAAAGATTACTCAAATCTTTTTCTACATTCTAACTGTTCGGATCATTCATTGAAGTGTTTTCAAGAGGGAATGTTTCAACTGCAAACAAAGGTTATCAAAATTCCTGCTCTCTTTTATCTTGTTTCGGGCAGTGATATTGAGAAAGAGGTATCTCTTTTATCAACCGTTGGATTATCCTTAAATTCTTTCAGTATGTTCCTCTCTTGCAGTAAATCAATTTGACCGTTGGGATTTGTTAATTATTATTTCTAGTGGTAGGAATTAATTTCGTACATAATCCTATTTTGTATGCCTACCTTTTGTGATGTTTTGGTATAATTTTTGTTGAAATTGCTTGTTAATTGTAATGGTTGTCGGAACCCTTGCGTAATCTCATTTTATTGATAGTGAAGAATTTGGGTAGATTCCGAGATAGGTCCCATGATTTTTACTTATCACATTGAGAAGATTTTCCCAGTTTATAGAGCAGCACTTCAAATGGAGGAATATGGAGAATCCGACTCATAATGAGAATCAAGGAATGTTGCACAAATAGAAGCCAATCCGGACATATAGTTGCGAGGCAATGAGTCCAGTTGAGACTTCATCCACGCCGCTAAATCAGATGATGAGCCCATGGAAAATGATAAAATTCGATTCCCACCTAATAATGGTGAAAGCATAACATCTGCAAATCAAAATCCTAATATGATGGATGTAGAGCACAAGAAGGCAACACTTTCTGAGGATGGATCTTGTCTCAAGAGCGGCAACACAGATTATATTAAAGCAAAAGCTAAGTCTTCTCCCCCTTTTCTAATATGAAGCGTTATAAATAATTCTTTATAGTATTTTTATAATAATATGTGTAAAATATTATTATTTTTGCATGTCAAATAATGAAGAGAAATTATCGTAACGACCTTCTGGGATAAAAATGGTTAAGTGGCAGGAATTGAATCTTGAGGGTAAAGCCCGAGAGAGGGTTAAAAACTCAAGAATTGAATCTTGAGGGTAAAGCCCAAGAGAGGGTTAAAAACTCAAGAATCTTGAGGGTAAAGCCCAAGAGAGGGTTAAAAACTCAAGAATTGAATCTTGAGGGTAAAACCCAAGAAAGGGTTAAAAACTCAAGAATTGAATATCCTCATCAACCTCGATTCAGCGATAATTGCTAGTACAGCTTGGCAGGTCAGAGTGCTGACCAACCAAGCTGGGGGGCATCTGTTACGGTAATTTCCCTTGGCCAAAATAAAAGGTTCATTTATCTTATTAATTCAAATACCTAACCACCAAAGGATAGGAAGATATAACAAATATTATAACCGCTACTTATCAGTTATTCAGATAATCGAAGGTAGTGGAGATAACAACACTATAGCCACTAAACCCACTATCAGTCAATCTCCGGATACAGGTAATGAATGAGATTCACTACTCAACTAACTCATGTCAGTATTCTCAAAGCTATAAATAGGGATATCCTACATGGAGAAAGGTACACACACATTCTAAATCTCTCTCTTTCAATTACACAGAGCACACACCCCATGTCAATTGGTGTATCTCTGTAATCATCTGCTTCAAGGTATCATTCTCCATTGATATCCTTGAAGTTGCAGAGTTAGAGTGATCAAACAGCAACTACACAGTACTTTTGTGCTGTACATTTGTGTTCTGGGAAACATACAGAACAGTTTGCAATCGTTTTCCACCAGATCTGCATTCGATCACTTTAAAATGTCTTCATATTTTGATCACTCTAATCCTTCTCTTTAAGCTCTGTACAATAATAAATTGTGGAGGTATCTGTGCTCTTAAGATGAAGGCTTTTTCATGGATAGGTTACTTTCTAAGGTGATTCTCTTCAAAAGAGAAATCTTACAAAGTGCACATGAAAATTTATGCTCTTTCTATTAAAAAAGAAGTGTAATCAAATTTTTTCTATGCAAAGAAAATTATATGCTCTACTGTTTATTATGTAAAGTAAAAATTATAATGAGAAAATAAGATTAATGGCATCATTATTTTCAAGTATGTTAATTTCTTTTCTCTCTCTTTTAGAAACTCAACCCCCCTCTCCCTCCCTTTTTTTAATCTTTTTGCTTTGTCTTTCATCTCCAAATCAGAGTTAATATTTTTCAAGGAAATTTGATAAGTTGGGTCTTTCTAGGCCCAAATAAGATGTTTTTAAGAATAGATAGTTTTGATATTATCCTTTTAATATTCAGTTTTATTTTACATTTCCTAAAAATACTAGATAATGACAAGTGTACGTTTGTTATTTATTAGTGTTACTATATAATGTAATGTTTGCACTCTATTGAAATATCAATGAGAATATGAATGTTTATCTTTTACTTTTCTTTGTAGCTTTCTCTTTAGTTTTTAGCAGTAGTGTAGAATACAGTCACTTTGAGCCCAACAAAATTTCTACAAAATAATAAAATTCAAATCACAATTTTAGGCTTTTGACGAAAGGAAAAACTATTATTCAGAAAAAAGGCATCTGTCCCACCTCCTCATGCCATGCAATTGTCATATATAACACTCACCTGCTATGTATAGAAAGGGAAGAATTGCAAAAAGAACTAAGCCTAAAGCAAAGTCATGCTCGTCGGTGAGCAATAAGCTTTTTGAAGTGTTAGAATTAGGTCTAATCACGTAAATCACATTCATACTCGTCGGTGATCCCACCATATGTCAACTTTGTTGGCTGAACAAATAGACTATATCTCTAGGGACAGTTTGTAAAGTAAATGAAAGGAAATTGAAATTCTAACTCTCTAGTAGACTAATATAGTAATACACCTTTTGTTGTCTACTTGTCTTGGTTATTTGTTGGGTAAATTGAGATATATTTTTTTCACGTCACCGTCTAAGCAATGAGAATCACTACTTAGGCATATGATAGTAGTCTAAAGAAGACATATGATCGATATTAATTTGTCATCTAATCGCTTATGGTCATGCAGTGTTTTGTGTTTCATTCATGTTAGTTGCTAGCTTAGGGGCTAAAAGGTTATTGTTTATATATAACACATAAAATAAAATAAAAACAGTAGTTATTACACAAATATTGTGTCTGGAAGTATATATGTACGTGACATGTTAAAAAATAAATTTCAACCACAACCTTAATTTATTACTTCATTTTCTTTGTTCTCCGCCGCGAAACAATGTTGTCTAGGGAGAGTGCATGGTTGTTGTGTCAGATGGGGGTCCGGTTTAGACAGTGCTTCGCCCATGTGCTATAATGCGATGTGAACAAGTCATGTGAGACTATATGAGGGGGTCACAACATATATAGGTATGGGACTGTGGGAAGCCGGAATATAACATTAATAATAGATCTAGAAGGATATATATGGAGACCAACCATATAGTGTGTGTCTCTAAGTTCTAATAGAAACATGGCACCTTTTGGTTTCAGCTAGAAATATTGCAACAGCCATGAAGGGACAAGCTCACAAAAAGTTCAATAGCTAGCCCTCTCCCTTTGCATGACTTTTGCTATTTTTGTTTTCCTCTATAATTGGTTTGACTAGCATTGCAACTGTATTTGAGATCACCTTTCCTTTATATGCTATTCATAGTTCATAATAATGACATTTTAAACTTAATTTAGCTTCCATGTTTGTTCAAATTTGAAACAATAATATATATGTAGGACTCTACCCCATCATATGTAAGATAATTGTGATGACTAATTAAGTTAATAGAATGGTAACATGGAATGGATTGTTCATGTGTGTACGTGGAAGAATTGATTGGTGAGTAAATCGACTTGCGGCCTCCCCACATGAAGAATTTAAGCAAGATTTCTCTGTCTCCCCTCTCTTGAAGAAGTGGTAACTGAATTGCTGATCTCAAATTATTCCCACTTACGCTTACTTTGTAGATGTAAGAGATTGTATTAAATTTTTTTTATAAGAAAAAAAAGGCTTAATAAGTTGGAATTAAGCAGAGTAGTTAAATTTAATTAGATCACGCAAGTTGCTAAATGTCAATATATATAAGTTGGAATTAAGCAGAGTAGTTATTAAATTAGTTATAAATTAATCAAAAACCATTAATTATTAAAAATTATTAAAAACCCTAATCCTCTACAGCATTTTATTCCTCTTCTCCTCTACAAACGCCTCAATTGATAGAGATGGCTCTATCAATGCACATGGTTTCTTCAATAACAACGCCACATTAGGAATAATAATATTGAATCAAATAGGTTTGATAATTTTGGAACCAATATTAGCTCACAGGTTTGCCCTTGGTCCAAGAAGCTCAATTCTTTTTTAATCTTATAGTTAAGAGCATGTCCTATTTTGGACCATCATTTCATCGGAATGGACCATTTGTGTCATCAGATTGGACTATTTTGAACAGCTCTATAATTAGGCTGGCTCCAACGACTAATGACTAAATATGTCATCTTGCATTATTTAGTAATAGTATCCCAAATCTTGTGATAGTGTAACAAATCTTTAAAAAAATTGTCTCTAATAATTAGATAATAAATTTTCATTAGAAAACCTTAATCTTCAATTGAAATTGAATAAAAGTTATAGAAATAAACATAAAGTTTTGATTGAAATTGTTCAGAGAAAAAGTCCATAGCTAGCTAGTGATATTTATGAAACTAATTTGGTGTTTTAAAATTTAAATTGATATGCTTAATTTATTTATTATTAGTAACCAAGAAAAAAGAAACATATACTAAATAGTTCAAAACTCTTCTAGTTTATCCAAGGGGCGTGGAGTGAATAAATTAATCAGCATCCAGGATATCTGGGAAACTATAAAATAAATATCGATCTGTAAATAGTAAATACTCTTACGTACTCAATCAAATAAAACTCATGAACTAACATTTAAACCCTTATAAATAACATAAAACACCAACTGTACAACTACTACAATATGTATAATATATATATATAAAACGGAATTTCTATATAAATTATTGAATTAATAATGAAAAGTATGATAGGATTTTAGGACTTTGCTAGGTTTTGTCGTAGGAAATCCGGGTATAAACAAAGGAATAACATCACGAAAGCTGGATTGTTTGGTTATGAACAGGCACGTAATCAGAAATCACGTACTAGTTTTGGTCTTTATCAAACACAAAATAAAGAGGGACAAAGAAAGGTGGGTACACCTTTCAACTGTTAGGCAGTCCAAATTCTTAGTCTCAAAAGTGACGTCTCAATGTCGGATTTTGTTTTCTAAAGCAATTCAAACTTGCCAAAAGAAATTTACCTTTTGAAACCCTTTATTTAATTTGAAGATAGCTTCTTCCCATGAGTTAAACTTTACAAAAGGATTGTTACGGTGTATAAGATTTTATTATATTTAGATGAGTGTAAATAATTTATTTAATGGAAGAATCTATATTTGATTAAGTTGTGTAATGTTTTTTAAGTGAGTGATAATTATACATCGTGAATAAAATTATTCTTTTATCTAATCGATTAAAAAAAGTCGTGATTTCTGATTTAAGAAAAAAAAAACTAACTAACTCGTTGGTACTCTTGTGAAATTCAATTTACTCGAGTCTCGTGGATTACTCTTAAGACTCGTGGACTATAAAAAACTATCGAAGGCTTACAAACGTCCACGTCCCTCCCATGCATTAAAAATAGGAAAAAATCAATTGACACTCCAATGCCATTTTATTATAACATAAAGTTGAAATTGAAAGAGTGGTAAGAAAAAAAAATACATGAATAAAATAAGTAAATGACCTGAGTAAAAAATAAAATAAATAATAATTATTAATACTAAGGTATTTTTATATATTAAGACCTCTATATATTATTCATTTTAAAAAGATAGCAAATAGTCAATGTAAATTGGGTTAAGTAATTAAAATTTTGATATGAATTCTCATTTTTTTCTGTGTGAGTTTGAATCTTTATGATGTACGGTCCAATAGTATTACTCTTCTACCACTTTTCACATAAAAATAAAGGTGGAATAGTTGTATGGAAATACATATTTGGTTACTAGTTAGGGTAATTTAAAAGTATTTTTACTCTTTTTACAGAAAAAAAAGTATTTTTACTTTTAAAACAATTAATAAATTCTTTTTTCTTCGTTGTGTATATTGAAATTTAGAAATATGTATTGAAATTCTCAAAACTCATTCCCAAATTTTATCCAAATACTGTGTAACCTATGTTATAACTGTTACTATATATGCGTTTCACAAATTGGAAAATATATATGCATTGAAATTCCTAAAGTCACGTTCCCAAATGCGTTCCACAAGGTCCCTAGCGAATTGGCAACAGTAGTTTCTTTCTCACCTTCAATTGCCAATATTGAGAGAGTGATTTCAATCATGCATGCATGAGCACGATTTGATGAAGTGTGTGCTCCATGTTCACTTTCACCAAAACAACAGTCCCCGAATTAGAGTGAAGTCCGTTTTGTGCGGTACAGAGGCAACACACTCATCCGTGGTTAGGTCGACATATATATTCTGGAATTCCACAATTTTATTTTGGTGTACTCTGGAATTCCACAATAACCTGTTTATTTTAGTCCTTGTATCTAATTAAAGTATGTGTTTCAATTAATTTAATCATAAATATACGTGCATAACGTGACAAAATGATTTCTGACATAAAAGAAACATGCTTTGACACAATGTTTTTCAAGACTGTTATACATTTTAGGCTAAATTATTAATTCATTTGTCTGTTTAATTAATTAGTTTGTAAACAGCGTGTTTGGATTTGTGTTGGGATTTACCTTTTTTTTTGTAATAAGTTAAAGTTTAATTTGTAATAATGAATCAGGAGCTAACAAGAAATACTTGCTTCTCCAGCTTCTTACGCGTGTCCGATCGTTTATTGATGCAGACGCCAAATCAAACAGACAAAAAAATGATTTTAAATTAAATTAATTTCGCTTAAAACTAATTTATCTGATGTAACTTATTTTAGATGTTTTGATTCTAAAAACTAATAATAAAATTCAGTATAATCTTTTATCAAACGAAAAGGTTATGTAATTGCTTCAAAAACTCAATCAATTCTTAAACGTGAATCATGCTAAAATCACATTAATTGGTATTAACATCATTTTCTTTCTATTGCATCATGTTACTAGTTACATTATTAATTATCTCTTGTGTGTGATTTTCTAACATGCATGAGATATATATAGACTATAATTTTTAGTGTCCACAAAACATTTTTTCCTCTGTATAGTTCACATCAAACTGTTACAAAATACAAATAATTCTAAACTGTCAAAAAAAATCTAAAACTCAACACTTATATAAGCACATATCAATGTGTGCAACACTCGTGTATCTCTGACAAATTTATACAGCTTTAATTACGTGCAGAACAATATCGCATGTACGTTGATAGGTAGAATCAGTTTTTCCGTAATGATATGGGCGACTATAAATCAGGATTGAGGCTAACCAAAAGACTACTATCTGCAACATTATCTTCTAAGGTTAGAATCTCTGGTCAAACAAGAGTTCACATTTAGCATCCCATTATGTCGTTCGACATATCTCAAATAGGATTATTTTAAAAAATAAAAACAGTAAAAATAGAGAAAAATCAATGAAAGTACTTGAATATGTTCTTTATAGATGATAATTATCTTCAAGACCAACAATCTTATTAAGTTGAAGAGAATCGATAAAATACTTTTTGAACAATTACTTACTCATAATATAAAGTTTAGAACTTTAATTAAACTAAAATAATGTCAGATCATCTAATCGGTTATCAATTACTTGAATACAAGGAAGTAGAGTGAATTGAATAAAATGAAGGTGAGTTCATAGTCCCACACATGACAAATTCTGACAACGTCGTCACCAATGTGTTTCTTGCATCCCAGAGGTGCAACAGCGTGCGTGAAGTTGCGGTGCCCCCGTGGTGATTGGCGTGCCACTTCACCCCGAGATGTCGACGTCCACGTGGATTGGTCCTTTCCTTCCCTTCGCAAGGCAACTACGCGACAAAATCCAAAGAAGGCATTGCCATGAAGCATCAATATTAATGTATTAACACTAGTGTGTTGTGAAATTTGCTTTAGCCGGTTAGTCGGATGGGTTGTATTGGAATTTGGTGATATAATCTGATCCATTTTATTATTTGATTAGTTATGTAATTGATATGTGATAATCCCACTAAATTCAGTTGATTAGATTATTGGATCTCGATTGAATCGTTGAATTTGATAGATTTTATAATTTTTTTATAAAAAAAATTAGATATTTTTTAAAAAAATTGAATTTTGAATTATTATTAATTGTTATTTTAGATTTTTAAGTATGAATAAATTTTTTTTTACTCATATAATGTTAATTATATATTTATATATAATAGATATATATATAATTTTGAATTTTTAATATATATTGAATCAAACCGACTTAATTATTGACCCATCATGTTAGATCACTGATCTCATTATCTTGATTGGACCAATGACTGGACCAGATTTCGGAAATATGATTATCACCCTTTTCTTTCAACCTTCACTCTCACAATAATGCCACTTTCTTGTTGCCTAATTGATGCTCTTCCATGGCCTAGTGGCTTGCAACTGCGGAAGCACAATGCACCAGCTAGTTGCCATTATTAGTAGCTAAATGTCTATCTATCACTGTGAATTGAAATGTAGACTATACTGGAAAAATATTTCTATCGTATTTAAGTTTGTACTTGGACATTTCTGTGGATATATGGTAGGATCAAACTCTACATCATCTTTAGTTTTAATCGCCTAATTAAATTACAAACACGTTTCATCAATTTTGATTGATAAGAATTGTTGGATCAGATGTGATCATGTGAACCAATACCGATATACTATCACCTAATTAAATTTGAAACACGTTTCAGTTTTCATTGATGAGAATTGTTGGATCATGTGAACCAATACCGATATACTATCACCTAATTAAATTAATTTGAAACACGTTTCAGTTTTCATTGATGAGAATTGTTGGATCATATGTGAACCATTACCGATAAGGTCTGAATGAATAATTGAATCGAAATTAAGCTGCCTGAAATAAATGTAGCTTAGCATTTATATGTCTTGGTCTAATAATAAATACTCGGTCTAAAAGTGACATGTGAAACAAAGTAAATCAATGAGAGCTGGAGTGAAAGTTCAACTCCCGTAAAAATACAAACTATGATCAACCAACTATAAATTTTGATCTATAGTGGAAGTATTTCATTCAACAAGAATAAACTTAACAAGTTGCCACTAATTTCTTCTTCCAATAGTGATGAATATATGCATATTGAAACTTAATTAACAAAATCTCATAAGATTAATGATCACAAAAATAAGACAGTTTAACTATTTATATATGCATGGTGTGCAGGGATAAGAGTGTACAATAAGCTGTACGATATGATCTAACTAAAATTGGACTCCTCTTCCTACCTAGCTACGAAGCTAGAGCAAGTAATTAAAAAACTTTTGGTGATGAGAGATATATGCTATCAAGCTTGGAAATGAGCAAATCCATCGGGTTGTCTTCTAGAAGAGACAGTGTCTAAAAGGCGACGAAATGAACATAGGAAAACATGGTCTTGTACTCTTGTTGCACAAAAGTGAACGAGACAGAAGAAAAGTCTGACATCTTGGAAATTTGCAAACATTGAAGCTTGCATTCATGTTTGAGAAGAGAAAAAAGAATAGTACAATTGCAGGCAAACTTATATACATTATTATAGGGTTCATGAATTTTTGTTTTACTGTACCATTCCCCAAAGTAAATGTACCATTTTTGGGGTGAAAAAAAATTGGAGGACACCAAATATTTGCTAACATAAGAGAGGGTCGGAACAACACAGAAAGCAAAAATATAAGTATTACAGATAATACAATGTGATAAGAAACATGAAATAAAAGAAAAATAATAAATGTTGATGGACTATATAATATACAAACATGTTTATATATCATTGTCACTCTTTTTAGATTTCCATTTTATTTATCTATTCCTGTTTATTTTTAGACTTCTCATTTTTTCCATTTTACTTAGGTCTGGACATACTTTTTATTGTTTAATGCAGTGAATAATATCTAGTGACTAGCCATTAATAACATCTTTGTTGCTTAATTTTTTCTATCATTTAACTTCAAAACCTTTTTAACACCTAATCCTTCGCTTAATTAAATAATTGGACTTTCAAATGATTAGCAATTCCCATTGATATAGGGTGGCAGTTGGCACTTTAAGGGGTGCCATAAGACAACTAATATTAAAAAGGGAAGTAAAAAACTATTAGTTTAAGTTGAACTTCGATGTGGACTCCTATACGCCACTATATATAAATATATATAATAAGCTGCTATCTATCTATTCTTCATCCCATCAACCACTCATAACTTCCAATTTATTACGTAGTTAAGCTCTTCTTTGAGTAGCAAGGAAGAAAAACCTGAAGAAAACTCTACCCTCTTTGTTTAATGATTAACCTGCTCATTTCTTCCCGAGATTTTTCTTTCAAAATGAAGCCCTCTTTTGTGGTCTCTCTTCTGCTTTTGTCACTCCTCCTTGCAAAAACTCAAGGTAATTATAATTAGTTAAAACAATATTTTCAGCAGCAGTCCACTCAATTAGGCCTTCTTTTTGGATTTCTAATATTTCCTTCTTTATTGCAGGGATTCGTCTAGGGAAAGTGTCTTCAGCAGTTCAGCAACAGAAACATGTAGGTGATCCTTACTTTGTAGTTTTATCCATTCATCTCTTTAACAAACAACCTTCTTTCATGCTTTCATATTTCTATGGATGTTAATGTAAAAGTTCACTTCTTCTAACTACAGGATGGAGAAAGTACTTTGTTGAAAAGAAGTAACACTGATACTGAGGAAGCTTCTCTCTGCAAAGAAAATGCATGCACAGGTAGCCAGAAGAAGAGAGCCTCTAAAGTATTCAGAAAATCAAACAACCAGTTACCAAACATTCATGAAGATTACTATGGACCTAGACGGCATAGGCCTAGACACCATTAGTTTTTAAGCCCCCATTAGTTTTTTTTTTTCCTTTGTTTCTCCCCATAATACAAGCATGATTCACAGTCTTACAAAGTACTAGACCAAGTATTACTTAGTGCAAGTTGTCCTATAAACTCCAGATGGCTTCAAATTTTGTTGTTATGCATAAAAATTTCGCAAGGCTTCATTCTTGTTCACTTCATTTCTGGTTTAATTAAAACATAGCAAAATATAACAAATTTAATTAGTACCAACCCTCTTTTATATATACATAAATCTAATTAGTATTTAGCATATCTTGAATGTTCTTATGTTTGCTGCAGGAAACATAAAGAATAGGAAACTCGTTACCACTCCCATTTCTACAACCCAATCCCTCTCCAAGGTTGGTTTGAGAAAAAAAATAATCAAATTATACCATATATTATATTATTAGTCTTAACTTAAATGTAAACCTTGGAATTTATTTTTATTTTTTCCTCTTACTGATATTATGTGTTATGGACAGAATGTGGAAGAGTCCAAGGTTGACCCCTCGGTAAATGGCAATTCTAGAAATGTGAATACATTGAGCACTTCGAAGCACAAAGATGTCCCTGAGGAGCACTACGATGACCTTGTAGAGATAACTGAGATGGACTATTCTCCAGCAAAGAGAAAGCCTCCCATACATAACTGAGTCTAGGGATGATCAACTAGAAAAAAACTGACAAAGTTCCGTATATTAGGTCAATAAAATAATAGTAGACAGAGATGTTGGACAGCATTGCAGAAAATGCTGCAGTATTTTTGGCCTATGATTGATTTGTACATTATTATCCTATCACACCTTTTAATTGATTATGATATATATTTTGAAAACATACTATCTTGTAATTTGATGATTATACCGGGTTTGGGTGTTGAATTCTCGTAATTTTTACAATAATAAGTTAAAGGAAAAGGAAAGTATATAGTGACATAAGTGTTAACAATTTATATACCAACTACCAAGGTGTCTCTCTTTTAAGATATGGAAGAAGAAACAATCCAGGGACCAATGATTGCGAACGTACCATTTACTAGTTTTGTTCTTTTGTAGCTAAGAAAAGGCATATGTGTTCATCATGTGTTGCTTACTGAAAAATCTTCCCATAATTCAGTTCAAACTTCATGATCCATATGACATTCAGTCAGTCATCTCATTTAATTTATAATTACTAGGACGGAGAGGTATTCTGTGTCGCTTTACATATTTTAAATATAAAAAAGGATTTATAAATTAAAAAAACGAACAATTAGTTATTAGGAGAGATTAGTAGAAGTTTAAAAACTGATAAAGGATAAAATTTTATATGAAAATTATCTTAAACTAATCATCTTTTAATATGATTTGGCTCTTTTAAAATAAGAAAGGGTAAAGTAAGTAGCCTATAAAAAAGAATGTAAGTAAATCTAGTTATTAATAAGAAAATCAATTATGAATATTTTAACATATTCATTATTATTTTTTCACACATATACATGTAACATTGACGGTTAATTTTTTTATATCAATGATTGAAATTATTTACTTTATCTTCTAAAGTGAATTATTCACTAGACGAGACACGCCTCTTTTAAGCTAAGGACAACAAGAATTAAACTTTAAATTATTATAAAAATTATAAAATCAGGAATTTCATGTTAAAATTATTCTAAAAATGAGATTTTAAGATGAAAATGTATAAATAGTT
>PYAF01000424.1:436239-472664 GCA_007407185.1 Glycine tomentella
TAAAAATTATTAAACAAAATCAATCAATTTAATTAAAACCATTATGGATCTACATATTTAATTTCTCCCAAAATATAATATCATTTAAATATATATTGTTCCAAAATTAAAATAAAACACAACAAAGAGTAGAGGTCCATTGCAGCAACAAAGCTTCCAAAATGGAATTAATTCAGAAAGTCGTTGGCCAAGGTTCAACGTCGTCGAGAATGAGAAATGAGGGGGAGGGTTAGGGTTTCTGGATTTTATTATTATATATAAGGGTAAATTTGTAATTTAATTATGGCGGGGGCGGGGGCGGGGCGGGTATCATCAATACCAAACCCGTCCCCGTCCCCGAATTTTTGTCGCGGGGCGGGGGCGGGGCGGGTATCATCAATAACAAATTCGATTTTTCCCCATTAAAATCGGGGCGGGTTTTGACGGGTACCCACGGGCTCGGGTCTTGTTGCCATGCCTATGTGTAGCAAATTAGAGGGTTGTTATTGGTCCGACATCATTGCTATTAGGTACGACATCATTGAAGGCAAGTATATTTTTTAAAATTTATTGGTAGCGAGGGTATTTTTGCCATTTAAAATTTTGGAATGGTGTATTAGATTTTGGGATGGTGTATAAAGGCAATTCCATTAAGTTTTGGACTAATCTAATTCCTAGCCCACTTTAAAAAGCCCAGATATCTCAACAAAAGCAGCGTCTTCCCTCAACTCCGAGCGATTATTAGGGTTTTTGAGTGCGGCGATCCAAACACGCTCTGCAGCCTTCGCCGACAACTCCCTTCACCATGGCAGAACAGGTGCGCTTATTCTCCATATTTTCTCTTCCCTTTCTCCATTTCGTTTGATCAATACTCGTTAGACCTCGTTTGGATCTTCCGTTGATTTTTTCTTTTTTGTTTTCAATTGCATTTTGCAGACTGAGAAGGCTTTTCTGAAGCAACCAAAAGTGTTTCTCAGGTACTTAGTGTTCGAGAAAATGCTTCACTTTTTTTGTTTTTGTTTTTCCCATTGTGTTGTTTTGATGCTGAATCGTTTGTTGTTTTTGGTCCCTTTCGCAGCTCGAAGAAGACTGGGAAGGGAAAGAGACCTGGAAAAGGTGGGAACCGCTTTTGGAAGTCCATTGGGCTTGGATTTAAGACCCCCAGGGACGCCATCGAAGGTATCTCTCTCATTCACCACTTTCTCTTATAAAATATTTATTCTTTGCGATGTGAATCTATCAGGTTATTGTAGTGGGTATTTGTTTCTTATTATTATAGATGCTATAAATTTTGTTGACCTGCTGCGGTGTTTGTAAATTAGGTTATAGAAACTCACTTTCTGTATGAAGCCCTCTCTGAGTGTATGTTTCATATTCAAAAAGTTCACTCCCGGACATGCCCTTAGTGTTGTTAGTTTGTGGCTATTATCTGATAATTTGGGGTGCTTGTTTTATAATTGGCAATGGTTTTTAAACATGCATTTCAAATCCAAGTTAGAGACGTGCTTGGTGTGAATATATTAATTCACAGGATTCAAGTGTATATGCTTTTACTAATGTTTACTATCTAAATTATTATGGTGTTCTGTTGTGCGAGTATTGTTGGGAAATAATAATTGTAATCTAGATATCAGAAGAATACTATGCATTTGTCTATGTACTTTAAAATGCTATGTTTTTGTGAGTCTGATTGTTAAATCTCATGTCATTATCTTCATGTACTTTTGTCATTTCATATCAAATGACCTAGTTATTTCTCTCTGTTTGTGTATATGGTCATTTCTGCTTCTAATCCAGTTATTTTGATTTATTATTCCTTTTGAATACAGGAACCTATATTGACAAGAAGTGCCCCTTCACTGGCAATGTTTCCATCCGTGGCCGTATCTTGGCTGGAACATGTCACAGTGCTAAGATGAACAGGACTATTATTGTTAGGAGGAATTATCTCCATTTTATCAAGAAGTATCAGAGGTATTCTCCTGCCATCCTTTTAAGCCTTTTTTTTTTGTTTGGTATGTTTGGAGAAACATAATTATAATTTCATTTTTATTTTTTGTTCAGGTACGAGAAAAGGCACTCAAATATTCCTGCTCATATATCACCTGCCTTCCGTGTGAAGGAAGGGGATCACGTTATTATTGGTCAATGCAGGTGAGATTATAGAAACCTTTTTTGTGTATTAACCTGTAAATCTTGTATATTTAATGGTATAGATATCTGTTTGATTCTTATTTGTAACACTTCTGCAGGCCTCTCTCTAAGACAGTGAGGTTCAATGTGTTGAAAGTGATACCAGCTGGATCTTCTAGTGGTGCAAAGAAGGCTTTTACTGGAATGTGAGCTTCGATTTCCAGTTTTTATTGAAGAAAAATGTTATCTTGTGATTTAGTAGATCTGATTTCTTTTCTGGAATGTGACAAATATGAAAACCTTATCAATTTTGGATTTTCTTTGAGGTTTCGTTCTGGCTGTATGTTTAGGATTTTGTTATACATTATGGTTTTCGAATACTATTAGCCTTTTAATTTTTGAAACTATGCAGACTCGTCATTTGCTTTACCATTAATATATTTAGTTTACTTGGGTTTCTAAAGTTTGGTAGAATTTGTTTTAAACTGAGATTGAAAGTTGTGCCCATTGGAAATTACGAAAATTAGTTTTTTAACTCAAAGCAGTATATATTGAATTTGTTCCTTGAACATAATGTATGAATTTAAAAATAATGTATGCAGAGGGACAAAAAAATAATCAGTCATTAAAACGGTTCGTCGAGATATGTAATCCATTAATAATCCAACCCAAAACTTCGCAAGCCCATGCGATTCACTTTTCTGGGTATAATATGTGAATACTGGCTAGGATTGCTGGTGAATTTATCCCATTGGTCTCGTGTGATAACAGTAGTGTTTTATATGATGGAATTCCTCTATGTGCACATCATGTATCTATCATAATACGCTCACGGCCAAAACAACCTCGTGGTTAAAACTGTTTAGTGTTAAATGGGTTTTCTATTTTACAACCTGTCTAGTATGATTTTTTATAACTAGTTGCTAGTGTTTTAAAAATTGACAATGTTTTAAAATTGGTTTGCTGTATATAAGTACCAACCTTTCTGAAATGAAATAACAAGTTGTATAATATCAAGTTAAGTACAGGACCACAAGATGCAGCAATAAGAAAGAAAAAACCACAAGAAGCGACAATAAAAACTTGGATCTCAACACAAGGTTCAATTCAATAAGAACAGAACAACAACTTACTCCATCAGTCCGTCATAACCTGTGCTCTACCAAAAGATTGGAAACTTTAATCATGGGCACCCACTTATCCCAAAAAAAAAAAGAAAGAAAAAACCAATGAAGTGCAGCACGAACCACATGTTATCAAATAGGTATTTAAGTCCAGCAATTAAGACAAACAATCTAAGACTTTTCAAAAAATACTTATTATAAGATTATTGAAGCAATGAAGGCAAACAGAAAAAATAATGTCTTATAAGATTTTTTTTAACTCTTGCCCAGTTTGGACAATGACTCTAAAGATATTGACAATTATCATAAAACACCATATATAACATTATGGTAAACTTATAAGGCGAAGCTACTGTAGAGCTGAAGTCTGAACAGTGAACAATTTCTTGTTGCAGTGAGTTAATTGGAAGGGTATCAAAATAATAGTATACAACACATAATACAGCACATAAATACAGCTCAAGGTTGGCCAGAGACTTGGAGGTTGCGACGAGACCTGGAGCCGCTGTGGCGCGACGCACTCTGCAATGCGGATGGAGGTGGTCACGACGAGGCCTAAATGCTTGGATGGAGGTGGTCGCGATGATGGTTCCAGACTTCCAATGGAGAGCTGCTGTGCCTGTGTTGCTGCGGTGCTGCGTTTTGTGCGTTTGAGTTGGAGAAGATTGAAAATGAAAACCTAAACCCCAAGTTCCAAACAATGTGGTTCTGTGAATCAAGGAAAAGTATGTTGACCCGGTCCGGATTGACAGATTGGCGGGTCACCAATAACCCGGCCGGGTCGTACGGGTCAAAATGGTTTATTGACATGAACGATCGGATTATGCACCCGACCCGGACCAGTCCCTGGTTTCCGGTCAGACCGGCCGGATCGGTCCAAGTCTTCAAACAGTAGTAGTTGCCCCAATTTTTATTTTATTTTTTTATATTGAAAGGGGCCAAAGGCCCAAAAGAAGGCTAGAAAGCAGTTACACGAGGGAAAGAAATCCCAACAACATCACCAATTTAAATTGCTGCAACATAGAAGGTTGCTGCTAAAAAAAAACAGTAGTCTTCCTCCATACCAAACGCATAGTCCGCAAGAATATCCACACACCCATTACCCTCTCTGAAGAGATGAACAAGTCTAATATGAGGATGCTAGTCATTAAGTGGTGAATCTGTAACGCCAATCTCCAACCAACAGAATTCCCCACTTTGTCGCCATTTATAGCTTTTGCAACAGCTTGAGAATCTACCTGAATAATAACCTTATCAATCTCTTTCTGAAGAACAAACTTGAGCCCTTGAAAAACCCTCCACAACTCTGCGACAAAGACACTTCCTCCCTAAGTTTCTGAAAAAATGCCAAATCCACTTTCCATTTATATCCCTCAAGCCCACCACAACAAGCAATACCTCCTTGCCCTTTGAAAGCTCCATTCGTGTTGAGACAATACCAGCCCTCCTCTGGAGGAATCCACTTTATGTGTCCACTAGATGGTTAGCTTTAGCCACCATTCCCTCTTGTTCTTGCTCAAAGAAATAAGCTCTTACCACCTACAAATAAAGGCCCAAGGTCTGAATGGTTTGATAAATTCCTCTTCATGGATGTGCTTGTTTCTCTAACTCCAAAGATAGTAACACGTCACAGCCCTTAATTCTTTCCAGGGATTTAAGTAATTATGCCCCACCTGATTTGCCAAAAAAATCACTCCTTGAACTAAAAGGGATAAAAAAAAAAAAAAAAAAGAAGCCAAAATTTCTCTGGCAAGAGAGCAATCCCTAAGCTCATGCAACATAGTTTCATCAACTTGCTGGCAATGATGACAAAATGGCTCGACGTTGCTCCATTTGGCAATTCTTCCAGCAGTCTGAAGTCTCCCATGCTTGACTAGCCACATAAAAGTTCGCACTAATCTGCAAATTCCAGATCTGATTCCAAAGAATCGTTAATTACCTCCGAGTTGTCATTCAATTTATGATAAACACTAGCCACTGAAAACTCTCCCAAACGATTTCCTGGCCAAAGGCGATAATATTGCTCTAATTTCCTACACAATTTCCCTTGGGAGGATGTTCCTCAGAAGCTTGAAATTCCAATCTCCACTATCATTCACTAAATCTGCAACTGAAGCTTGCTGTAACTCGGGGGATATGCTCAACATAATCAATTAACTTAATAGACTCATCCAACCATTTATCCCTCCACGTATTCATGTGTATATCCTTTTGGGCTTTGGTCCTTTCACCAATCATTGTTCACTTAACGTGTTCACCAATCCTTTGGTCCCACTATTTTAATAAATTCGCAATTTTAAGAAAATTTGCACATTTGGTCCAATTTTGAACTTTATCTATTTTCTATTTCTTTTATTTCTTCCATTATAATTAATTAAATTACTTTTTATAATACTTTAAATGAATATATTAGATTTAAAACTCAACTCAATCAAAATAAAATAAAAGAAATAAAACATAATCAAAATTGAGAATTTGACTAAAATTAAAAATGTTGTACAGTATAAGGATATAATGTCTCTATTTTGAAATAGAAAATTAAAATTGTAAATTTTTAAAAATAAAAGAATCAAATATCTCTATTTTAAAATGAGGGATCAAAATTACAAATTGAATAAAATAGATAAATTGAAATTACAATAAACCTTGATTTTGTCTATTTTTGGAGACGAATACATATTAAATAAGCTCAGACAAAATGAAAACTAAAACAGTTATAAATGTCTTGTAAACTTTAGAAGATAAAGGTTAATTAATCTATATCAACATTAATTCAACTTTTTAGGATTAATTCAACTTTTCTTGCCTCTATTAGATCTTTTGACTATGTACATTCAATACACGCATGTCAATATTATTAGACCCTGCCTGAAACCCACACTTATGTAATAAAGGGTGACGGCAGTAAATAAATACAGTCTTACTAATCCGTGGACTTATACACTAATTAAAGAATTAAAAAAATTAATATAAAATTAAAAGAAGTGAAAAAAATCATGGACAATACAATTTAGACCTTTAAATATTAGAATTCTATATCATTAATTTATTTTTCTCTCTTTCTTTCACCTCTTCATTTATCTATATATTATTAAAGTTTTTTAATTAGCTAGAACACTGATTAATATTTGTCATAAATATATTATAAAAATCAAGATATCAAATATTTTGTCAAAAAATTTTAACTCAATTAATTAATTATAAGTCTTTTGATATTTTTTATTCTCACGCATGAAAAGAAACACAAATTACAAAAGAGGAGTGATTTAGTTTTAGATATGAAAGTCAATTCAAATTACATAAAAAAATTAAATACTAGTTTGTTCAATTTCTTTTTTTAATTGATTTAGTGATTTAAAATAATTTAAATTGATTTATGAACACTCTTAATAAAGTATATATTTTAGCAAGACTTTTCATTTAATGAAATTTACATTAAATTTATCCTATCATAACCATTAACGAGTTGAGTGTGTTGGTAACTTTTTGGATTCGCATCAGTGAAAATCTTTGACTTGAGTCTCAATGGTTAATCCGTGATGTGTCTGAAACACTGGCAATATAGCATTATTGATCTGGTAGGAAATGGACCAAATTAAACTCATGCGATTGTGTTAGTTGATATGCCCACTGTTCGTGACAAGAAACCACTGTGTCGCCGTATGGTGCTCATAACAGCTTGGAGATGTACTAGATCAATAATGAAACTGTCACCTATGTGTCTGTGTCTACCATAGCTAGCTTGTGAGAACTGTTGTTGTCCCCACATCATTGTCACATAGTTGCTCTAATTGATACTATGACACCAAACTCTGGTCGGGAAATTTACCTTTTTTGTCTTGAACAAATTACCATGTTGGCTATAATTCATGTTTGATTTGTAATTGAAATTATTATTATATGTATTCTAATGTAATTAACGAATAAAAATAAAAATCTTGATTTTTTAAAAATTATTTTTACTTTAAATATATTTTTTTACCTGATTTTTAAACATATTTTCATATTGGAATACTTATTTTGCTGTTCAATTTTAAAATACTTTAATCCCTTTTGTTTGGTGTTGAGTTGAACTTATTTTTTAGTTTTTTTCTTTTTTGTTGCCATTTTGGTGTTGGCTATTAGCAATGAAAATATCTCACATCAAAAGAACCCTTATGAGGGGCATGGTCCGCATGGAACTTTTTAAGCCCTTCTACCACCGGTGGATCTATATGGCGTCTAGATGGGTAGATGTACCCCTCATTTTAATAAAATAATTAGTATTTATTTTAAAATATTATATTTTACATCTTATAATTTAATATTATGCACCTTCTAATTTTATATATTAGAATCTCCTTACTAGTTCAAATATAAGAATAAATAAATACATTATCTTATTTTAATAAGATGTAAAAAAATATTGCATCCCATAATTTTATATTTTAAATCTCCTAATTTTATGTATTTGAACTTTCTTATCAGTTCACATATAAGAATATATAAGAATAAATAAATGTACTTTCTTATTTTAATAAAATATAAATATTTATCTTAAAACTTTATATTTTATACTTTTTATCTTTATATTTAAATCCAATTATCTCATATCATAATTATTAATTTTTATTTTTTAAATAAATTATCCCACTAATCTAGGATGTTAAATTCGTGACTAGTTTTCTCCAAAATGTGAAGGGCACAAAACTTCAGGGAATACCATTGTCCCACGTCTTAGTCCAACATCTTCAGTTTTCCCATCAAGACGTGAGAGAGATTCTTATGCATTGCTAGTGTCATGACAACTTTATGGTGCAAAAGGGTTCCCTCGTTTTGGTAGCTTGACTTGACCATAAAGATTTATATGATGTATGAAAATAATGCCTTGTTGGAATCCCAGTAGCGGTAGCCACTAAATTTGTACTAAAAAGTCCATTCTCAGATTAAAAAAAAGTCATTTCACTTCGATTCCTTTCCTTTCTCTTATTTTAACTAATGATTAATTAAACTAGGACATTTATGAGAGATGGGGTGTGCCATACAGCACCCAAGCCTACAAAATCATAGGGCTATATTTAAAGGCTGTGCTGACTTGTTTGCACAACCAGGACCTCCTCCGTAGAAACTCGATTGAGAAATATAATGTGATTAATTTACTTATCGTGTTTCCATTGAATAAGTTCTTTATTAGCACTAACCAATAAAATTTGTAAAACTTTGCTTTCAATTCTTTTTCCTCACAATTGGTAATTATAGAATAAAGCAATATTCCATAGTCAACTTGTCTCTTAACTTATTATGTTACGTATTTCCAATAATTTATGATACACATATACTTCAAAACTAGTGATGTATTCCTATTGTATCCATATTTGATACTAATATTTGTATTATGAAATTGCATTCATATTTCGTACGTAACCATTTTTTCTTCTTCTATGTTGCGGATATCCATTACTTTCAAAGCTTTGTTGTTTTAAAAAGTTTAAGAAGCATGCAGATTTAAGAGCATGCTTAATTTGAGAAAACTACTAAAGTATTGTTTTATTTTAACTCTCTCTCTCTCTCTCATTTTTAAACCATTTCGTATTTATTAAATAATTTTTTTATTTCATTAAATAAATTTAATTGATCGGATCATTAGAATTTGTTGTGGAATAACACTACCGATACTTGATCTATATATACCCATAACAAGAAAAATAATTTTTACATAAAAAAAATAAATTTTCAAACAAAAAGTCCTAATACCCTCCCAAAAAAGAATAATCACACTCTTGCAATAGTTTTCTTCAAAATTATCACAAAGAATAACAAAATTTTGACGATAAATGTGTATTTGATGTAATATATTGCTATAGTCCTATCTAAACGCTTTAGGAAATTGTGTATCATATTGTACTATTACACGCATGAGTATCCGTGCAATAGCCAATTTTCCTTCTAGAATCATTCACCGGAAGAAAGAGAAGGGAAATAAGGGAGTTGCAACCAAATCAGTAAATATTTCAAGCACCAATGCATGCTATAGTTGATAAGTAAATCTTTTCTCAAGAAAGGTATATGAATGCATCTCAACTATTCAAAGACTTTATTTGCTTCTTCTTTTTTTTTTTTTTTACCTTTTCCAAGATTATATTATAGATGACATCTCTAGAATGTTATCTCTCTAACATTTTTATTTTTGACTTTCCAATAATTCTTACATTATAATAATTCACGTGATGACATTTCACTTAACGTTTTTGTTAGTTAGAACTTTTTACCGATCAAAACTCTTCATAGATAACCATTTTTTAGACCTCAAAAATCATTTCCGTCTACTTTCTGCATCAATGACTGACCTCACAAATCAAGAAAGACTTTTAAACATGCTTTGTCCTCATTCACACGCTTTCTAGGAAACTTCTCAGAATGTCACTCATCTCATAACTATTCTAAGCCAAACATGCTTAACCGTGAAGTTCTTAAGTAATAAGCTACTGAAAAGTAGATGTACGCGAAGAGAAGTCTATTCTGATACCATTTGTAACATTTCTGATTTTTTATTTCTCGGCAGCACTTTACTCAATATCCTTGTTGGTCAAAATCCTTCATAGGTAGCCTTTTACGATACCTCAAAAATCAGCTATGTCTGCTTCAAGGATCAATGACTGACCCACAAACCAACACAAGACTTTTTAGTTTATTTTGTCCTCACTCACACGATTGCTAAGAAACTTCTCAGAAGATCATTCATCTCATAACTATTCCAAGTCAAGCACACTTAACTGTTGAGTTCTTATATGATAGGCTGTTGAAAAGTAGATGTATCTTGTTGGTATAGGTAGTACCAATTAATTCCTTTTAATTTATCCTCAATTGTATAGTTTCATATCAGTACAACCTTTGAATACCTTTCATTTTGGTGTGATTCGATCAGGGTGTTATAATCTTCTTTATACTATGATGAGAATTTTTTTTTAGTTAAATCCATGTTTTTCGAATATAGCTAGAAAATACAATACTTTTGCTTCTTTCTTAAATTATAACTGAAGATCACCATATACCAGTTAGGAGAGGATCATACCAACAATTGCTCGCGTTGAATATTTTAATAAAATAATAAGGTTGGTTTCAAAGTAGTTTAGCAAGTAGAAAAGATATTATTAAATAGTATTAGTATGAAACCAAGTCTAAAAGTTATAAATGGCTAATTGAACAAAGAGGAGGGGAGACCTTATTCGTTTTCTTCCTACATTGGACTTTGACCCCTAATAGCCAAAACCCATCTACTTAACTCTCTAGAAGTTTATTTAGTTATATGAATGCCGTCCTCAAAGTAAATAGTCTTGAAAGAATTTCTTGCAACTACTTATTATGAGTGTTAATACTTTACACACCACTATGATTGGTTACAACCATGGTTGTTAAAATCGCGATTTAAATCGTAAAATTGTCCAATTCTACGAGTCTACCACCCCTCCGCGAGTTAAATCAGAAGCAAACTCGGTTTTGGAGTAGAATCGCCCGATTCCAAGCAGAATCGTGAGTTCGAGTGCGAGTTGGCCAATCCAGATGATTGTAAGACGACGTCGTTTCAAGCGTTCCTCGCGTTTCTCATGTTCCTGTTCGGATACAGCAATTGATGATATTAGATGCTCCAATATAGCATAGGTTGAAGAGATGCACCGCAAAAATGGAAGAAGAAGGCAAGAAAAGATTGAAGCAGAAGAATTGGAGCAGAACAAGCAGATGCAGCGCATAGCCGAGGAAGAAGAAGGGAGAGAACGAGGATGAGCGGAAAGTTAAGGGAGAAATTAGTTTTTTTTTCGTATTGGGCCAAATCCATTACTTATTTACTTTATGCTCCCCTTTTTGATTAATATACACCTATTTGGCTCATTTTTTTAATTAAAATTGGGCTAATAATTACTATTTACACTCTTTTTTTATTAATACACTTTTTTATTTATATATAGATAATTTATTTATTTTTTTGTCTGAAGTAAACTCTTACGATTCTACGATTCGATTCTACGTGGAATCGCGATTCTGACAACCATGGTTACAACAATTTTCTTTTCTCTTTTTAAGAAAAATATCCTCTGAACTTAATATGTCTATATAGTATAACCTTTTTCATTAAGTTACGTGGCCTTTTAACATTTTATTTTATTTTATTTCGTTCAAACATAATTATATAATTTTAATTAATTTCAGTTAACAATACTGGGATTAATGAATTTAGAGATGAAATAAATTCCTTCTCTAACAGTGATGAAGTTTGCAATGAATCATACATCGTGTGACGAGGTTAAATATATGTCAGTTAACAACGGCTTTAGTGACGGAAAATATTTCTCTCTAAATATTCCGTCACAAATTTATAACCGAGTAAAACATTTTTTGTGGGTGTGATTTTTGGGTTGAAATTTTTATTTCTCTAAAAACGTTTCACAAAATAAATAACACATATTTAGCTAGGAATTTCGAGACAATGATTCCCTTCCTAATTTATCTGTCACAAATTTTGCGATCAAATTTGACATTTTAATGATTTTTTCTTTTCCTAATTTTTGTGACAAATTTAAATTAATTAATTAGTAAGGGAATTGTTTGGTCAGTAATATTATTTTGAAATAAAAAATTACATTTTAAAGTTAAATATGTTTTTATTTTTAGATTTTAAATTATATAGAAATTATTAATTACTATATTTTTTACATTTTTTCTATCAATTTGAGATATATTTATATGAAAACAAAGGTTGGTTATTTTAATTAAATACTTATATGACAAAACATAACATTAACTTTGAAAAATAAAATGAAAACTAAAAATATTTACAAATTTAAGAATTAAAATAATTTTTTTAGGATTTATAAATAAATTCTAAAAATTGATAAAAAAAAAAACCACAACTTAAAAGTGATCTCAAAGTCTCGTCCTTTTCATCTCCAAAAAAAATAAGTACGATATCAAATAGGATTAATAAATAAATTCTAAAAATAAAATAAAAAGTATAACTTAAAAATGATCTTAAAGTCAAATAGTTATTCTACAAAATAAACGTGAATAAATTAAATTATTTTTTTTATCACTAAGACATTGGTGTGAAAGTATCCATCAGTTTTTACTGATAATTACAAACAACTTTTTGATAATTAAATTGTTTTTTACTAATTTAATGTTTTAGTAAATAATGATTAACTAATTACATTGTTGAAAACAACTTGTATAAAAAATCATCTCGTTCAATCGATGAGCTGTTTAAATAATCACTCCAAGCAAAAATTGATGTATCTTAATTCAGATATTCTTTTAATAATTTTTAAAAATTTAAAAGTCCTTTAATTGTTCAGAATTTTAAAATTTATATCACTTTAATTTAATCCAATTTAATAAAAAAAATATACATAATTAATAATAAAAATATTTAGTAATTTATTTACTTATATTTATGAATTTTAATTAAATTAAGAAACGAAAAGAAAAATGGATAGAACCGTTTCCTAGTAAGTTTTTCTGTTGCATTTTAGATTTTACATAACATAGAAGACTTTAATTATTCCCAATTAATACGGTTGGCAGAGGGTGAATGTGTACTAGCAAACAAGGACTACCGACATCTCTAGCTGGCATAAAATGATTCTATTGAAGATAATTAATAATCGTGAAAGGAAAAACAAATTAATTTTAAGTTTAGTTTTAATTCATTTATTTTTAAATAAATAAAACTGTTTTATGTAATGACCAACCTCTTTATTACGATATCACTAACTCTAGATCATGCAATTTTAATTTTAATATAAAAATTTCATTAATTTATTATGAAATTAGTATAAATTTTTTTCACAATAATATCATTCTTATGCACATGTATGCATACATTGAACCAGTACATATCATTTATATATCAAAACTTAATTTGATTTTATATATATTTACACCTGGAATCTTATATGACCAACAAAAAGAATCAAAGAATTAACTAAGAAAGAATTGATTAGCAAAACACAACTCTTTTCCAAAAAGAATTTCAACATCATTTCGTCGGCTTGGCGGTTCCAACAAAAAGAATCTTCCTCCAAGGTCACTTACTGCTGCTCATCTGCTCCCACAAACAAAAGTTCGCGATCATCACATGTACCAACCACACAGTACAACAAATGTAAGTGTGAGTTTATTATATAAAACCAACAAATATTATATAGCAGCAATTGGGAAGGAAACAACATTACCCACCACAATCATTAACAAAAATCCATAATTTTAATACACACTCAACAAACCAATCATCCAATGCATTTCACAACTCAAACAATCATGCATAGAATGATGCATGCACCTGACTCATCTATCAACATGCAATGTGGTACCATATCCCGGAAATAACCTCTCACAGGAAAAATGATTCATCACCTATCAGGGCCACCCTGTCGTGCACTGGTCATTCCCCCACTCGGTGATCAGCCAGCGTTGCTAGGAAATTTCAAACCTAATGACCCCTTAGTACCTGCGTTCTCAGCCCACTAAAACCCATAAATACGCGCATGCCTTCATTCTATTTCCATTCATGCAAATGAAGTATAAAACATGGGTATCATCAATGCATGACTCGGCTAGGAACAAATCCTTTCTCGCAAGGATAATCCGTCATGTACCCCCATGTTCATACATAACACACCATTATGGGCTCACCGATGCACTGGTCGTGACTAAGAATAAATTCATCCTCGCAAGGGTAACCAACCGGTCATTGCACCCCACGTGTACATACACAGCCTACAACCATGAGCACCATCAATGTATGACCTAGCTAGGAACAAATCCTTTCTCGCAAGGGTAACCCATCATACACCCCCATGTGTATCCATGTATATCCACATCACACAATGATAACCATGGACACCATCAATGCATGACTCGGCTAGGAACAAATTCTTCCTTGCAAGGGTAACCCGTCATGCACCCCCTATGGATATCAATATATATCACACAATAACATTGTTCACCTCAACATTATCTCTCATCAATGTCATTATCAACATCAACATCACATCATCTCATTTCAACATCATCAACCACATCAACATTATTTCATTTGTACATCATCAAATACAACATCATTATCTCATTCAATCATCATCATACATATCAATCTAATATCATTTCAACATTATCATGATGAACATCAATTTCATCTCATTTTCAACATTATCAGCCGCATCACAAACCACATAAACATCATCTCATTTCATTCACAATCCATATTACTACGAAACTGGTATTTTAAGAAAATTCTAAATTAAAAAGGAGGATTACGGTATAGAAAACAAACTTTCATGCTAATTTAAAACTTTAATAAAGAATTTAATAGAAGAACGCATTATAAAATTTTGGGTAAAGTCTCCTATATAATTAAGACTTTTCCAAAAAATCCAATCAATTACAACAACATTATTCACAGTTTATTAGTCAACAAGCAAATTTATCGCATCCCATTAGTTAAAAGCATCATTTGCATTGAAAATGAGCACACACAGGAACAAACACACATTACTCATAAATACACCATATCTCATTAGTTAAAAACTTAGTTTTTCTTGAAAAACCAGCACACAGCAGGGACAGACAGTTATCTTCATAGTTGGACTCCCTAGCCCCCAACTATGGTATCAAAATTATAGTCAAATAATTAACTCCTCTTACCTATCTATATCTCTCTGTAAGCTCTTTAGAATGTCATTTTGGGATCTCTCAAGTTCATGTACTTTGCCCCAAACGCGGAGCTCTATATACCAAATTGAAGATAATTTAATATAGATTTCATAAACAAGGCTAATGGTAGCGTTCGGGATCAAATACCAACTCAAATTTAAAAAGATACTAAAATGGTATTTTGGGAGTTCACATCAAAAGACATCATTTTGAAATTCCGATCACACCAAGGTGATCAGGGTTCAACAAGGATCACGAAAATAACATCAGTTTCATAAAAAAAAAATACTTTTACAACATCTCGTATTCCAAGGGATTTTTAAAGGAAGTGTAAAACTCCCAACAACGGTACCCAAAAACACAAGAGATACTAAGAGAAACTTAAACTAGCTAGAAGAAGACAAAGAAAATCAAGGTTACCTCAAAGAAACTAAGAAAGAAGGATTGGAGGCTCCGTTCTCTACCGAAGCTTTGAGAAGAGTTTCGAAGATTTCGCTCCAATTAAAGTGTTTCTCTCTGTATGGTGGTCTCGTGGCAAGCAACGGCGGTATGTGATGGTCATCGGTGGTCTTGGGTGGTGGAGAATGGTGGTGGGAGGTGGGTTGGTTGTTGGGAGGAAGAAGGAGACAGATTTTCGTGGTTTGGAACGCTACTACACTATTTATGACCGTCTTCACTAGCCCAGGCGAGCAAAAGTACCTGCAAAATTCGCTTGGACGAGTTGACTAGATTCTAGAATTACTGCTTCAGTGAAAAATTAATTTCTCACGCTTCAAGTATTATTTTGACAATCCCAATGGTCAAAAGTTACATATGTGGGTTAAGAACCTACCTGTAAAATTTTAAGGAGATCCAACGTTTAATCAATCCAAAATGATGATTTTACTAAAATAATTTTTGGGATCAAATTCGAAATCACACAATTCAACGCAGCTCAAACAAACTTCGCATGACTTGACATCTACATCAAGTAATTGCACATGGATAATCCGCATAACATTTCAGCTAATCTAAATTAATCAAATAACACAAGAAATACATTAAATATCTACTTTCAGTTATCGAAATTTCAGGGCGTTACATTTTACATATAAAAAAATTTGTATAAAACTACAACTATTCTTTGTGTAAGACAATATTTCTCAAATAAGATATAATTATTATCAACAATAAAAATCTTTCATCAAATATTAATATTAATGTAAATGTATATTTAAAACTCAAATTAAGATAAATTAAGCTAGAATAGTACCATATTAGTTTATTCAAGCACTCATTTGTCCTTGTTTACACAATTATTATTTTTATTATTATAGATAACACAATTATTCATTTACATATAAATATCACTTTTATTATTAGACTAAAAAATAATTGACATCATTTTTAATATTGTATATAATTAAATTATTTTTTAATTGTTTGTTTATCTTTTGCATATAAATCATGTTGTGTATGTAACATTTTTATAACATTTTTTTTACTTTTCCTATCAGATCATTTATCTTATTTCATATTTCTCTCTTCTTTTCTTATTTATCTCATAATTATAAAAGAATAATACAATCTTATTATACAAATATAATTTCTTTTTTATATACATGTGTCTTAAAATGCTTTTTCAAAATAAAAAATGATAATAAAATTTGTTTCCATCTTGATATATATATACACACACGTATGTATAAATAATATTTAAAAGTTCACATTTCAAAAACAAACCAAGTTATAAATGGCTTAATTTAACTGAATCGAAAGGGAAAATTTATCAATAATAAACTTAATGTCAGTAAACTATGATATTAAAAAGGTTTGACATCTAAAAACATTTTAAAAAGAAACTAAGAGATAAATGCCTAAATTTAACTGAATCTACAAATAATTAACTTTTGTGTATTTACATGGTTGTGTCATTGGATAAACAAATGGTTACACAATTTGAAAATACAATATAAACAATATAATTATAAATTTTAAATAAAACTACAAATAATCAACAGAATAACTAACAACTTCAACATAATTATAAATTCAAAATAAAGCTACAAATACAAATAATTAAAAAAAATAACAATTCTTAATAATCTTAATTGCAAATAGAAAACTGTTATTATCTTTTAATATTTTTGCTTGATAAGAATATTTAAAATATTGTGGTAAACTAGTCATAGTCAATTCACTCACTTGTATTTAATGATGTATGTATTCCAACTTCCCACACCAGGTTCCCTTATTTTCATGGAAATTATCTCTAGCAAGTTTGAGCTCTGAACACGCCATTAAGCAATAAGCACTAGTACTTCTGATGGCTAAATAAAAGCACAAAATTAATAGAAGCGGGTATGGAGAAAATTAAAGACATGAAATTCGGGTATAAATATCGCAGAAGATTTTCACATGGGATATTATGGGAGTGCAATAAAGGGCGAAAAAAGAGAGGGGGAAATTAATATTAATATATAAAAAAAGAAAACTAGGTGGGATGACAAGATGATAGATAAGCATAGAAAGGGACATCATAGAAGCTTATTTTTGTGAGCCAAAAACATAATAATTAATATCAAGAAATCACCTAATAAACTCAACCAACAATTTTGAACCACGCTTTCATAGAAAAATCAGGAACTTAACGGCTCCCGTCTTCTCTCCTTTCACACTGCTTTCCACTGACACCAAAATATATAAACACACAGCAACCCCATCATTGTCCCAACATATTCCAAGAATCTTCTCTCTCTCTTCTATCTCTTTGTGGTGTAAGCAGCAAAATTCCATCAAGTGTGATCTCTTAATATGTGGAGTTGTGTGTGGACTACTCTTACTTCATAATTTCCAAGCCTGCAAGTGCAAGTGCAAGTGCCAGTTGCTGAGTTGAACGTGCCACTTGACCACAAGTGTTTTTGTTGCCACCATGTGTGTGCAAGATGGTGAACAAGTTGGTGAAGATCATATAGAGAAGAACGTTGATAACAATAGGAGAGTTTCATGGCCTTTGCATTGTGATCTCTTGCATGCCCACATGGATAACAAGGAAAAAGACTCTTTTAGAACTCCCTCTGACCAGATCAGTGTTGTAAATTCATCTCCTGTAAGTAATTCCTTCCCCTCATCGTTCTCTTTCTTCTGTTCCTTTATGGGGTGTCTTTTTTTCTTTTTTCTTTTACTTTATGGTAGTTTTATTTGTAGGCCACTCTTTCAATTATGCTTCGGAGACTTACTTTAATTGCTATTGTTCATGAATCTTGTTCACTGTTTTTTATTTTAACCTTTTGTGAAGTCATGGATTCTTCTATAGTTGTATTTTTTTTTAAATTAGATTTTGGGTTGTGTCTGCCCATATGGCTGTTAATCGTTTGCTTGGATTCTTCTTGTGATTATCAAAGGGTGGCTGATGTTAGAATTGGTTGTGTCAGAAATTAGTTAGTTAGACTCCGGGGATGGAGATTAACTTTGTGTACTTGGTAACATCAATGTGGAAACTGATTGTGCTGTCAATTGAATCAGCTTGCATTGCTTGCGTGTAAATCACGATTGGTGTTTCTAAATGATTCTCATTTGTTAGCACAATTTGTTGATTCATAAAATTGAGTTTGGTGACTTTGTAGATATGACAGTAGTTACATCCTGCTGAAATTGACACCTGGTACAATTTCAGAATAATATTCGTGTTTGTGTACTTGAGAATACTCTTCTGTTTCTTACTTTTCATGTTTTTCTTGAGTTTGCTTAGCGTCTTCTGTTTGTTAACTTTATTTCTCTGCACAAGGCTCCTATCATCTTGGCTCATTTGCATTTTTCTTCTGTGGTACATTTTAGCTGGAAAGCATATGTGAGGATGCAGAAATTGTGGACAAAAAGCAGAACATGATGAACTTTGTCCCTACTCTTCGGTCTGGAGAGTGTTCTGATATTGGAGATCGCCCTTCCATGGAGGATACCCACATATGCATTGGAGACTTGGCAGAAAAAATTGGCAATAACGAACTTTGCAAGGAAGCTATTTCCTTTTATGGTGTAAGCTATCTAACCGATTATGCCATTCGCCTGGTGTCATAAATTTCATTTTATCCCATCCATCATATTATATTTGTAATAATAAACAGGAGAAAAAAATAGAACAGTCTTAGTCCACCCCTAAACAGTGAGCAGCAAGAAAGAAGAAAGTAGTCAACGATGGACAACTTAAAAAGAAAGGTCCAGCATCTTGTTGTGTTCACATAATCCAATGAGCTAGAAACTCAAGCCTCAAAAGTTTCCTCTCCCAAAAATTTTGCAAGCAAATTAACATATAATTGGATCTGTATAGAAACTAGACAATGACCAGATACTGTTATAAGTCGAAGTTAGGGATACTAAATACTTCAACCTGGTTTGCAAGATTCGGTGTTGAAAATGTTTCATTTTTTGAACTTTCTTAAAAGGTGACATTGTGGACTCTTTTTCATTGTCACCCCCCCTTCCTCCCCTTCAGAAATTTGTAATAGTATAGCCATTCTAAAGTCTAACTTGAAACTTGTGACTAATAAGTAAATTATATAAGCTATAGGAAAATTCACCTCAGAAGAGACTGAACATCTATTAGTCATTTTGAATAGGTGGATATGCATCCTATTAATCAGGATTTGACATGTAAAGAGAAAAATGGTTTGATGTGCAGGTATTTGATGGACATGGAGGGAAGAGCGCTGCACAATTTGTTCGTGATCATCTGCCACGGGTGATTGTTGAGGATGCTGACTTTCCTTTGGAATTAGAGAAGGTTGTCACAAGGTCATTTTTGGAGATCGATGCAGAGTTTGCAAGATCATGTTCTACCGAGTCTTCCCTGTCTTCTGGTACAACTGCACTGACTGCAATTATATTTGGAAGGTGAACATCTTTGCTGCTTTTCTGCCTTTGTAACACCATGTATAATTTTCACATGGTCGTATCCGTGAGGTGGTGGCACACTGATTTTGAAGTCAGATACAGTGCCTATATATCACACTATGCCTTCCCTTTCAGGATTTATTGTTCCCTTCTCTCCACCAATGTTGAAAGTTGCATAAATCTCTAATCATAGCAATTAGCTGAGTTATGTTGAATGGATATTCGATGAAAGTATTTCTATGTTCTAAATGAATGTCATTGTCTTGTATAGGTCTTTACTGGTTGCCAATGCTGGAGACTGCCGCGCTGTATTGTCCCGTGGTGGGGGGGCTATAGAAATGTCCAAAGATCACAGGCCATTGTGCATTAAAGAAAGGAAGAGGATTGAGTCTCTAGGTGGATACATAGACGACGGTTACCTGAACGGCCAGTTAGGTGTGACTCGCGCACTAGGCGACTGGCATCTTGAAGGAATGAAGGAAATGAATGGAAAGGGTGGACCATTGAGTGCTGAGCCGGAACTTAAATTGATGACATTGACAAAAGAAGATGAATTCTTGATAATTGGGAGTGATGGAATCTGGGATGTTTTTCGCAGCCAAAATGCCGTAGACTTTGCTCGAAGGAGGCTTCAAGAGCACAATGATGTGAAGCAGTGTTGCAAGGAGATAATAGGGGAAGCAATAAAGAGAGGAGCAACAGACAACTTGACAGTGGTGATGGTATGTTTTCACTCAGAACCACCACCTCCTATGGTTGTAGAAAGGCCTAGAGTCAGAAGAAGCATATCTGCTGAGGGGCTTCAAAATCTTAAGTGCTTGCTAGAAGGATAAAACATTCTTCTCTGCAACACAAATGATTCTTTTTTGAGGTGAGATTATGTACATATAAATTCATCCGTCACAGAAAATGTCATTCTACTTCCTCTTGTCGCTGATCCCTGAGAGGATGGAGTAAGGAACACACCAAGATGGCAAATTCAAATAATAGCATACCATCTTATAATTATTTTCCCCATTTCTAATGTCTTAATGGGAATGTGATAAAATTGAAGTATGTTATCTTGTAAAATGTAATTTATGCACACATGCAACATGGCACTGTTGTCCTCTTTGTGGATGGATTTTGTGTTTGTGAAAAGCAAACAAAATGATTTGTGAGTGAGGTACTCAAAATGAGAATTACACTATCTTGAAAAACATACACGTCAATACTGTTACAACCACTGTCTAAAGTAAGTTTTAACAAGAAATTTCCATTGCAAAGAAAAGGAATGCTAGACTATTAACTTATTCCAATAACCGTACAGTGTTTTACTCACAAAAGATGACACTCCTGTTGAGTAAACTATCAATTCACACCAATTAGACCACCTAAATTATTCCAAACCAGGGTGAACGAAATAAGACAAACCCCAGGATTGGAAAAGAGTAGCTGAACTCCATTGCATTGGCTTTAAACCATGAACATGATCACCCCTCTTATAATTTTGGATATTAAATGGTTTCTTGAAAACCATATGTCCATATATATGGAGATGGACTTCACAACACTTTACTACAAAGCTTCAGAAGCATCTATACATTTGCGCCCTTAATGGTTTTATTTGATCAAAATAAGTAGACATAAAATAATAAAGATGAAAATCTCAGGGCCATAATTGATGAGCGACATTCCTTATAACTCTAATGGTATCAAATGACCAACCAAAAAAGAGTAACGTAAAAAGGCATTAAAATACTACTCAAATTGCTTCTAATCATGGCAATATTTTATTATTTTTCAAAGTGCTCTTACGTATTATAAATGGAACCTAGATTTGACTCATTATATCCATCGTGATTAGATAATATAATTAAAATTAAAATTAAAAACACGTTTAGGCCTAACACGACGTGAAGATAACATATAAAGCAAGAGTGTCAGTGTCAACATAGAACGACGAAAGGACATGTCTATAATGTGAGAGAACCGTATTTAGGTAGGTGATTTATTTTCCAATAACAGGTGCAGAAACAGGCTACAATAAATATTAAAATAATACTTTCTTCCTGCTTCTCATTGCTGATAAAAGACTTTAAATGCACATACTAAAGCCTGAATTAACACAACGGTCAAATACAGCTAGCAGCCAGCTGTTAAAGTCCTAGAAGCTTCTTGGAAAGGAAAATACTAAATGTCAGTTCCAACGGTCCTATACTAACACCTTTTAAACATAGTCTCTCTTTTTACGGGCTTGTTCCCTGTTCGCTTGGGCCTATCAGTGCTAATAGGGTCCATTGGGCTCATAAAAGCTTTTCCGCAAATCTCCATAAACACAAGACACTTAAAACACAATAAAATTACAATATTTACTAAATCGGGGTCCCAGCCGCTGTTATCAAATGTTTTTTGCGGCTTCTGCATGGTTTTGTGGTTTGACTAACGTCCACAAGTAACTTCGTTGCAAACAGAATTTTGTTTAACCTATATAGTAATCATTCATACAATTTCGCGATTTATGGGGGAAAAATTAAAGAAAACATGTAAGTGCTACTACAAGATCAGTGCAGAATTATAGTACAAAAGCCGCCCCGTCCGGAATAAGTAGCTTTTTTCACAAAGAAGAGAAGGTAGTAGACTACTATCTCAATGGTATTGGAGCTTGCACCAGTATTGTGAAAAAGTGGAGCCAAATCCTGCCAACTCGTGAAACGGGAACAGCTTAAAGGCCCAAACTTCTGGGGGGTAAAAACGTGAAATGAAGATCAAATCGGACAGAATCTTTTTATACAGAATCACATCATCTGTTGATGAAGGTCTGCTGCCTGCTGTGCCAGTTCCACCATCATAGCCTCATCGAAGAACTTATTTATGCTCACATCCTCACTCATTCCCTGCAAGATTTAATGCAAGAGAAACGTGTATTAAATGATTTGCATTAGCAGTTATTTCACAAAAGGTTAAAGGATAAAGCAAGTCGTCGATTGCAAAGGCTTCAAAATATAAAATTCCATTGACAGAAAACCTGAGGAAAAACCTAAAATTAAAAATGGATTAAAATTGTATCATAAGTTAGTTAGTGCCGAGAGACAAGGAGGAAAAGGATTATACCTTTCTACGTCTTGTCTTCACCATAAACTCACGGGCAAGATGCTGAATAGGCGCTGGTTCAAGTGGGCGCAAAACAATGTTTTTATCCAGCGGATCTCCAGGAACAATAGCCCAATGATCAAAAACTGACATGCAAAATGCTTGACCTTGCGTATGATATCTCAAGTCTGTTTCAAATCCAAAAGATTCTATCACGGGCAAAAATGCCTGAGATAGGGGAAAAAGTCAGCAAACCAAACTTTTGATGCACACACTCAAGCTTATACTCAAAATATCTTCAAGACCATAGCAGTCTAAAGAGGCAACATGCATTAAAACATCTTATAGGTAAAAATTAGCCGCCAACCTTAACAATATAAGCTGGGGTGCCGGGCTGAGGAACATCAGCAGTAACATGTCCACGCCTTCGAGATAATACAGTGTAAATTGCAGATACACAATCTATTGGTGTTTGAATCTGATGCAAAGGCCAAAAGAATAACATTACCATCAAAGCAAGAATCAGGGAAATAGTAAAACTATTGTACTCAAGACTTGGTCTAAAATAATATTTTTTATCAGATTTGGCCATTATTACTTGTTAGTAAATAGTTTGTATGCAGATCCTTACATAATCATCAATTGGTCAAAATGTCAAAAGCCACAAATGATAAACAGCTTACAGCCATCATTATGGTTAGTAATGCATATACCTCCACATAGTATACTGGTTCCATAAGACGAGGAGTGGCCATGAGGAAAGCTGAATAGGCCACTCGTCGTGCTGTTGGAATGATCTGGCCAGACCCCCGATGAAGTGACTCTGTAGCAATCTTTGCATCAACAATCTTGAATTTAACATTTCTGATGGGCTCATCACAGAGAGGCCCTTCTCGTGCACCCCACTGAAATCTGACAAATGACAAAAAACCTCATAATCAATGTATAGTCAATTAATCAATGGATATGAAAATAGTTCAATGTACTGCATGGTTACCCCTGCACAATGGAATCCTTCACGGCATTCATTAGATCCTTGTTAACTTCAGTTGGAAGGGTGTCATCTAACAGAATATTGGGACCCTGCATTATACTTGCATATGTTACACAGAGAGCCAGGGAGACAGAAACAAATAGACCCATAAGAGAGAATTTACCTGCTTATCAGGGCCAAATGCCCAGATTGACCGTGCAGCAAGAAGATCCCAGTCATATTTAGTCTGGAAAAAGTCCCCTAGTTTCTTTTTACTCCAGTCAGTGCTAACAACACCATTCTCTATGTCCTCTGCAAGACCTCTTTCTAATGGCTCAGCAACCTAAAGAACAATCAAGGTTACTATGAGTGTCCGTGAACAATAAATCAGCCTTGGAAAACAAAAGACACTCTTAAACTAAGCCATATACCTACCATAGTTATTTTATTCTTCTTGTTTGGTGTTTCAGCAAAACATTTCATTGAGGAAGATTCAACAACAGTTTCACAAAATGAGACAACAGGATCTGCTACCTGAAAAAGCAAATGAAAGGATAGTCTTCAACAAAGGAACAACTTTACCTTTACATCAATGTCTAATCAAAAAGAGAACCAAAGTTAACGACAGAAATAGAATATCTGAGTAGGGAAAACAATAGAAAACCTTGACTTCTACTTCAGAATAGAGCTCTCTCAGGTCCTTCATAATTGAATCCAAGTACAGCTCACCAGTCCCTAAAATAGTGTGCTCCCCAGATTCCTCAACCTTAGTAACTGCAAGAGGATAACTCTTGCTTATTTTCCTCAGGCCCTCCACCATTTTTGGTAACTCACTTGGATTTAATGGCTCGGTAGCTGTTTTTACCACTGACAGTGTATTGAACTGAAGAGGCCGGAAAATATATACATCTTCATCATAATCCACATTACACAGAGTGGCAGTTTTCATGATTGAAGCATCCACACCTTCAATTAGAACCCAAGAGCCGGGAGGAGCCTCAGCTACTGGCATCCTATCACGAGCTTGATAAACCCACAACTTTGTTACTTCTTTTACAGTCATGTCCTCCTCATCATCCGGCGAGTATCCTTCTCCTAGAACCCGTACAGTCTGTCCTGTCTGTATCTTACCACTATAAACTCTACCAAAGGCATCAAACACACTGCAATCGGATTTTGGATACAATTTGGTCACATTAACCATTAGGGGGCCATAAGAATCACACTGTGCCATGGCTTTGTAAATGGATGAGTCTTTAGGACCAACATATATATGATCAACTTTCTTAATTGCAGCATCCCTCGGAGAAGGTATATGCTGAACAAGCATATCAGTGAAACCCGAAGCTGGACCAAAAACTGAGCTACATGCCAACCTTAGCAAAGGCCTAACATTTAATCTGTAGGCTGCGTTACTTAGAGTGACTCCAAGTTCAGCAAGTGTTGTCTCTACACTCTTTTTATGTTCCCCGATCACCTGGCTATATATCTTGTAAAGGGGCTCCAGCACAAACTCCACAAAAGATCGTTCCCCTCCACTGGCAGGGGGTTTCTTTTTGAAGGCTCTGGTATCTGGATGAAAATAATAATCTCCCCAAAGCCGAGAAGCAAATTTATTAGCCTCCAAAGGAATTCCATGCAGCTTCCCATACAACTTAGCAAATGACTGCAACGTAAAGGACCATCCAGCAGTAGCACTAGCAAAACAAACATTTCCAGCAACTGGATCCACAACTTGAACACCACCAGCAATTGAGGAGGCAGCAGATATGTGAGTATTAATAACTTCCAAAGTATGCCTTAGTTTATGATAAGCATCCTTCGGTGGCAACTTAAGCTCAGTTATAAGCCTGTCAACCTAAAGCCAAAACACAAAACAATAAGATTAAGATCACAACCTAAACTCTCCCTCAACGACGTCAAAAGCAAAGAAATCATTTACCTTATTAATTACAACAACAATCGGCAACCGCTCCTGAATTGCGTGACGTATCGCTCTCTCCGTGTTTACCTATAAACCACAACAAACTAAAAGCTCAATGGTTTTGCAGCTATAGCACAGTAACTAAGTAGTATTACAATCAAACAGATAGGTCATATCATATACATAACAGTTTCATTTTGACTCAATTACACTTTTGCTTTCTCTATTATTCTCATTTCACAAATTTGGTTCCTTCTCCCCAATTTTTTTTTACGACAACTTAATTCCTCTACTATTTTAACTGCGATTTTAGTCATCCGAACATGACGCTATTACATTGCCACATTCATTTTGATGTGATGTGATACTCTAGTAATACTAAGGTGAAACTCTATTGCATTGCCACATTCATGCTGATAAGTGATAAGATACTCTAATAGAGCGCGCTAACAAATAATGAGCCTTTCATTTAAGAGTAAACATTTATTATTAATACAATGCAATGCCAAAAAGTCTAAAGATGAAAAGAGGTCATAAGCAATACCATGACTCCTTCAGCAGCATCTACAATCAAGACAGCGCCATCAGCGAGCCGCAACGCCGCGGTCATCTCGTCGGAGAAGTTAACATGGCCAGGCGTGTCCATGATGTTACACAAATAGGACTTGGAATTGCTATCCTCCAGCACGAGCGACATGGGAACCGCCTTGATCGAAATCCTCCTCTCCTGTTCATCAATCCTGGTATCGGTATACCGCATGTGCTTCTCACTCTGCGAATCAAACGTGGACATGTGGTGCGTCTGCTCCACGAGCATGTCCATGAAGACCGTCTTCCCGTGCTGCAAGTGCCCCACAAGCGCCACGTTGCGAACCAAAGTAGGGTTTGACATGAGACCCAGGAGGAACTGAGAGGACACGTAGGTGGAGGAGTCCTTCACGCCCACTTCGAATTTTATGTTTCTAACGGGCTTTATGATGGGTTGCTCCAGGGGCTGTTCGTCCTCGTCCATGACTAGGGTTTCGACGTCCTCGCCGTACACCTCTTCTGCGGTGGGGTAGTACTTCTTGTCCTCTGCTAACACCACCTGGTTCTCCAGCTCGTCGGAGATTGTCGTCATCCACCCGTTGCTCGGGTCCTCGCCATCGGATTGGGCGGCGCCTCCGCCGTCGGATTGGTCTTCGGGATTGTCATCGGCGTCGGAGTCGCGGTCGGAGTCTTGGTCGGACTCGATCTCGGGGCCGATGTAGTTGCCGAACTCATCGTACAAGCTGTCGTCCATGGCGGAATGTGGAGTGTGGAGAGGAGAAGAGAGAGGGAGTGAGAGTGCGAGGGAATTGGTGTCACCGTCGTGTCGAACAGACGGAGATGGGGTTTTTCGGGTTTTAGGGTAACGATGGACGATAGTGGAGATGTGATTTCCAGTGGACTGGGCCTGGCCCGGCACAAATAAACACTTACGACCTAGAGAGAAAAAAGATACTTAATTTTCAATTTAGTTCCTAAATTATTTTAAAAAATTTAATTTGATTACCAAGTTTTTAAAAGATTTAATTGATTCTTGAGTTTTTTTTAAATGTATTAATTTGAAAATTTTTGTCTAATTAAGCTGACGTTGTTAGAATTGTGAATTTCAACGGCTTTTGTTTTCAAAAGTGACAGTTTTTAACTGACACCTTATTTATTATTATTTTTTTAAAAAATAAAACGATTCTCATTTGTTCTTCTTATTCACTTTCGGCTTCACACTCTACTTTGTTCCTAAGAGGCTTTTGCAAAGGAGGATTATGCATTGCAATGAGCCACTAGTTCTCGATTGTTTTCAATGTTGATCTTTGGCTCAAATCCGAACTTGTGGGAGTTGTTTGGGTGGGTTAAGGTGGTGGTCATGGAGTTGGTGTGGTAGGTGAAGGATGGGGTTGAAGCACTAGCGTTGGGGGCTAGATGGAGGCACGACTATGCGATGGTGACAAGTTTGTGGGCGAATTGGAAGGTAAAGGAGATCGGACTGCAGCTCAAGTTATGATTTCTTTGGAGAAGAAGTGTGTTGTGGTGGACCCTTCTGCATAGGAATATTGGTAATGGCATGGGTGTGGAGTTTAGTGTGATTGTTGCAATGTTGGTGAGGATTTGGGTGACCTAGGTGGGGGACAAGTTGACATAGTGAGTCGTAGCACTAATGGGAGGAGAAGGTTAAGGAGTGGCGAGGGAGAACATTTTAGTCATTCAAATTTTGATGCAGGTACCAAACAAAAAAAATGATTTTGAGGACTAAAATATATAAAATTTTATTTGAAGAACTAAAAAAAACTCCTAAATTGAGAGACAAAAACATAATTAAAATTATTAATAATTAGGATAAAATATATTTTTACCTCTTATTTTTTTATAGCTAAAATATATATTTTGTCCTCATAAAATTAAAAATGTACATATTCAAAATGTTTAGTATTTTTCTAACATTTAACAAACATCATTTTGTACCATTAAAATGTGTTTATTATAGATTAAAACAGTGAAACATACACATAAATTACCTCCTTTTATTTCTTATTCTAATAGCATACACACTAGAAAAAGCATAAGGGATACATGATTCGTAAATATAGGTAGTACTGAAACTACAGAGCTTTAGTGACAACCTAATTTTGTCCTTGTTGTGTTGTATAAAGGGTTCAGTCGAACCATAGAAAATTAAAAAGCACTCAACACTACATCATATATATGTAGGATAAGTATTCATAAGCTCCATATGCATTACATCAGCAATGGTGGTGGTGGTGTGGAGGCCCTAGAGGGTGACCGTGGACCAAGAGGTGGAGGTCTTGGTGGCCCAAGGAGGCGGAGGAGCATGCATAAGAGTTGTTACATGTAACACGTGTCATTAAAAGAAAACAACCCATACTAAAAGAATATAAAATCTCAAAATTATAATAATTTGAAAATACATCTTATATAATAAATAAAGACAAATAAGTAAGTCTTTACAAAAGTAAAAATATTATCCTCAAAATATGGACATCTAAATTAAATGAATATTAAAAACATAACAAAAGTGATTGCATCCGACGTCTTATTCTAAAGTACTAACCAAGCTAAAATAAATGTAACTAAGAAAACTATGTTTTCAAGTTTCCTCAAACTTAGCAACTTCTTCCTCGTGCTCTGAAAACAACACTTATAATGACATGACAATCTCAGTGAATAACTAACAAGAGTTCGCAAATAGTGTTGTTCTCAGTCGGCACGATAATCCAAAAAGTCAATCATGGTATCTGCAATGAATTTAATATAAGATCATATATGTATATATTTACACACCAATAAAAATCATATTAAACGATCACAATTCATGAATGTTAACGCCTTGGCAAGTGCACCAATTCGTCCAAGTAGTAATTAAAACAGGAAGTTCAAGTGTTGAGTCCATAAGGATTTTGACTGTACTCAAAGTTTGTATATTTCTAATTTTAAGCAAATTATGAATTAAATTTGATATTTGTATAATACTGATGTGAAAATATAAAATTCAACATAAATAAGGATAATTATGCAAAACACATTAAAGAGATAGAACACAAACCCTCGAAGGGGTGAGTTGTTGGTTGATGCCAAATTATGTGACATGTTGGATGCTTAACCTATTGAAACTTCTCTTCATACAATGTTTGATATTTTTCACCATTTAACGTTATTTCAAGTATTAACTTCATTTGCTAACCTATCCTAGTCATGATCCCTCGTGTGAAAGAGCCTAGATTATCTAATTTCACTCTCAATCCCTTAAGAGCTACATTAAACAATTAGCTTTAAGAATAAGGATGCATACTTAAGGCTAAATAATACCATTCTATCCCTAGACATGGATTACTTAGATATTTTTTTCAAGATCTTAGGGTGCAAACATTTTCCAATGAGTAAATCCTATAACATACATGTGCATGGGTGATCAAACCATAAACAAGACAATAAACTCATAAAAGAAGCAATAATAGTAAAATAACATTAAATGGATAGTGAGAATCATTGCATCAAGAGTTTTTGGTTGTTGAACTCCCAACAATGGATGGTTTAACCTTTTATTGTCATGAGAGGCTTACAAATACAAAAAGGAAACAAAAGGAATGGAAGAAAATGGAGGAAAGGGTCCCCAAGTGAGTGAGTTTTCTCTCTATTTTGTGTCCTAACCTTGTTTCTATCTGAATATCCCCTTTGGCACAGTGCTCCCCTTCTTTTTATCTTCAAAATGTTGCACAATCATTTTTCGACAATGACCGTGTGCTAAGCTTGTATGTGCGCGCTAAGTGCACATGCAAAGTCCAACTAGCTTAAGTGACCATGTGCTAAGCTGTCAGATGCGCGCTTAGTGCGCTTGCACGATACAACTAAACCTCTATATTGGCTCCTCGTGCTGCGCACTCTGCTTTAGTTCTTCAACATTTTCCAGACCTCCTGCTGTGTTAATTTTTACAAAAAAAAAAACAAAACACTGTAAATTTACTAATTTTAGCATCATCTGGATAAAAAACATAAGTTAAATTCCTAGCTTTTTAGCTCAAAAGAAGCGTTAAAAGAGAGAAAATTAGATAATTGCTATGTGATTTAAATATACAAATTACATATGCATAACAATTATAACAAAATTTTGAATAAATAAAATATTTAAATAAATGGAAACACCTTAGTGCATCCAAATAAATATAACAGATACAACTTAGTGATTTCCAAAACCACAAGACTCAATTCTTTGGTACTCGGAAGCAATGTAGATCTCAGATTCTTCAAGTGGTCTACAAGCTCATATTCCATGCAATGACGTCCCTCTGTCTTCTCCATCATACATTGAGGTATCCAAAATCTCTTTTTCATCCTAGATGAATGTATCTATAATAATTTCATTCTCATCCCAAATGGAGGTTTCTATCATATAATCTCATAATAAAATGTACATCATCATCCCTTCCTAGAAGGTGATGATTAACTCACAAAATTACAAGAATATCATTCTTAAAAAAACTACCAACAAACTCCCTAATTTCATGTATTCAATAATCATTTTCAAGATCACACCACAATAATAATAAAATCAACTAATAATAAGAAACCACACATATAACAACGATTATATAATAATATAATAACTAAGACATATAATATTTGCAATGGCTAGAACATAACACACATACATACAAATTGGTCTTGATCCTAAAGGTTAAATTATATATTCATTAATTCAATGATAAAGTCCTTTAGATAACATCATAAAGATTCTCAAGAATTCATACCATGGAGCTTTAAAAAAAAGTTGTTTTACTCACCTATTGAAGCAAGCAAATTGTGCTCTTTATTATTCTTCTTCTCCTTTACCAATTGTGTCGAAAGAATTTTTTCGCTTTCTTTCTTTTTCTTAGTCCTTGAGCATCTCACTAATATCAAGAAATATCATTTATGTGTGTGATTTTAAGAGAAAGAATTGTCTACCCTTATCTAAGAATTGTACATAACTTGAAATATATTTAACCGATCTTTCTTTATCTATTATTTTTATTATCTTTAATTATAACTATCTTTAACCAATCCAATATAGTATTATACTAACATATTTTCAAAATAACAATAACAATTTAATATTTTAAACCAATTTAATCTATTTTTTTCCCTTACTAAAAGATATATTTAGATATGCTTATCTAAATAATTATTAGATTGTTTTTGGAATGTTACATTACAACTTGGTGGTTTTTCATTCTTTAAGCATACATGACTCCTAGGTTCAAATGATCCTAATGTGTGTTTCATTAATTAAGCACACAAAACATGAAACAAGGCTTGCATTTTGGTCATCTTTAACCCCCGAATTTGATTATAACCCCCGATAATTTCTTAGCATTTTTCACACTAAAAATAACCTTTCAAAACACATAAAGATTAGAAAGATAATTTAAATTCAATTTCTGGCTTTAGTTTGAATTAAAAGACTCAAAAAACATAAAGTCCATATTCTAAAAATATCAAACTAAGCAAGCCAAAGACATAAACATCAATTTGATACCAAATGATAGACTAAATGTGAACATGTTAGAAATCAAATAAACATATTCAAATAAACTAAAAGAGGAAGTGCTGTTAGATAAAAAAATTAACCTCCAACCATTGCAAAGCTCACACGTACACAAATCAGTTCGATTTTGGCTGCTCTAAACCTTCATTGATTCAACAAGATGGTGTTTCGTTTATGAAGGAACAATAAGTTTAGTGACCCGATACAATGAACAAAATGTCTTATATAGAACTTTATCCATCATAAAGTTCAAAACATGGATATATATATATATATATATATATATATATGCAAGGACCATAAAATCTCATTATGTTAACATTGATTTGGGTTTGAATATAGGTTGAAAAATGGACTACACATTCGGAAACAATCTTTTTACATATATAAAAATAAGACTGCATACAATATTCTACCCTTGCTTAAGTATAGCGTGGAACATCCAGGCAATGAATACATAATTTTTTTTTAGTTTTCAGTCACTTAATGAAAAACAGAAAAAATATAATCCCTAAAACATCGATAACTGCCAACATCTAAAATATTGGTAACTCCCAACATTAATATATTTACAAGATACTTTATTATTAAAAAATGTTTTTTTGTTCACTAACAAGTATTTTTGGGATCATGTTTAGTGATATGAAAGAAAATTATATGGAACATGAATGTTATAATAGTGGGGTGGGGGGCACGACAAATATGTAATCAACCAGTCATTTAGAAATTATTAGTATCGTGTCCTTTGTCATGCTTTTGGAATCTCACTTTTACATACCCTTAAGTCAGTAAGGATTTGTTTGGGAGAGGGATTTTGGAGGGGAAGAGAGGAAATGGAAAGATTTATGTAGAGACATCTCCTTGTCTGGGAGTTTTAATTTTTGAGGGAAAGGATTTGAGGATTTTCAAAACTCCTCTGAAATCCTCCAAAGGCTTAAAATTGTTGTCCCCCCTATTTGGGGGGTTTTTAGAAGGAAAAGTAACTAAAATTATTATTATACCAGTCAGTGGTAATAAAATTACTATCCTATCCTAGTCAGTGTAAAATATATAATGTATTAATTTTTTAAATAAGGAAAAAATTGTAAAAATTTCTTATTAACTCTCTATTTACTTCTCTTAATATATTTTTAACTCCCAAACAAAGAGAAAGAAACTTCCCTTATTTTCCTCTCTTTCCTTTCCCTTGAAGCTCTTTCCTTCCTCTCCCCTCCTAACTCCTAAAAAAAGCCTAAAAAGTCTAGAAGTAAAGAAAATTGAAGAGGATATATACTATTATACTTCCTTATATACCCTATGTTCATTGTCTGGTGCAACTCTTGTGCTTAACGGCTTCTGGAATCTAACTCTATTCTTTCTTGATCTCCATGTTTTCTTTTTTACTGGATTTTCATGGGTTATACTATGATATTTTTGGGATTCTATTACTAGTCTACCAAGCATTGCAGGTGTATGACTCGTGCCTCTTATTGGGCCTATTTATTTATTTGGTCGTCACGGGCTCAAGTTTTTGAACTTGTTTAAGTGTTGGGTCAATCTGGATCACTAATGGTTTTTTTTTTTTTTTCTGTACTTCCCAAATTATTTCTTGCACTTCTCAAATTGTTTCCGGAATGATTATTCTAAAACAATCCGGAAACTGCAAGAAGCAATTTAATTTCGGAAAAAATATGAAAAGTGCCGGAAGCAATAAAGGGAGTGCAGAAAACAATTGCCAGCACTAATATACTGAAGGACAAAGGCACCAAACTAAAGCAGGAAGATGATCTACATTAATTATAAGATTGATTCATACGATTATAATGCATAAAAAAAAGATTGATTCATAAATTAGGTATTAATATTTAATATCTTTGCTCGGTCAAAGTGATTAACAATAATAATAAGTGCACAATGAAATATAGGTGTTGAATTTTAAACGCAAAACTTATGTCTAATTTTTTAGATGTTTTTAACATTGCTTTACACTAAAAAAAAAAATGATTTCTTCAGTAAAAAATAATTGATTTCTATTGATAAAGGTCAATGACAACTCTATCAAAGACCCAATGGGCTATACACCTTAAACGTTCTGGTAGGCCTAGGTTTGTTCCAATATTTAAGCCCATGATGCATTTGAATATACCCCTCCCCTCCTTTTATTCCATTGAGAATTATTTTCAAAGAATGTGTCTTTAGATAAACTGTTGACACAGAAGTAATCACGTATGGATCAATTTCATTCAAATAATATTATATAGATGCATTTTATCTGTATACCAGTAAAAAAAAAAATCCAACTAATTTTATTTTTTTACGTTTTTATATACACATACGTAACTTTTTAAAGATAAAAAAATGTCACCAATAAAACATTCTAGCTCGTAGACCATCCTTCCAGACCCTCCTCGTACAAATTGAGCCGTGAAACATTTCATGTCAAGAAAGAACCGTGGAAAAGTAAAAATATTTGGAAAAGAAAACAGAGGTGATTCAGGTTACACGTTTCTTGAATAAAAGGAAATGTGACGTTGTGCCCAATTTCAATTCAAATAAAGTAACGACCAAAAGCTTTTTTATGGTTAAAAGAAGAAACGGACAAGTATTTTTGTAGACAAAGTCAATGGTGTACCGTATACAACAATATCTGTTTTACGCCAAGTGTAAGGGATAAGGAGTTGTTGTTTTTCTTTAATGTTTTGTTTGGGAGTTAGGAGGGGAATAGAAGGAAAGAGATTTAAGGGAAAGGGAGGGAAAAGAAGGAAAATGAGGGAAGTTCCTACCTTCTTGTTTGGGGAGTTAAAAATATATTTAGAGAGGGAAATAGAGAGTTAATAAGATACTTTTACAATTTTGTCCTTGAATTATGATTAAGTGTTTTGAATTTTGACATTTTATTAACACTGGTTGGGTATGATAGTAATTTTATTAACACTGACTTGGGTAGGATAGTAATTTAATTACTTTTCTTTCTAAAACCCCCAAATTGGGGGAACAATAATTTTTAGGCTTTGGAGAATTTTAGAGGAGTTTTAAAAACCCTCGATTCCTTTCCCTTAAAAATTAAAACTCCCAAACAAGAAAATGTCTTTACCTAAACCTTTTCCTTCCCTTCCTTCCCCTCTAAATTCCATCTCCCAAACAAAGCCTAACTAACTTAAATCTGATTGAAGTTAACAATCTGTGTTTTGATCGCTGTGGCAATCATTATGCTCTATTATCATCGATCTCTCATTATTATTGCCCACTACATCTATAACCTTATTACACAAAAGAAAACAAAAAACACAGGAGAATTTTACTTGGTATGAGCTGTTATGGATTTGGCTTTATGATTCTCCAAACTCTCTTATTCTAATATCTTTTGGCCATTTCTATTTTCCTTTTAGTTTCAAGCCAAATATGTTCAAACTTAAAAACACCTAATCCGTTACTTTATTATTATATAACTCATTAAATGCAAAATTTCTTTTGGGAGGCTCTAAACGTACATATAGTTAAATTAATTTATATTAATACTTTGCTAGCAATTTTTTAGTTATATATATTGTTTGTTAATATATAGAACTTTATATTGTTTATTAAACAAACAAGAAATCATGTTAAAAATAATTTTTAACATAATTATCATAAAAATTAATAAACTTATTATATATGACAATATGTAATTAGATATTTATATAAAAATCTTTTATATTATCTATGTATTTAAATTGATTTTTCCTTATTTTTGTTTTCTCAGTTTAACTCAAGTGTTATTATTATTTATTTTCAAGTTAAATTTCAATTAGTAAAGGAAAAAATATTTTTAATTATAATTTAACCGGTGTTAGAGTGATTGAGTTTAATCAATAATCTTAAATTTAAATATTAAATATGTAATCACACTAAGTACTTAAAATGACATGGAAGAGTTTTATCTTTCATATGAAATATTAATTAATTGATTAAAACATAAATTTTTAACCAGACACACGTGGATTAATTTGGGTAAGATTGTTTCAAATTAATCATTAATTTCATGTTTAAGTATTAAATATATAATTACGGCAAATGATACTTGAATAAAAGAAGAAACATTTTACATTCCATAATAATTTTATTTGATTGGAATAACGTTAGAGTTACAATTGTCTTTATGTAAATTCCTATTTACTTCAAAGGAGAAGTAACAAAGAAGATGCATTGACAAAAAAGTACATTGGAGTTGCCTCAAACAACCCAAACATGTCGTGCTACATGTGAAAGATATACGTAGTCTCTAACAAAATATTATTTATTATATTCTTAAATAAAATTAAAAAAGAATGTGAGAAAAAAATGATGGTAATAATAATAATAACAATATTAAAAAGACAAGGAAAGGAGAAAACACTCCATGAGTGTTTGAATTGGGTGCCCCCAAAGCAGGGAAATAATTGAAAATGAAGAAAAAGCTCAAGTTGGTATGCTTTCCATTGTCATGAAGCAATAAGCATCCACATCTTATATCTAGCTAGCAAGCAAGCTGAGCTCTCTCTGCCTCTCATCTTCTCTTTTCCAGTCATGGGTTCGTCCTCTAGTCGACTTGGGTCTCGCCCTTCTGCTTCTAGTTCTACTCACAGACTCAACCGCTTCAGACTATCG